>JBBUKS010000100.1:2881463-2906532 GCA_038050645.1 Hedychium gardnerianum
TCTACCCAAAAGGCCTCATACCAATGGAGAGATCTTTCCCTTATAAGCTCATGATCTTTCCCATGTATTTTCAATGTCGGACTTTGTTTGCAACCTTGCAAACCCAACATATTCCTGATTCGTTTCCAGAGCCGGGTAGGAGACCGTCAGGCTCTGGCCAATATTGTACCTTCCACGAGTCTGACACCCACTCCACTCGAGACTGTCAATAGTATGCCAGGGAGCTACAATGAGTAGCAGAATAGCGGAAGAACACCCAAGAATGACGGCAAGTTGTGCCCTATCAACGCCCTCGCCCCATGGAACGAGAAGGTGCCTTGAATCGATGCCCATATTAACAACCTTCTCCGCCCCGAAGGAAATCCCTATCTTCATCCCAGCCCTAGTCGGAAGTGTCTCGTAAAAAGTAAAAAAATAAAGGAAAAGAAAAGATGAATGCCCGCGGAATGATCCACATGATTGCCGGAGGGCCAACATATGGGGACTTGGCTTGTGCCTGAAAGGCACATGGGCGGAGACTAGAAAGCTATGGAGTCAGCGCCGGACGGGGAAGCAAGCCAACACCCGCTATCAGCTTTGGGCCAAAAGATTTAGAAGGCATGGAGACTGACGACGCCTTTGTGATCAAAGCGTGGATCACCAACTATACTGTGAAGAGGGTATTTGTTGATACGGGGAGCTCCATCAACATCATTTTCAAGCACGCCTTCGATCAACTACAATTGGAGGAGGAAGAGTTGCATCCGGTGAACATCTCCCTATATGGGTTCATTAGACATGAGGTACAACTAATGAGTCAGATCCACCTTTCCCTTTCTTTAGGGGAAAAGCCCGCAAGGAGGACAAAATGAGTACCTTTCCTCATCGTAAACACCGTCTCCGCATACAATGTCATACTCGGGAGATCAGTGTTAAATGCCTTTCAGGCAGTGGTATCTACCTTCCATCAAAAGCTTAAGTTCTCGGTGAAAGACCAGGTAGGTGAGGCTAAAGGAAATTAGCCGACATCCCGAAAGTGCTATGTCAACGTGGTCAATATCGACTCCCGCAAAGCTCCCTGACTGCAAGACACCTCGGTCCAAGCCGTTCAGGAGGCACTAATGACCCAAGGAACTGAAGGAAAGGAAAAGGTACAGATCTATCCTACCCGGCCGGAGGGGATCACTCGGGTAGCTGCGGAACTTTGCCCGGAGCTGAAGTAAACACTAATTGCGTATCTCTCACACAACCATGATGTCTTCGCCTGGTCACCCGAGGAAGTCACTACGGTCTCCCCGGAAGTGATGGCTCATCGTTTGAACATTCTCCCCGAGGCTTGGCCCGTCTGGCAAAAGAAATGAAATTTCTCACCTGAGCAAGATTATATAATACAGGCGAAAATTAGGAGGCTCAAGGAGGCAGGACATATATGCGAGGTACAATTCCCAACCTGGCTTGCCAATGCAATACTAGTACACAAGCCGGGTGGTAAATGGAGGGTTTGCATTGACTTCAAAGACCTTAACAAGGCCTGTCCGAAGGATTATTACCCTCTGCCTCACATCGACAAACTGGTAGACTCTACTTCCGAGTATGAGTTCATATGCATGCTTGACGCCTATCAAAGATATCACTAGATTCCTTGGCCTGGGAAAACCAAGAGAAGGTGAGCTTCATTACCTCTGTTGAGATTTTCTATTATACTATCATGCCCTTTAGCCTGAAGAATGTAGGGGTAACTTACCAAAGGTTGATGGATTGGGTATTCAAGCATTAGACTAGAAGGAACATTGAAGTTTATGTGAATGACATCCTGATCAAGATCACTCGGGCCAAAAGTTTGGTTGCCAATGTCAAGGAACTTATTGCACTCTGAGAAGGTACGGGTTGAAACTCAATTCAGACAAATGCCTTTTTGGGGTCAAAAATGAGAAATACCTCGGGTACATTGTCATTGAACGGGGAATTGAAGCTAATCCCGAGAATATCTTGTAGGAACGATTTGACTGGCTAGAGGGGGGTGAATAGCCCTGCAAAATAAATTAAACTTTCTCTTGCTTCTTTCTTAAGCAAGGACACACTAATTAATTAAGAAGAAATAACCATATAAAAGAAATAAAGAGACTCGAGGATTTTACTTGGTTACAACCTAGTTGGTTGTTAATCCAAGGTAATTGAAAAACTCCACTAAAATAGCTCTTTTTGGTGGAGTAGCCTCTTTACAGTGTTGACATACAAGAGTAAAAAAATTTAGTTAAAAACAAGTGTGTTAATTTAAAACAGAGGTCATAGCCTCTATTTATAGTAAATAGATCGAGGTGACTGTTTTGTTGATGTGGAAGTCATGGGGGCGCCTCCAATGGATTGAATCTGATCCACTAGTGATCTGGCAGCGCTGGGGGCGCCTCGGTTGAGTTGACTCAACTTCCAAATCCAATCCGCTGTGGCGGGTCTTCAGCGATGATTGGAGGCGCCTCCATTGCTCTGAGGTGGCTCCATTCAAAAGGTGGGTGAGACACCTCCGAGCCTTGGGGGCGCCTCCATCATTTGGACGCTTGAGGTGCCTCCATTGTACCGAAGCGCCTCACACACCTCTTCTTTCGAGGCGCCTCCAAGACATAGAGGCGCTTCGGGTCTTCTCTGGTCGCCTTGGGTGATTGTCCAGCCATCCAGAGTTGAGCTCACCCGAATCCAACTCAGGCATTCTCCTCGAGCAGGCTTCCTCCTCGGCTCCCGACTAGAGTTCTCCCGAGAGCTTCCCGACTAGAGTTTCTGTGTCATTCTTATAGAAGAAGAACTCATCTAGTGAGAATATGTATTTTCTTTATTGCTCTATATTTGTTAACAAAGACAAATATTTTTGTTTTGATTATAATACGTACTTAAGGTTCAAAACATTCGTGAGATTTTGTTTGTTTAATACTCTGAAATAAAATATCATAATTTGTTGTTGTTGTTTAGCATTTGGTGTTTGTAAATGTGATATAGATTCCTTTTGAAATCATAAAGTTTGGATCATAATTTGCTTTTATAGTTTAGCATAAAGTATTTTCAAATATGATCTAACCTCGTTTGAAGTCACTTTAGGACCAGTTAAAAATTGACGTGTACTTATCATGACCCGAGGGTATACTTGTCTGTATGACTGAACGGTACCCCTAGTGACAATGTGAAAAATAACGATATCGAACTCAGTTCATGAAAAATAAACATCGATGCAAAATAAAAACATCACTAACTTTTTAAAATTTCTAATGTGGGTATCTATGCATGAACATGTGAACATATTAAAACTAAACAAGGTAAAGATTATTACAATTTTACCAAAAACTCAAAGAGTCGATACGAAACGAAAAGTAACCAAATCAAAAATTGTCAAATATGATAAATAAAATAATAAAATAATGGGTGTTAATCGAGAATAAGCCTATAAAATTGTCTGGGGATTTTCAAGAATTTTTCTGAATTTAATCAGAGCTATTATGACGAGTTTAAGGGGATGTAGATATTAGGCTTTTAGAAAGCCGGTTTGAAATATCAATTAAGTGGGAGTTGATTGATTTAATTACCTTATAGTTGGAAATTTAAAACCTAAGTTATGTTATATATATAAACCTAATTTTTCCTTTTCTCTTCATTTCCACTCGAGCCGCCCCTTTTCTTCCTCTTCTCTCCCGATCGACTCATCGATCTCGACGCCACTGCCGTCGTTGCCGCCCCTCGTCGCCGCCACCCCTCGTCACCACCGGCCGGTTAACGCCGCTGCCAGGCCGCAGACGCAGCCACCATCCATAGTCGGGTCCTGATTGGAAAGGAGTAGCCCAGATTCTTCCTCCTCTTTCTGATTTCCCTTGGAAATAGCCACCGACCGGAGCTAGGTTAGAGCTGATTTCCTTTCTTCTCACGTCAGCTCCCTAGTTAGCACAATAGCCGTTACCACTATTGTTGGAATGATCCCTAGCCATCTCAGCATCTCCAGCTACCTCCTATTTTGGACAGAAATGGTCAGATCTGATCGCTGACTGTTTCTATTCCAGCAATTCAGATATTGCCGGCCAGCCTAGATCTCCATCCGACCATCCTTGATTCCCTTGACTTGATCCTCAACTAGATCTACGTCGGCCAAATTTGTTCAGCCATCCTGCTCCGGCCAGCACCACCCACTGTTACTCCGGCGGTTCTTGGTGGGGACAACAACAACCTCTCTTGCTACATCTAGTCACTTCAGTTCAGTCCCCTGCTAGTTTTTGTTCCAGCCACCTGAGCTCAGATCTGTCCCGGCCAGGCTCCGTCCAAAATCAGTGTCTTAGCCATAGTAGCAAATCCAAGGCTATTGGTCAGACTACTGTTCCGGCCACTCAACCTCCACCGGTGAGCATCAACAACAGGTATAATTGAGTTACTGAATCTGGTTTAGTGTTGATTGATGATCAGATCTATTTTCGGCCAAGTTCGGGTAGTCTCTTGTGTTGTTGGTGTACTGTTCCGACACTTGGTGGTGGTGTTGGGTGTTTTCCGGCCACCCTTGCAGATTCGACAGCTACATCACAATAGGTATATGATGGATTTTGAATTTGTTGTTGGTATAGTTATATTGTGGTTGCTTAGTTATATTGAGGTTTTTGGATTGAAATCTAAGGGAAATTCAAATGTTAATGGTTGATTAGTGATAATGATTAGGATTAATGTTAATGGTTTCATGCATGACCATTGTTAGGGTTATGAGGTTGAAATAGTCATAAGCCATGTAACTAGTTTTGGATATGATTCGGTTAATCTAATTAGGGTTTCCTAATCGGTTCAGGGTTTGGTTCAGTTATATGATTCATGATAGAACTTGGTTGTAATTTGTGTTCTACGTTGCAAGATTCTAATTTGAAGTAGACTCTCAGACGTGAGAACATTCGGTACGATCTACATATCAGGCAGATATTTCTTCCCTTGCTCTTATTTATAGTTATTGATCTTAGTGCATGATATATTTTGATTGAGATAGTAACTGTGTTTACCTTAACTCTATTCACATGACTCTATTCATGAGATAGTGCTTTGAGATGATCTGTTCCTATCTATGTAGTCTCTTTGGTTTCATATCTTATTGTGTGTACACGTGTGTGGTGTGCACGATAGGAACATGTTTACGATTGTGTAATCATTTAGTTGTTAGACACGTGTGAGGCGTGCCTCTAGTATAATGTAAGATGTAATTCATGATTCATGGTTTATAGATGGGGACACGTGTATGACGTGTACTAATAATAATGTGGCATTCATGTTATTGATTGTGTAGTAGACACATGTGTAATGTGTACCCTTGATATTGTATCATGTGTTGTAGGTTGATGAGAGTAGATGTATACACATGGGTGACGTGTATTTTTGGTGATGTATCATATTAGTGAGTATCATGCCTGATTTGTGGTTATAAACACGCGTGTGATGTGTATTATGATTGATATATCTTTATGGATGTAGTTGAGTACATTGTATAGATAGACATATGTGATGGTAGAATTACTTGTTTCCTACCATCACGGGATGCATGTATACTATCAATTATGACTCCCTTCAGGTTGAGCAACTCATAGCATCACGGGGATGTATGCATGTTATCGATTATGACTCCCTTCGGGTTGAGCAACTCGCAACATCACGAGGATGTATGCATGCTATCGATTATGACTCCCTTCGGGTTGAGTGACTCGTAGCATCACGGAGATGCATGTGTGCTATCAATTATGACTCCCTTCAGGTTGAGCGACTCGTAGCATCATGATGATGCATGTATGCTATCAATTAGGGATCCATTCATGTATGAGCTAGTCATAGCATCATGGAGATTCATGTGTCCTGTTGACCGTGTCTTCTATTCGTCATCAGTGATTGGGACATGTTTATATGCTGCTGCATTGGCTACACTGTTCGCATTGAGTTATTATTCCCTAGGCTGCCCATGAGGCCATATGTGGTGGGGTGTTTCCCATGTAGCCCGTAGCTAGATAGCTATCTCCTGTCTGTCTACGTGACTATATATGATAGGACGTTTCCTATGCAGACAGGGACCCTGACATTTCAGACTGCTTACATGGCTATACGTGGTAGAGCGGTTCTCATGTAGTCCATAACTGACGAGCTAGGTGTCTTGGTCATTTGTATACCCTGTGGTGGAGCATTGCTCTCACATATGTGACTTATTGTTGTTATTTGTACTGATACATGCGTGAGAGATGTTGTACTCATGTTGCTTATTGATGATACATGCGTGTGAGATGTTGTACACATGTTGATTATCACTACTACTATTCATGATATTATGTGCAGCTATGTAGGGTGCTTGTGTATTAAAGGCATACTTGTGTTATCATCTGACGGTGAGTATATTCCTCCTTTGAAATTGTATACCTTGAATCCCTGTACACTTTATTGTTCATGCACTATTTTCTTATATCGCTGAGTATTTCTTTTGTACTCACCACCCTTGCTTTTCATTATTATTTCCAGGTTAGCAGGTATATGTTGATTGGGTCGCTTCGAGAATGTTGTCCGCATCGTCCCATTCACATCGAGCTTCGATTTGATTCTGTTTCATTTCAGTTTGTTTTTGCTTCCGCATTTGCTTATTGTACTGACATTGTAATAATTAACTCATATCTGGACTTTTGGTTTTTCTTTGGTTATGTACTTAGTGTCTTAAGACGGGCCGGCTCGCAATTATGTTTTTGGATTTCATGGTCGGATAGACCTTGTATTTTCTTACTCTGTTTTGTTTATATTATCTATACTACATGGTTGTGTTTTGATTTTGAGTTTTGTTGACTCATATCATATTATATTTGTGATTGTCACAAGGGGGGTCCGTATCATTGGGCATGTGTACTTCTAGGGCGTGACAAAAACAACATAAATATCAAAACCCAATAACTCGAAGTCAGGCGAGACCGGCAAACACTAATCTTTGAGTGACACTAGGGTAGTCAACACATGTTCTTTACCTGCTAACCTAGAGGTCAAAGAAAAATAAGGGGTAGTGAGTATAACGACTCAGTAGGTTTAAGAAGATAGTGCATGACTAAGTGTAAGGAGTCAAAGGAAATGCAGTCTCAATGGTAATATCTATCAATCACGATAAGAGTAAGAGCATAATCAAACTACATATACTAACCTAATCAACCGAGTGTAATAACATGAACAACAATAAGTAAAGATCTGCAATGGTACTGCCTGCAACAACATGGGCAATATATAACAGTATATAACCAGTATACAAAAGACATATCACAAGCAAATGCAATGATCACTGTCGGTACACAACTCCAGCTACTACTATTCTAAGTGGCTGAGTGGGTGGACATGACAAGTAGCTATCTAGCTACTGATTGCACTCAACTCCAGCTACCATTACACCGAGTGACCGAGTGAGCAGTCACTGCATGCAACTCAGCTACCACTACTCCGAGTGACCGAGGGGACAGTCAAAATATATCACAATTACCAACGACTCTATCAACTACGAATGTGAGACAATGGTCGACAGGATATACAAACAGTCGTTGATGACTCTCTCAACTACGAACGTGAGACAATGGTTGACAAGAAATACTAACAGTTGTTGACGACTCTCTCAACTACGAATGGGACACAATGGTCGACAGGATATACTAACAGTCACTGATGACTCTCTCAACCACGAATGTGAGACAATGGTTGACATGACATATACAATGCATGACTATAACTACAAACAAAGTTTGGTACGATATTTGATATCCTACACTATGGTATAATCTTACTTACGTATAAGCACCAACCTAAATAACAAACAAGTCCTGGTAGGATACTCGATACCCTACATTATAGTATGGTCTTACTAACATATAGGCATGAGCTTAAGTAACAATCAGAGGCTTAGTAGGATACTTGGTATCCTATATTATGGTTTGATATCACTAACATATAGGCATGAACCTAAGTGACTATACTACGGTATAAATGCACGAGCATAAATTTATAACTATACAATGGTCTGGTAATATCTTATGTACCCAAACAACATAGAAATGAATAACAAAGGAGACGACATTTAATCAATCGAATGAAACTTGTGTCAATAATTTCGTTATCCCTCGACCCTTCATTTTCTCCGATGTTGGGATGCAACGGCGGAGGAGGAGACAGATTAATTATGGGAAGAAACCTGGCGGCCGCTAGATCATGAGTATGTCTGCCAGTCACCGTGGCGTGTTGCTGGTTGCTCGCGACGAGGACCCTAGAAGATAGCCCCATGTTCTTCAATGGCGAGGGAGGCAGCAACGTCAGCAGAAATTGTGGCTAGCTAGCATGATGACGAGCGACGGAGAGCAAGGGAGGGGCGGTTTTATGGCCTCTTCTCTGGCGACGACTTACGATGGCTGTCTGAACGTCCGACGTCGCACCCAGGAAAGGAGAAGAGCAGTGGAGGAACGACCAAGGGTTCGATGACGACGACGACGGTAGGTGAACCAGCGCGTGAACGGAAGAAGGAGCGACGAAGGGGTTGCACCGGCGGTCGGGTGCGAGGTGACGACTGTGGTGATAGCGCGGGGGAAGAAAGGAATGAGTGTTTGATTAAAACTTAGGTTTTTAATTAAAACTATATCTTAATAATTTCAATTAACTCCCACTTAAATAAGAATTCTAAACGGACTTTCTAAACCCCTAATACATTTATCGCATTAAAATATAGCAAATAATTTATTTTTAAATTCTAAAAAAATTCTTAAATTATATATATATTCTTTTATGTTTATTTCTCTATTTATTATCAATTATTTTAATATTCAAGGTTAAATGGATTCATAATTCTAACATATTACGGGCTCTCTCTCTCTTTATTTATTTATTTATTTTCATAATATAATAGTACTAATCATATTTCATATAATTTTCATACTATACATTCATATCTTAATTTATATCATTAATGACATTAGTATTATGATTATTATTGAGACTTATTACGATCATATACAGTAGTCATGACCTTTTTAGCCCTATACTAGTAAAGTTAATAGAATAGATTATTTATAAAGATATTCTGTACTCATAAAGTTTGATATCAATTAAAATTTACTTGTATTTCACATACAACTCACATGTAGCCTAAGTTAGAGATTGTTGAATATTATTATTCCTACTAGGTGAGCTTATTTGTAAGTTGCACATGTGAATATGATCCGAATCCTTAAAATGATCTAACTTAAGGTTATTAAGCCTCGTCCCTATGGAGTGCCTAGTTGATTAGTAAGTGACATATTTGTAATAATGGATATGGATTAATTCTTGATGCGCGCATGTTCTCATGGAAAAAACTCCTCCTATCCCTAATTATTTGACTGTTAGCTATAAATTGACCTTATAATTTATATATCTTTATATAATCTTAAAAGGGACATCTGAGATAAGTGTAATAGAAGACTGATCGAAGATGGCAGAAGTCGTAGGAGTCTTAGGGACTAATGAAATGTCAGAACTTGAAGGGATCTCTGACAGAGTAACACCAGAATTCTGACTTGCCGTGCTTTCGAATGCTTAGATGGACTTGGGAAGTTATCCGGCTGAAGATTATCAGAATTTCCCAAAGATTCTAGCGTAGCAGATGCATTCATCTTTATAATTTATTTTAGTATGGCTTTGGCTGCTTCATTGATCAATGGTTGGTACTTCACTATTTGACCTTTGAGCATCTCATCATCGTGAATGCCTTCATGATTTGGTAGCCTCCGCTGGCTTCTTCTTAAATCCTGTATTGTGTCTGTTGCTATCGCTCTGCTGCATGAATTCAGCAAAACAGCCAGGGCTTCGGATGGCCTTTGCCAGGAATGACATCATCTGCTTCATCAACATTTGTAACTGATGATATGAGGTTTGCGGTTGCTGGCGCAATCTAATAAGCTCTTGCATGAGCACATTCTCGTCTCTCTTGAGTTGCTCAACCTCTTCTTCCAATTCAAATTTTCTTAGCTCAACATGAGATGTAACTGGAGTTACAAGCTCAAAAGCTCAAATATATTCAGGTGAAAGAAAACCAATTTGTCAAGCGAAAGGAAGTTTCAATTCTGGCTATTGTTCCTATCCAGTCGGATCTCAAGGTTCCTCTCCTCCACCTGCGAAGATATCCCAAACATAGGGAAAATAAGATTGTACAAACGGTGAAAATTGTTCTTGGCTCGATTACCAAGTCGGGCCGAAAGTCACCCGTGTCAGATCGCTATTGTGCCTTTCATGAGTCAGACACTCACTCGACCCGAGACTGTCAACAATATACTCGAGAATTGCGACGAGTGGTGGATCAGCGAAAGGCCCCCGGAACAAGCCGAGCTAGAGAGGACCCTCCAAGCCTATCAACATCCTCATCGCCAAGATTGGGATATGACTCCCAATCATCGTTCAAGTCGACGATCTCCTATGCTGCAAAGGAAATCTCCGTTCTCATCTCGATCTCGGCCAGAAGGGGATCGGGAGAAGAAGGAAGAAAAAGGCAAAAACAAGATGGACCTTCGAGGAACGATTCACATAATCTTGAGAGGACCAATGGATGAAGATTTCACTCGTGCCCGGAAAGCCCACAGGCGAAGGCTAGAAAGTTATGGGGTCAGCATTGGTCAAGAAAGTGAACAAGGCCCCGCCATCAGCCCGCCATCAGCCTTGGGTCCAAAGATCTGGATGGAGTTGAGATTTTATATGATGACGCTCTAGTGATCAAAGCATAGATCGTCAATTACACCATGAAGAGAGTGTTTATTGACACGGAAAGCTTTGTTAACATCATCTTCAAACACGCTTTTGACCAATTACAACTCAAGGAAGAAGAGTTACACCCAGTGAACACCTCCCTATACGGGTTCACCGGACATGAAGTGTAGCCGATGGATCAGATACATCTTAATCTTTCCCTCGGGGAAGAACTAACGAGGAGAAGAAAGTGTTTCCCTTTCCTCATCATAAACACGGTCTTCGCCTACAATGTTATACTAGGGAGACCGATGTTTAACACATTTCAGACGATGACTTCTACTTTCCATCAAAAACTCAAATTTCTAATAGGAGATAAAGTAGGGAGGCTAAGGAAAATCAATTGACGGCCAAAAAATATTATGTCAATATACTCAAGACTAATTCCCGTAAGGTATCCCGGCTAAAAGATACCTCAGTACAAGTTGTTCAAGAAGTATTCATCCCGATCGACGGGAAGGAATCATCCGAGTAGTTGTTGAGCTCCGTTCGGATGTAAAATAAGAATTAATTACATGTATTTCACGTAATCACGATATCTTCGCCTGATCATCTAAAGACATCACAAGCATTTCCTCCGAAGTGATGGCTCATCGACTTAACATGCTCCCCGATATTCGGCCCATTCGACAGAAGAAACATAATTTCCCCCCCAAGTAGGATCTGATGATACAAGTGGAGATTGAGAAATTAAAAGAAACAGGACATATACGTGAAGTCAAATTCCCAACTTGACTATTGCCATAGAATTGGCCTTCAGGAATTGCTTCTAGAAATAATCAATAATGCCGGGGAGCTCCTCGTCATTGAACAAGTTGATGCCAGTATATGCTGAGAAGTTTTCCGTATCGAGAGGTCCAACCTCTTGCAAGGCCAGAGCATTCTGGTTAGCAAACAAGTCCTGGGGTCTGGACATGGAGATTTTCAAATTTACAGGTGCAATGTTAACGTCGTCATCTTCAAGAACTATTCCGAGTAACTCAGAAACTTCTAGGATGTTAACATCAGTTGGAGATGGAGCAATATCCTCCGAAACAACGGATAACACTCCTAAGTCATCTGGTCCAATCATTTTAGTGGCCTAAGCAGAAGACTGATAGGAGACAGCAGACGTCGTAGGGACGAATGAAATGCCAGAACTTGAAGCGATCTCTGACAAAGTAACACCAGAATTCTGACTTGCCATGCTTTCGAATGCTTCAGATGGACTTGGAAGTTATCTAGCTGAAGATTATCAGAATCTTCCAAAGATTCTTGCTTAGTAGATGCATTCATCTTTATAATGTGTTTTAGTATGACTTTGGCTGCTTCGTGGATCAATGGTTGGTACTTCACTATTTGACCTTTAAGCATCTCATCATTGTGAACACCTATACAGTTTTCAAGGGTTGAACTAATGGCTAGCACATGAAGTATTGTCATCATCAGATCTGAGAGTCAAATCTTGACTAGTAATCAGGTTTCTATCCTCCTCCATGCATTGATCACTGTCCAAGCAATTAACTCCTATGATTTACCTCCTCCGTGTTAATCCTAAGACGGACTAACGGGAGCGCTGAGAGCGAGCGTTTCATCTTTTGCCATCATTATGAATACCTTCATGATTTGGCAGCCTCCGCTTCTTGTTATCTCCTGTAATGCGTCTGATGCTATCATTCTATTGAACGAATTGAGCAAAAAAACCAGGGCTTTAGATGGCCTTTGCCAGGAACACCATCATCTACTGTTGTTGATGCTCCATTCCCAGAAGGCGCTTCATCAACGTTTGTAACTGATGATTTGAGGTTTGCAGTTGCTGGCGCAATCTAATAAGCTCTTGCATGAGCACATTCTTATCTCTCTTGAGTTACTCGACCTCTTCTTCCAACCCAATTTTTCCCAACTCAACGCAACTGGAGCATTCTGCGGTTGTGGCTGTTCTTGCTGGTTTTGCCCGTGCATATGAGAGGGTTTCCTCCCGTTGATAGTTTGAAGCAGGTGCTTTTGTCCTCTTAAAAATCCCTCATTTGCGAACTTGGAAGAAAAAGAACAATCATAAAGGAAGATTGTTCCACACGATCGCATCTGTCGCCGGATCATCCACCATGTCGTCAATTTTGCTAAGGAAAGGGGGTGGCGGATTCCCATTCAGTCCAACGTTCGCCCTCGCTGCTATCTCTTTCCTCCCGATCACAGCCTACCCTCCACCTCCGCTCCTCCTCCCTTGTCATGGTCATCACGCCATCCGAGGATGAGATCAGCATCTAGGGTGTTGGTCGCATAGACCACAGAAGCTTAAGTTACATTGCATATTTTAATAATTTTCTTCAAAATTATTTATCATACAATATCTATATTGAAAATGATAACAAGTATATAAAAACATCTTGAGTATAATCTCTAATACAGGATCCTCGACACTATAGTTCTTTCACGCCTGTTCTTTCGTACCAATGAATAAATATGTGAGCGTCTCAATTATTTTGATCTTCCTTATTACTTACAAGCATTGATTTCATTATTGTAATCTCTCTATTTATTATTTTTCTCAACTCTTGAGGAGAAAGAAATATAATTATACTTAGTATGGTGTGTGATATCGAAGAAAATATGATTTCTATATAATATAATTTATTTTCCTTTTTTCTTAATTAATACATATTTATATATATATAAATATATATTTCATTTGGTCAGTGCCGGCTCAAGGCATAGGCCATTAAGGCCTATGCCTAGGGCCAGAGACGGATCTTCACCAGGGCTGTCCTGGGCTGTAGCCCAGCCCAGTTAAACCCTAAACCCTTAAGTTCGGTCTCTGCCTCCAAGTCACGAGCCTTGCCGGAGTCGTAATCCGCCGGATGAGTTTTCTCTTCCCCTGCTTCTTTTGATTTTGCCCTTTCTTCCTTCGTCTTCGAGGCGGCAGCAACCCCTACTTCTTCAGCCTTCGTCTCAGAGCGACGGCGGCTAAACCACCGGTGGTGAGGACCTCCGCGATTCGAGTTTCTCCGCAGGTATTGTTCGGAATTAGGGCGGTGAAGGAATTTTTCTCAAGTCCATTAGTTGTTGATACTGAAATTGCCTTGCATCTCCATAGTTATTCATTTTTCATTCATATTAATCATTGTTGCGTTCTAGTAGTGAATAATAAAAAAAAAGAGGAATTGAACAAGACTTTACCGAGTTCTTCATGGCACAACTCATGTAGTTCTCAGCACCTTCTTGTAGAGAGGCTGAAGTGAACAACAGAGGTGGGTTGAGAAAACAGAATCAAGGGAAGCAGGAGAGATTGAACTCTTGAGGGAACCGAACAAAGAAGAGAGATAGTAACTATTAAATGATCTGAACATAGAAGCCAAAGGAGAGATTGAGACATGTGGGTAGACAATTTAAGAGAAGATTACTCTTTACCGTCAAAAGAAATCCAAGCAATAGTACTGGAATGAGATTTTATACCACTCACCACGGCAGGAAACTTAAATAAATAGAAAATATGACATCTACAACTTTCAATCTTCTTGCACTTTGCTTCTTCAGTGCTCAGAGATTAAGTTATTTTGTAGCAACTCTGTAATTTTGTTGGAATCAAAGACTCTTTGATCTAAATAGAAAATATGCATAGCTCGGCTCAAGTAGTTGGAATCAAAGACTTTCTGTAATTTTGTAGCAACTCTTTGATCTAGGAACTGGTAAAATGGATATGCATACTTTAGACAAACACATATTGTACTGAAGAAGCTCGGCTTGAGAGATTAAGTTATTTTTCAGTTATGTTGATTTTAAGATTTAATTTTCGAATAAGATTGTGACTTAGCCTTTTATCTCAAGATTTTCTACAATTTATTGTACTTTGGCCACTATTTATTTGTTTGATTGTTATTTTATTACTTGTTTAGGGATATAATTTGAATTATTTCAAAATGGAACATCAATCTGTTGCAAAGAAAGGAAAGACATTGATATCCTCTTTCTTTAAGAAAAGAGATCGTCAAACTAGTGAAAGCACTTCAATTCCTACCGTCTCTACCGTGCAACATCAATCTAATGAAAGCCTTCCATTTCCCAATGTCCAAATTCCTTCAATTTCCTCTCCTAGCGACGACTATCGGTCATCCTCTACTTGTATTGAACGAGATCCAGGAAAAAGAAAACATATATGTGAATATCATGTTAATATACGAGATGAGATAAGACGGTCATATCTAAAGATGGGGCCTTATCAACCAGATATGTTGGAGTATCCGAGTACAAAATTTGGAAGTCAGAATCGTCGATTTCAGAAAAAATGGTTCCAGAAATTTCATTGGTTGGAGTATTCGCCTTCAACAAATAAAGCATATTGTTTTTACTGTTTTCTTTTTCTGAATGATGTTAATTCGTCTAATTTATCAGCACTGGTCAATGAAGGATTTGACAATTGGAAAAGGGTAAACCAAGGAAAAATATGTGCATTTCTTGCCCATATTAGTTCTGCAGCTTCTTCACCTCATACTATATGTGAGAGAATGGATGAAAACTTGATGAGGCTCTCACAACATATTGATAATGTGATGCATGCCCAATCTAAAGAGGAAAAGAAGAAAAATCGTTTGCATTTGAGAACCTCAATTGTAACTATTTGCTGGCTAGCACTTCAAGGTTGTGCCTTTAGAGGTAACGATGAATCTCTACCTTCATCTAATCGTGGGAATTTTCTTGAATTAGTGAAGACTTTTGCAAAAAATGAGTATAGAAATTGATGAAGTTGTACTTGAGAATGCTCCAAAAAATGCCCAATATACCACTCTAGAAATTCAGAAAGAGATTTTACATATTATGACCAATAGAGTGCGACAGATGGTTCGTGTAGAAGTTGGAGATAAATGTTTTTGTATTCTTGTTGATGAAACACGAGATATATCTAAACGGGAGTAAATGACCATTATCTTAAGATTTGTGAACAATCATGGGATTTTGATAGAAAGATTTTTTGCCATCAAAAGTGTTAGTGACACTACCTCATCGAATTTGAAAAAGATATATCAAATGTTCTTGTTCGTCATGACCTTCAGGTTAATAAAATTAGAGGCCAAGGATTTGATGGTACTAGCAATATGCGTGGCGCATAGAATGGACTTTAGGCATTATTTCTCAGAGATTGTCCCTATGCATACCGTGTCCACTATTTTGCCCATCCAATTACAACTAACATTGGTTTCTACAGCTAAGGATGTCAGTGTTATTTGAGAATTCTTTTCTCATTTGGATATTATTGTCAATATTGTCACTTCTTCTACTAAGTGCATTGCTGAGTTACATATTGCACAGAGAAATAAAATTGAGTATATGTTTGCAATTGGAGAATGTGATTCTGGAAGTGGGGTCAATTAGATTAGTAATTTGTAGAGAGTAGGAGCTACTCGTTGGAGTTCTTACTATGACTCAGTAAAAATCTTGATAGGTATGTACGCTACAACTTGTAAAGTTTTTGAAATTCTAAGTGACCATTCTCCAAATGGAAGAGCTAAGGCTAAAGTTTGGGGGATTTACAAAAACATAACAAGTTTTGAATTTGTGTTCATTTTTCACTTAATGCATAAAATTTTGAGAACAACAAATACTCTTTGTCTAATTCTTCAAAGAAAATCTCAAGATATTTTGACTATTATTACATTTGTCTCTACTACCAAAACTATCCTTCAAGAACATAGAGAAGGATAACAACGTAGGATCGCTCAATCAAACTCAGCTCAGGACGGAGCCGACACCTAGGGCTGAGAGGGGATTGAGAGGGAACACGAGCGGAGGAGGAACGACGAACCCACAATCTCCCGCTTAGCCCTAGGTGCCGGCTCCGTCCTGAGCTGAGTTTGATTGAGCGATCCTACGTTGTTATCCTTGGTATTAGAGCTTGAAAGGAGTCTTGAGGAGGTCATAGCTGTGCAAGGCGCTGTGTGAGCTGCCGTCGCTTGCGAAGGAGACGTCTGTGTGCGAAGTCTACTGACCGGTACTCTGCCGAAGTACATCAGGCGACAAAAGACGTAACCGCCGTAAGACGCGAGAGGCGCAGCAGGGATAAGGTGAGTCCCTGAGGTGAAGGCTCCGCCATATCAGGAAGTAGCCACCGCCTCCAACGTCGGCGAAGACATCAAGCGCAGCCCCGTTCTGCTCGACCTCAGTCCAAGATATCCGAGTAAGCATGAAAGGATCCTATTACTACTCGAACGATGAGGGTTATCCTCACGATTATGCATCGAGCGGAGGCTATGACCCAACGACTTTTACCGAAGTCTGGAGCGACCCAGACTACGAAGAGGGAGGTAACTAGTACTCGTCTTCGCAGCAACCGGTCTGGGGTTGTTGTGTACCTGAAGCGTCCTCAACTGACTCATCGGACGAAGAGCGGCCGCAGCACGGCTGTTCCTGCCGAGACGCTTCATCATCTGGATCAGACGATGCTTCCCCGCATCCTGAATCCACGACAAGTCGCACCGAGTCCGAGTGGGAAACGGACTCCGACACCGACTCAGTGGCCAGCGAAGACTCAGGTAACTCTCGTACTGGTTCTACTGAGCATACTGACTCATGCAGGAACTCCGAAACTTCCTCATCATGGGAGACTGCATCTACCAAGGAGTCAGCATCTTCATGGGAGACAGCCACGACCTGCTCCGTGAGGCAGCCGAAACGTCTGTTGTAGCCGAAGCTGCAGACCGGCTGAGGAAAGGATGTCCCATCCTTTTTCGGAAGGTGGTAGGGGAAGTGGTAGCCTAGTACCACTGCTGCCTTCCGTGCATCTTCGAGCGCCACCGCAACGACGGTCGAGTCTGTACTTCAGGCGCTGGAAGAAGATGAGAAGCTCCGGCGTAGGGCGACGCTAGAAGCGAGGAGAGGTGTCCGAGCAGAAGCAGGCCCGTGGGCCTTGTACTGTTCCAAAAGCGATCTCGGCACCTGCAAATCCAATCGCGGCCCAGAAAGTTAGCCCGGCCCGAAAGAATAGGCCGAGGAGGCGCTGTTTCCGTTGGAGTCAATTGCGAAAGAAGCAACGGAAGACAGCGGCCACAGACGCCGTGAAGATTGGTGACGGAGTTGCTGGTCCGTCAGGCGAGAACCAGCGACGGCTCCGTACAGCCAGCCGACAGAAGGCTGTACACTATCAGAGTCAATAATGGAGCGTGGAGGACCCAGTTTCCTGAACGTGGCCTTAGCTTTTATTTTGGTAGGGGTCCACTTGGATTCCCGGTTTTGTAAAACCAAGGGCGCTCCCGGTTTTGAGCCCGCGGTTTTGTAAAAGTGACGTTGTCCCGTCACTTGTCGTGTCGACTGATAGAGAAAGAAAGAGAGCATCTCTGCATGCGACGATGGGGCCCAATGAGCACCCGACATGTTACGATGTCCCCTCTTTTTCTCTATTTAAGTATGCTTGTAATAGGGTTGCAAGGCAGACGAGCGTCCCTCGTGCCTTACTCCCTCTTGTGTTTTGCTTAATAAGAGTTTGGGTTCGTCTTCCCTCATCCGCTTGTGTTCCTCTCAATCCCCTCTTAGCCCTAGGTATCGGCTTCGTCCTGAGCTGAGTTTGATTGAGCGATCCTGTTGTTCAGGAGGAGCAAGTTGAATGTTAATGTTGCAAAGTAAAAGATGATCAACTTGCTGACATACAAACTTTGATTGTTGAGTTGAGCAAGGATATTGAATAGAATGATACAAAAATAATGGAACTATTTGATTTACTAGATAGGAGTGTTAGGAATGCTGACATCAGCATTGTTGAGAAGAACAAGACTATAGGTGAAAAGGACAAACTTTTAGTTGTAAAAGAAAGAATTATAGCTGAACAAGAAAAAAAAATTATGGATCTCCAAACACGACTGTAGAGTAAGGTATCAAAAGAGCCACGAACAACCCCTACCCCGGATAAAGAGGCCATTGAGCCTAATATGTCAATACATATAAGAATAAAGAGGTGTGCTAGAAAAAGTATTCAGCCACTATGAACTCAAAATTTGGAACAAGCCCTTAAAAGAAAGAGAACCGATAGAAAACAAACATCTAAGGGGAAAGAGAAAGGTAACGAGATTGTTCAGCATGAAGATCCAAAAGTCCCTATCTCATAAATCCCTTCTGCCACAGTTTCATCAAATCAACAAATAAAATGTGTTGAGATTCAGAAGGTCAAAACAAAATTTTTAAAGGTATGATTAATTGTAGCTAATTAATTCTTTTTGTTGTTAATCCTCAATGACATATTTGTCTATATATTTGTTCAGCAAGTGAAGACACGTTTTAAAAAGAATATAGATGTTGTGGTAGCAGATGCATTATTGAAGCTCAGTCAATTAAAGTGAGTTAGTTAGTAGCGTAGTTGCATAACTATGTAAAACAATAAAACAATGATAATTAATTTGTGGAAGTCTCAATAAGTTGTATATTCTATTCAAGAATAATATTATTTTTATCTTTTTCATGTTGTATTAACAATAATACATTTGAATGTTAAATTTTTACTATCAACACTGAAAATATTTAAATGTAATTTTTAGTAACTGCTACAAATGTAGCAGTTGTGAATTTATTCAATAATAATAGTGTTAATTCGTTATTATATTTTTGTTTGTTTATATAGGGTTATGGTACTTCTAGTATGATCCAACGATAAATTCTCATTAGATATGCAATATTTCATGACACTATTTGATTGGACTCAGTACACCCATGACGATTGCATAAATGCATATTGGACAATTATAGCAAATGAAGTCAAAACCTCTAACATACCATACTACCCATCCATATTTTATGGGGTTGAGTTTGATGTAAGTATTTGACTACCTGAACCAATCTTATTTATGTTTTCTTGGATTTAATCCACTTATCTTGTTTACATAGAATATGTTTTCAATGATGCATGCCGACGCATTGCAACAAATTGTGAAAACTAATGAAGATAATATCATTAGATATATCTTCTGCCCTCTTAATAATCATGATGATCACTAGCATCTAATGGTCATAGACCTGGATAAAGGTCAAATAATTCATCATAATTCGCTCGGCGTTACAGAAAATTACACTGTTATCTTTGAGAAAACTATAAATATTAAGTTATATATTCTATTTCAATAAGTTTTTGATATGTATTGATTACTAATGTCATTTATGTATAGTTGAAATTTTTTAAGAGTCTAAATTGGTCATACTTTCACATATGACATCGAAGTTTAGCACATATTTCCACAAGAGAGTTTAAATAGATTCAAGTAGCTGGCCCCACACAAAGCAAATCGTAAGTATTTGTTTATGATTCATATTTTTGATTGCAATTAGATTCTTACAAGTCCAAAAAATTTATCTTGCATGTTGGATTGTGCTTTTTTGTGATGCGCTATGCAGAGAGTTTGATGTTTCAGAGATCAACTAAATTCAAACAAATTGAAATGAGAGCTTATATATTTAAGGTTGGACATAAAATTATGACAAACAAAAATTGGTTGGTGCAATGACAAAATTAAAAATGTATATTTGTATTAAAAAAAAGTGTGATATGATGTTCTTGTTATGATATACGCATGATGTTAATTTGGTTGTATTAAATTTTAGTTGAACGATTCAATATTTTTGTAGCTGCTACAACTTCAAACTTGTATTGTATCAGCTATGGACAACTCGGACTCCATGTTTCAAATCATGTTATAGCAACTACGATTCTGTAGCTGCTACAACGTTGTCTTGATTTGTCAAATCACGTTATAGCAGCTACAAGTCCGTAGCTGCTACAACTTTGTCTTGATTTGTCAAATCATGTTGTAACAGCTACAAGTTCGTAGTTGCTACGACGTTGTCTTGATTTGTCAAATCATGTTGTAGCAGCAACAAGTCCGTGGCTGCTACAACGTTAAGTCTGCGTTGTAGCAATTATAGAACCCTAGCTATTACAACATGATCTTGATTTGTCATATCACATTGTAGCAGCTACAAGTCCGTAACTTCTATAACGTTAAGTCTGCGTTGTAGCAGCTACAAAACTGTAGCTACTATAACGTTATTTTAACTTGTCAAATCACTTTGTAGTAGCTACAAGTCCGTAGCTGCTAGAATGTTAAATCTGTGTTGTAGCAACTACGGAACTGTAGCTGCTACAACGTGATGTTATTTGTCAAATCACATTATAGTAGCTACAAGTCTGTAACTGCTACAACTTCAAGTCTATATTGTAGCAGCTACGGAACCGTAATTGCTACAATATTATCTTGATTTGACAAATCACGTTGTAATAGCTACAAGTTCGTAGTTGATACAACATTAAGTCTGTGCTGAAGCAGCTACGGAATCATAGTTGCTACAACGTGATCTTGATTTGTCAAATCACGTTGTAACAGCTACAAGTCCGTAGTTGCTACAACGTTAAGTCTGTATTATAGCAGCTACGAAACCGTAGCAGCTACAACGTGATCTTGATTTGTCAAAGCACATTGTAGCAGCCACAAGTCTGTAGCTGCTACAACATTAAGTCTGTGTTGTAGTAGCTACGGAATCATAACTGCTACAACGTGATCTTGATTTGTCAAATCATGTTGTAGCAACTACAAGTCTGTAGCTGCTACAACGTTAAGTTTGTGTTGTAACAACTACGAAATCGTAATTGCTACAATGTGGTCTTAATTAGTTAAATCACGTTGTAGCAGTTACAAGTTCGTAGTTGCTACAACGTTAAGTCTGTGTCAAGTGGTGACTAAACTAAACAAATACAAACCCTCAACCAGATAAATGACTTTAACTCTTCTCCCACTCCTTTACTTTTGCATGTCTATCAATGAGTTAGGCTGTAACTCTGGAATTGATGTTTCAACTCCCTAAATTAAATTAAATTTCACCAACTCTTTCCTTGCATTTAATGGGCATTAAGATCACACCATTATAGAGATGACATCCTAGCGTATGTTGACCCTTCACTTTCCGATCATGGCGCAAGAAGACACTTCGCAAATCATGGAGCGTTTGTGTCGTTGAAAACCAACACCTACTTCAGACCCTATGATAATGCTCGATGATTCGTCTTCTGACTCTTCTATAGGGTCTTGGGAAGACTCTTCCCCCTCCCTACCTCCGAACATCTTGGCGGGGCCTTTTGTAGCAGCGGATCCTCAAACCGCTAGGTAATAATTCATATCTCCTAGCAATCTCTTATCCATGTATATTTGACGGTAAACTACATAAATCACTCACATGAACTTCCATCTCAATCTGCAGTCTAAGCAGTACGCAGGATATTCAACTGCAAGTGAATACCTTGAAGCAACAGCGGGATCAAGTGGTGAGCGAGTTGAAAGATGACCTTAAAAAACTGGAAAAGACTCATGCCACACTTGTCAAGCTGAATGAGCAAGTGATAGCGGTTACTGCAACTCTAAAAAAGGTCATGGATTATTAATCTTCTTTTTGTTAATCTTCCTTTTGTTGTACTCTTATAATGACTATTTTTCTTCCTTCTTTTGTATGTCTTATAGACTTGGGAACTTTTACTTTTAACATTGTAGCAACTACGTACAAACACATTGTAACAGCTACGGTTCCGTAGCTGCTATAACACAAATTTGATATTGTAGTAGTTACAAAATCGTAGCCGCTACAACATGGTTCACAGCCTTGTACAAACACGTTATAGCAGCTATGGTTCTGTAACGGCCACAACACAAGTTTGATGTTGTAGCAGCTATAAAATCATAGTTTTTTTTTTGCTATAAAATCATAGTTGCTACAATGTGATTCGCAGCCTTTGTACAAACGCGTTGTAGCAGTTATGATTTCATAGCTGCTACAACACAAGTTTGATGTTGTAGTAGCTACGAAATCGTAGCTGCTACAACACGATTTACAGATTACATGTATCAAATATTTACTTACATATTTCAAACCTCATACAAAATGCACATAATTTCATTGAACCATCATAGCATTTACTTGCAAATTTCAAACCTCATACAACTATTATGACCTAGCAATGAACACCTTGGAGCCATATATTCAAACTATTGGAGGATTCCTACAAGATCGACGATTATGACCTAGCAATGAACACCTTGTACACCTTTTCTGAATTTTGTCATTGTGTCTACTTTCAATGCGTGTCTTTCGTCTTCTTCTTGGTTGTACACGACACCTAGGAGGGAGCAGATGGGGATCAATGGGCTAACGTATACAATACTCCTTACTTCTAGTTCCATGGATAATATCATTGTATGTGTTTCTATAGTATAATATCAAATAATAATCTTTGCAATAGTTGTAAGGATCTAAATGAGCATGCCCAATTGCACACATTGCATGAGAACATGGAAAATCATGAATGTCGAACTTACGACAAGTACAATGTCTTTCAAATAAATCAACAACATAAATAGTGCTTACATGGAATTCTGTAACAAGGGTGAATACTGTAATGTATGCCCCAACTATTATACTTTTTTTAGTAGATCTTCAACATAGGGAATCATCCTGGTTAATAATTTTTCACCAAATTACCTACGAAAATGAAACCATTCAAATATTTTTCCCTTAGTATACTCTATCAGGCCACATATTGATAATTCACGTGCAAGCTTTAGGATTGTGTTCATGCACTCTAAACCATTAATAGATAGCATGTGGAACCTGTGTCCAGGAAAATAAGCATTAGCCTATTTATCTTTTTTCACTTTCGCAACTCACTCATAGCTCTCAATGTGGTACATCCTCATCTTATCCATGCACTCATTATAAGTGAGCTCAGTGCATGCACGTGTTGGCCATAGCAACTTTGCTGTCTCTTTATCTTTACAATCTGATATTAAGTTCTTGGACAGGTGCACAAGACATTAACCGTGGTGTGGCTCGGGAAATACATCATTAACAACATGTAGTATGTCATCACTTATAATTGATATGCATTTATCCCTAATAATCTCATTTCGAAGTTTGGTCAAAAACCATTCCCAAGCAAGTCTACTCTCAATTTCTGCAACTCCAAAAGCTATGGGGAATAATCCATTGAGCCCGTCCACACCAATTGCCATCATAAAAACTCCAGGATACTTCCTTGTAAGGTAGCAAACATCAATACCAATAACTAGACATAGATATTCAATAAATACACCCATATAGCCCCGAATAGATCAAAAGACACGCTGAAAGTAACCATCATGTGTAGACCTTACGTGCACCATCGTCTGATTATCTCAAATCTTTAATTCTCTAATAAATGCATACAAATCATTGTACGATTCAGCATAATCTCCATGTACATTAATCATTGCTTGGAGTTTATCTCTCAATACTTTCTGATATGATATTGTCACTCCAAATCTTTTTTGAATGTCTCCTATAATCATCTTTGGAGTGTACTTCTCACTATTCATGACTTATTCTTGAATCTCACCAGCAACCCAAGAATTAGGTTAGCTCGTCATCTGAATTTGGTTTGACTCATTAACACTAAAGTTTTCATTCTCAACATCAGATACATAGAAATCATTAGTGTTTGAGTAATTATTTTCTTATTGCTCAAATACAAATTGGTCTTCATCTTCTAGGGACGCAAAGTTGAAATAATCTTCATCCCTTCTAAATCATGTGTCCTCATCTAGTTGATGTGATGATCCATCTTCCTCCTCTGTTGTAATATTAATGTCAACTTGTGTTGTATAGGAATACAGTAGCCTCCGGTATATTTTGTGCTTGTGACTCACAATAATGTCCTTGGTTGATGGATTGCCTAGTGGACGAGAAAGACACCCAATGTTCCTCGATACTATCAATATAAGATAGTAAATCAGTAGAAATTGATGAATTCCTGAAAACAAAAGGTGAGTTAGGAAAAACAATATATATATATATATATACACACACACGAACAATATTATATAATTATATTAGTACTACTAGCTATAACGTTGTAGTAGCTACCGAATTGTAACTGCTATAATATGCTTAGACCA
The DNA here is from genome assembly GCA_038050645.1 of Hedychium gardnerianum. NCBI lineage: Eukaryota > Viridiplantae > Streptophyta > Magnoliopsida > Zingiberales > Zingiberaceae > Hedychium > Hedychium gardnerianum. Next base: position 2,906,138 of record JBBUKS010000100.1, read on the forward strand.
GAACGTTGTAGCAGCTATGAGTCGGTAGCTGCTACAACGTTGTAGCAGCTACCGAATCGTAGTTGCTACAATGTGCTTAGACCATAATGTAGTAGTAGCTACGATTCGATAGCTACTACAATGTGTTTAGACCACAACGTTGTAGCAACTACCGAATCGCAATTTCTACAATGTGATTAGACTAAAATGTTGTAGCATCTACGACCCGCAATGTGTTTATACCAGAGCATTATAGCAGCTACAAAATCATGACTGATACAACGTGCTGTTAGTATTAGCTCTAAGAGCCAATTATGAGATGATTAGACTTATTGAGTTAATGATTATGGTATTGAGTTAATAGTTAATCCAATATGCTAAAATCCAACCCATTAAAGATGATTAATGGAGATTAA
>JBBUKS010000100.1:2909308-2949847 GCA_038050645.1 Hedychium gardnerianum
CTAGTAGGTCGGGTGGACCGAGGGGCAGGAAGACCTGGTGGGTCGAGGATCGGACAAGGGGGGCCCTGTGGTCCTTCATTTGAGGGGGGGATTGTTGGGGTTGCAAGGTTGTAAACAAAGTCTCATATTGAAAATACATGAAAAAGATCATCGGCTTATAAAGGAAAGATCTCTCCATTGGTATGAAGTCTTTTGGGTAGAGCCCAAGAGCAAAACTACGAGGGTCTAGGCTCAAAGTGGACAATATCATACTATCGTGAAGATATCTAAATTCCTTCAGTCCTAACATCTATAATATCTCAGATCGAAGCTCGTTCAAAAATCTATAGTTAATTTCAAGATTTACCCTTAACCTTCTAGTTTCAAACCTAAAAAGTATCATTTAAAGTCTTTTCGGAGTCTCAAAAGATTTTTAGTCTTTTTCATTATTTTTTTTTCATCTTTTACAAAGTTATGATTAAAGTTTTGAGACTATTTAAATATCTATTTAGTTATTTTTAGTTATTTTTTTTATCAATAATATTATGTCATTTATTTTTCCTAAAACAAAGAGTTTTTTTTAGCCTATTGTCTTGTTCCGTGGAATCAATGAGTCTGTATAAGATTATTTCTGACGTTCATGTTTGAATCAAAGAATTCAATAGCTTCTGCTAAGTCAGCTTCTTTGTTGGTCTTAATAGAAATTTTATACTCTTTTATTTTATGGTATGAAAATATAAATATTATTGAATGCTATTGTGAGAGAATAATAGTTAAATTACTAGTTAATTTAAATTTATACGGGTAATAGTATCACCTGAGGTGTCGAGTCAGTTGCATGTATATATAAAATTATTAATCTAGTTATATGCAAATGAAATTTTTAGATATTTTTTTTAATTATTAATCATGTATTATAAAATTTTAAAGGTTTTTGATAGGATTATACGATTCTACGATTCGATCCCGACTTATCTGATTCTGACCCAAAATTAATTTTGCGTAAGATCATGATTCTGTAAATTATAGAGCGTATGTCCTCGATGAAAAAAACTTTTTTTATTTCTTCGTCACTTAACGATCGACTATAAATTAATTTCGTGATTTAAAAACTCAACCGCATATGTCCTCGTGACATATAGGATTTAATTTAAAAACTTTTTTACATAATAGGATTTAATTAATCTCGGTGAAAAAAACTTTTTTCATCTCTTCGTCACTTGAGATGAATATATATAATCACTTTTTTACCGTAACGAATTTGTAAATTATAGTCATAAGTCCACTAGTTTAATCATATAATACATTGCTTTTATAAATTTGTATGCAATGTGCAATTTGATAAAAAAAGACACGAAAACATGCAAACTCAAGCAAAATTGTACCATGTAGCATTGTCAACTCGACCAACGAATAATTTAACAGTAATTTTTTTTTTTCCATAAGGGAACTTTTTCTTTTATAATTTATTTATTTATTTCTATTAATAATTTAGCGATTAATATAAATGTAATATTTGTTATTTGTAAAATATAATTGTTTGATTTAATTTTTGAAGAGTAAAAGAAATGTATCCATGCGTACAAGGTTAATTCTGCCATAAAGTGATTTGATCGCCTCCAACGTGTCGTACATCGATTTCGTCCGACTCGCGTGTCTCTGTCCGACACGTAAGAAGGCGCTTTCGGACCGATCTCTGCTATTTCATTATCGCCGTGCAGGGGCAGCTTGCTAGCTCATGGCGCCCGCTCGTTGTGCGGGTCTATTCTGCGCCTCACCGCATGAGCGTGCCCAAACGACTGCCCCATCCGACGTCAGCGAGCTCTGCGGAAAGCATCTTGACGTTGCGTAACTCAACCGCATAGATATTTGCATGCGGGAGTAGGAGGATATGAGGTTTCCAAGGGTTAAAGCAGTGATTCGTTGTTTTAGGTCGCCTTCAGCAGTTGAACTTCTTCTTTCTATATATAGCAAGTGGGGTTTGGCTTTCTTTTGCCTTCCCTTGTGCGAAAGCTTCCTCTTTTCTTCTTATACTCGCCGCTTGTTGTTGTTGATCTGGTGAGAGAGGAAGGAGATCATGGGGAGAGGCAGAGTCGAGCTGAAGCGTATTGAGAACAAGATCAACCGGCAGGTCACCTTCGCCAAGCGGAGAAATGGGCTGCTCAAAAAAGCCTACGAGCTATCCGTGCTGTGTGACGCTGAAGTGGCCCTCATCGTCTTTTCCAACCGCGGGAAGCTCTATGAGTTCTCCAGCAGCTCCAGGTAAGTGACAGCCTGCGTGCGCAAACACGGAGTTGATCTAGGATATATAGCTGTTCTCTTTTTGGTTATGTGGTGGATTTCCGCTTTGATCTGTTTCCTAGCTTGGATTTTCTTCTCGTTTACCGATTTCGTGAAAAGAACAGAACGTTGACTAGATCTGATGATGAAATAGCACAAGATGGTGCAAAGAAAGGTTTTCTTTTTCCGCTCGAGTTCACCTTTTTTTTGAAGACTTGTATGGCTGTTCAGATCTGGATCGTTACGACGTAAAGAATCAGATATCTAAAAGATGAACTTTTCTGCTCGGACGAGAGTAGAAATTTTGCAAAATTTGGAAGACTTTTTTCTAGCTTGAACTTCGTTTATTCGTAAAGGGCGTTTCTGTTTGTGCTTGACTATAAGTGATTGTTAGTCCAACTAAACCTTGTTTTTCCTGGTTTCAAGCCTTGTTGGTTTATCAGTAATGATGCGCACCTCCTTTTCACGATGGAGCTTTGTCGCTGGGAGGATCAAAGTAAAGCAAGATGTATATAAATATTAATTACTCAGCTATTCTAGTGGCTATGCCTTGAGATCGATCGATATCTAAGAATTACTTTCGTTCGCTTTTCTAAAATAAGATACTTAGCCTTCCTTTGCTTCGCCTCTGGAAATCAAAGGGGGAAGTTTCAAAGAAACAAAATCTGAAACTTCGCGTTTGTACGTGCCGCTTCAAAGTTTTAGGGTTTCCTGTGTAGTTTTAATTTTTTTTTCGATTATCTGACAACGAATCACTTCATAGATATCATATTGTTTAGATTTTTTGCACGATTAGATATTTCATTGTGAGAATGCTAAGGTAACATCACATCACAATGGTGAAGAAACCTAGGTTAGCATGCAAGTGCCTTAAGAAAACGTCTCATCTATCATGTCGAGTAAAATTAACGTTCTTTTTTCAGCAAACTAATATTTTCCATTCTCCTCTGGCTCTCAGATAAATCCTTTCTCGCTATCCTTATAGCTATTTCCATTTTATTGATTTCCATAGTTCTTGCGAAGAAATTCAGGTTTTTGGTTCTTCCTGTGATGCAACCTTGTTTCCTGTCCTTCAATCAGTTTGATGCGTTTTTGCTGACACTCAGGTTGACATCTTAATACCTTCTAGACTTCTGCACATCTGGTCCTTTATCTGTTCATCTCTAGTCTTTGCAGTGTTTGGAACCATATGATAGATGCATGTTTCTTCGAGTTCTTTCCATGTTTGCTCTCTCATAGGCTACTTTTCTCTGATTTGACGAGTTTCTCGGCATTTACTAACAGGTTATCTTGATGCTTTGTTGCTGATGCGTCATTTGTGCACACGCAGCCTTTGAGCAAGAATCATGTTATCCTACATATAATTTCTGGCAATTAATTTTCTGAAGTTGAAAATCACTCGGTTTAATAAAAGCTTTTTTCTCGGTATAAGTAAACATCAATCAACTATTTAAACACAGGACGATTACTGTCACAATCTTGACCCAGTTATTTTCCATATTTCCACGTGATATGCTCTATTGGGCATGCTTTAACTATCGTCAATTTCTTGAAGTTGAAGGTCTAATTACTCAACAAGATAAACTCTGTATTCTTATTTAAATCTGTGCATTATATTGTGACGGGGTACTGCATATTGCTGGTATACAAATCTCATAAAATTTGCTCGATGATGTAAGGCGATGAACTTGATAAACGACCTTCCTAAGAGGATGAAATATGGATAATAGTGGAAAGCATTGGACCATTGCTTTTGATTTTGATTGTTTCTTTTGTGACTATAGTATCTGTACATGGGTTCAAGTACGAATCTACAAGGGAAGAAAAAAAAACATTTTTGATTTTATTATAATAGTACTTTCTTCAATAGCTCATATGTTCATTCTCTCTCTCTCTCTTTAACAAAACAAGTTTTCCAGTCAAATTCTGGTGATATTTTTAATTAATTTTGTAGTATGCTGAAGACGCTGGAAAGGTACCAAAAGTGTAGTTATGGAGCACCAGAAACAAATACAATATCAAGGGAGACTCAGGTAAATAGAGACATTGAAAAGTTCTCTTCTTTGTATTTACATTATAAAAATATCTTAATTAAATATCCACTATGGATTTAAACCATCAACGACTGAACATGAGAAACTATAATTGGATAACTACTAACTATGTAAAATTTCAAGTAATATTCCTTTTGATTTTTTTCTTTTCTCAAAATGTATTTTTCTATCGTTAATTAGGGTAGTTGATAATAATGTGCAAAAATATTGTTTTCTTTCTCTAGTTCCCTGGATGCATCTAGTGTATAGTTACAATTGAAATTATTTAAAACTCAAGGGGTTTGCAAATGAGAATGGTTATCTACCCATCTCACCGGTTAATTATACAAATTTAATTGTATATGAAGAATAATTGATAGTACTGAGTTAGTTCTTTTAATTTTTCTTTTTATTCTCAACTTAGTTTCTAATATGGAAATTTATGTGAAGAGAGTTGGCATGAACTTTTGGAAGATGGTGTTCCATGAATTACTAATATGGTGATAACTTTGCGCCATATGGTTTAAACCATGCATGGTTTAAAATCTTATATTATGTCATTTAGTATCACCAAAATTTACCATTTTAAGGAACCTTTGGAGTTGGCTTGAGCTCAATATTAGTTAGCAAGGGTAATCGTTCTCATATGCTTATATCATTTGTGTACTGTACTATATTATTAACATGTTGTAGTACATTTTGGTGCTTACCTGTGTGTTAATTTAAATTTGGCGGATCATATCATAATTATATGAATTTTAATTTGTCCCTGGGTGAGCGTAATCACCTTTTGTTATAATAAATTTTAATTTGGTAATTATTTTTTAAAAATTGTGAACAATTGGTTATGTAATTAATTTTGGGTTTTCTTATTTTTATTTTTAAAAGTAAGTAGTGGAAGGAGTTTTAAAAAATTAAATTGTAAAATCACGTAGACATACTTTAAAGTAACATTATATTTCACTCATTTGTATTTCAGCTATCTAATTAATATTTATAATAATAAAAAGTTCTAAGTAGATGTTAAAGACTACCCTGTCAATATATATGTCTGAGAATTAACAAGATAAAATTTAATTTTCTTTAATTATCATAATCTTTTTATAAAAGTAAGAAGATAATTGTAGGGAGTACCACTTCTCTAAATTCAATTTTGAACATTCTTGATTTATGTCAAAGTATGCTCAATCCTAGTACCATATCTTAGGGATTGAAATTCCAATATGAAATAACAGTATAGACCATGGATAACACTAACATGTATTTATATTTTTATCTTTGTTAAATTATCAACTAAGCTATGTAAAATGAGTCTCGGTAGTTTCATGATTTTTTCCCTTTAGTTATGCTTAGTTTTATATTTCTATGTTTAGTTAATTTTGCTTGTTTCGTGGCATAAACTAATAGTTCCAATGCAACCATCTTACACAACCAGGATCTGAAGATGTCTATCGAGGTTAATTTAGATCAACCATGTGGCATGATATTATGACATAATAATAGTCATAATTATGATATATTTCGGCACTAATAATTCTATTATAATCAACAACATTAAACTATATGCTAATTATAAATTTATTTGATATCTCATGTGGAGTTGACTTGTTAAAGTTCACAACTGTACAAAGATATATTGATATTAAATAAAAACGAGCAAAAAGGGTGGTTCATCAGCATATTTTTCTTTTCCAAACTTGTAGCACAAAACAATTTTTTATTTTTTGAAAGTTATTAGCTATGGATGTTTATTTGAACATAGTTTCTGAGAATGAAAATTATGCATGGACTAGTGTTTAATTATATATTTGAAAGAGTAAGTTAATAAATGGGACAAGCATGCAAGAATAGTCGATTAATGTTCCCATTTCTATTTGACCTACATTGAAGCCCACTCTAGTTAGTAACATTTGGATGTGTAAGAGCAGATAATAAACTATCATAAGCAGTAACTCAAAAATAAATTAATTTTCTGCTTTGTCTCATATTAATATATATGCCCATAATTGTCCTTAATTATTCAATGAACATTGTTCATCTTTATCTCTTGTATTTCTCTACTCTTACCCCGTTGCATGGATTGCTAACTAGATATATAGATAATTATTTAGATTATAATGAAACGATATAATAGTATAAATAGGTTTAAAAAATAATCATCAATTGATGTAATTATATATTGTGTATATAACTTGTTTTCATGGTTTATGTTTTGAAGATTTTTTTTTAAGTAACTTGATTATGCATTCATCGACAATAAATATATTAGCTAAATTGATTTTAAACTTATATAAAACTGCATGTCCAATCTATGAATACAAATGTAGGACATGTAGTTAATTTATCCATTTTGTTATTTATACGTCCATATCTCATTAAGTATATATCAATTATACTAATAATTAACTAGAATATTGAAAGGTGCAAATCAACAATCATAATTTCTTGCATGATTCTAAGGTTCATCTCCTAGGATTACTCTTTGTTTGATGAATTACAGTTCTTTGTTTATTGTTTAGGTTCAAGTTTACAAATTTTAAATTACATTTTAGTGCATGCTTCCCTTATAAATCTAACAAATAACAACAAAATTTATAGGAAACTGAAATTCTAGATGTTGAGAGAAATAAACTAAGTGGAAAAAATGGGAAGAGGATTATGGAACACAAAAATTCATTCAACACCTTGGCATATACTTTTCTTTATTACATTGTGCATTATATTGTTGTAAGTGTATATATAGTCTCTAAGCATAACCTAGATGCATGAGCTAGATTCCACAAGATTGCAATTTTTTCAGCATCAAACAGTTTAATATTCAAATAAGTTTTGTCTTCAAAATACATGAATCGTAATAAGTGAAAAATAAAGGATGAAACATATCATGTATGGATCAAGTTTACTTTTCCAACGTCTTCTCTTAAACTTGTTCCTCCATTTTATATACATCATGCTATTTGCAATAACAATTTGCTTAGTTAATCTTTGTAAAAATTTAGTAGCTGTAAACTCTTGATATGAATTGAATGATACTCATCAAGTTTTTGCGTCATCAGCCAGCAACAAAGTCTAAAAAGGGGGTTAGATGCATCTCAAAAGTTTGGTAATCATTAAGCAAATGTTGAGAGGTTCATCAGTCTTTGCTACCAAGTATCTTTTGTAGAGCTCTTTATGTTGATGTAGTTTAAAATCTTCATCTAGATCTTCAGGTGCATTAGTCGTGTTCCTATTTTAATCTTATTGTAAAAAAGGTAAATACATATCAACACTTCACACGAGCAAAAATGAATTGGTAAAAAATTTCTAGAACTTAATCAACAAGTGTTTATCTTGCATGTAATGAACTCTTCTTTCTTCTGCGGATTCATTCATGAAAACACTTATCCAATTCCATTAAGTTGAAGTTGCTTGAATCACATTTTCCAATGGATCAATATCTATTTTCCTTTCTTCTAGACTTCTAGTTGCTCAACACCATCCTCACCTCTAATATTGAAGAAGCAAGTATAACAAGTGATAGTATAGATGGAAGAATTGCATATTCTCATATGACTTGATTTAAGACTTTATAATTTGTCCCACCATTCCAATAGTAATTGATTAATTTCAGCATCTTGTAAATCTAAACTTTCTTTTATATTGTATTGGTAAAATAGACCAGTCAACACGAGTACTTGAAACTTAAGGCACGCGTTGAAGCCTTGCAACGATCACAAAGGTGAACTACTCTAACCCTTAATCTTACTTATAGTCCATGCATGAGAAATTTACCTGAAGCATTCTAGTAGCAAGACTCTAAAAGATCTTTGCAAATGCTAGAAATCTATTGGGTGAGGATTTGGGTCCGCTTTCCATCAAAGAACTAGAACAACTTGAGCGACAACTTGATGTCTCATTAAGACAAATAAGATCAACAAGGGTTAGCTTCTCCTTCTCATAGAACATAGACTTATGCTATGTCCTTCTATTTTCAATTTCAATTGATTTTTTTTCCCGGGTACAATCATATTTGTATGTATCAACTTATGGTCAATTGTTACTATCAAATATTAATGGTTAAATGTTGAAAACATGTGTTTTAACATTTGACTTTTTTTTCACAGACACAATACATGCTTGATCAACTTACTGATCTTCAAAGAAGGGTATTAATTTGTATATTATGTAGTTATATCATTGTATTGTATTCAGTAATAAAATCATTGCTCATCTACAGGAACAAATGCTTTGTGAAGCTAATAAAGCTTTGAAGAGAAGAGTAAGTAGCTATGTGATTTAATTAAAATATCAATGCCTATTTAGAATGTTCAAATCATAGGTATCATGTTGTTGGAGTACATAAAATTAATTTTATCACAATAACTCCTTACCATGTAAATTAATGCTCACATGGTCAAATCTATCAACACGCTCTCATAATCTACTTAGTATGTTCACATTAACATGAAAAAACAAACATTTTTTTTTGTTAAAAGTTACAAACTGCATTATCCTTCGTTGACAATAAGGATAAAAAAGTAAATTAAAATTTAACAATTTATGATTAAAACTTAATAATTATTATTGGATCAACAATAATTATCAAAACATTTGACCCAAAACATAATGTTAAAAAAAAACAAAAAACATAATGTTAAGTTTTTGTGAAATTGTGTGACTATGAAATTTGTTTGTTTTTCATGAAAAATTGTTTTTTTTTCTCATGTTCTACATAATATATATATATACAAACTATCTTCTTCATAAAATGAAATAGTTTATTTCTCAAAGAAAATAGACGCGCGGTGATATGGAGAAGCTCGCATGGTTTTCTTGTTTATTATGACTTGTGAGATGCAGTTGGATGAAAGCTCTCAAGCCAATCAACAACTATGGGATCCAAGTGCTCATGCTGTAGCTTATGGCCGTCAGCAGCCTCAACCACAGGGTGATGGATTCTTTCAGCCCATAGAATGTGAACCTACCCTTCAAATTGGGTAACTCCTATTGCTATATATTAAGCTCCTTTTGCTTTTCTATTTCATAATATTTCATAATATATTAAGATGCCATATATATACGACTGAATTATCATCAACAAATCAACATTTAGTACTGTGTATACCCGATTCATTCTTCCTTTTTTATTTCTAGGTATCATCCTGATCAAATGGCAATTGCTGCAACAACACCAGGGCCAAGTGTTAGCAACTACATGTCAGGCTGGATTGCGTAATCCAAGTAGTGTCCCTATGTGTCTAAAGTAGTGTGCTGTGCTTTAGCGATATGGCTTCAACTATAAATTGCTATGGTTTCTCATTGTCTAATTAATATATATTTTGTCTGTTGCTAGTAGACAGGAAAACTGCAATGTCTATAAGCCAATGATTATGAATTATTATAATCATTGCTATATACATCTTCCATAAAGGAACGTACAATTGCAATGTATGAATGCTTTTACTAATCTTATTAGCAAGAAATAACGGCTTCATCCTCAGTCAAGCAAAGTTGTGGCAGGTAGCAGCAGCAGCTTCTATACATCTCTCATGCATATAAAAGGTGATCATAACTGGAACATGTTTGATCAACCCAGGTTAGTAGCTTAATTATTTGCTCTACAATTTCACTCATTTTGAATGTGAGTTATTGCCATTTCTCCTCATTGAATTGTGACCCGGCCCTTAGGTCGTCCTATAGTTTATTTATAAAAAGTTTAGATTTAAAGTTTGAAAATCTTGAAATAGGATCTAAAAGTTTTCATTGGACGTCGCATATTGCAAATCTTACAATTTCTTTTTTTAAAATTTGTTTGTTTATGTTCTTTAAACTGAAGAATGAGTCGATGTCACATGCTGACTGAGTGGGAAAATATTATATAGAAAGGCATGACACAAATAAATTTCTCTTCTTTATAATTCTTTGTGATATTAATCATTGATATTAAGGTAATTGTGGAGGCTTTATTTAAAATGTATTCTTTAAATTTCTTTTATCCTCACTGCCTTCATTGGACATGAATTCGGTTGAGATGGACCGACTCCTAGAGTACTCAAAACAGGCCACTGTCGGATCACCTTTGATCAAGTGTCTCCTTATCTAATCGGCTCCTATCGGGTCGATAGGTAATTTGACCGCCTTTAGGTCGCATTTAGAGTTGGGAGGGATTGTCGCTGAAGATACATCTGTCTTCGGCAAAGATCGATAGAAACAGTGATTTCTCGGAATTGAATCCAGAACTTTTTTCATGATTGACGGACCAATGCTACAACTATCGAGAGAAGTTAGAAGGGAGATCGAGATAATAATGTAATGATTAGATTTTTTAATAAATAATTAAGAAATTTAAAATTTGAATTTGAATTATAATCGATAATTTTTTTTTATAGAATTAAATTAATTATTTTAAATTTAATATTATTTAATTTGATTAATTATTTTTTTAAGCAAAAAGACCGACACGAATCTGGACGAAATCCGGACGAATCTGTCTGTATCGATACTCTTTTACACCAGTTTGTGAGAGAGTGGGAGAGACCACTCCGCGCACTCCTCGTCCACGTCATCAAAACGTGCTCAAACCATTTCTCCCACGCGCGCCTTTAGGTCCGCGGGCCTGATCGGAACCTGATATTAAATAATCAGACGTATGGGGCCATCTCGTTAATAACTTTATTTTATAACCACGAGTGAATACTTTACTTTTCTTTCACAAAAGGACATTGAGTCCTCCATTTTAATTGTGATGAAAGTAGCAAATCATATTCTTCGCCATTATTTTTAAAAGATTGGGGTAATGCTTAAGTGGTTTTCACAAGGTCAAATCATCTTGTCCCATTCAATCAACATTTCCCTTCTTTCCAACCTTTCTTACTTAACCCTTTTAGCACAATTTTAAAAAAATTGAAAATTGTGAGTGGCAATTGTAAACATCTATTTAGCCTAAAAATCGCACATGGTTTTGTATTGTTCAAAATACAAGGGTGAAATTGAGACTTTAACTGGATAAGGATGCCTTTGAGAATTTAGAAATTTGGGTGTGTAGAATGGAGATAGAATTTTGTATATTAAAATGGAAAATAAAAATAAAATATTACTATTTTGGGAGGGTCAGATTTTGAGTGCCATCGCAGCAACACCGCCGCTCGTAGAAACAGATCTATGCGGCAGCGTCCACTTGACTTCGACCAGCGACGATATTTGTACGAGTCTCTCCTTTCTCCACCCGTCCTGCCTTTCCGTTGCTGGTTTCCTTCCTATCGATTTCAATTCCTTCCCCTGATCACCTTTCTCTCTCCTTTCTTCCGTGTGAATCGAAGTGGCCACCAAATCCCTTCTCCACTTTCCCACCTCTCGTTCTCTTTGATTGGAGCTACTGCAGCCGCCGGCCGACATCGAAGCGGTTCCCTTGGGATCAGGTGATGCAGCACGGTATGAACTAATCTCCGTCTTCGCCCTCGCCTAAACTTTTTTCCTTCGTTTCCTTCTATGCTCTTTTTTTTTGTCATGCGCCGTTGACTTCAGTTCGCTTCTCGGTCTATCGCCTTGTACGACCTTGAGGAGTTCGGGATCCGAGATATCGTGGTGCGGGTTGTTTCTTGGAATCGAAAGATGTTCTTTGTATTTATGTGGTAGCACTTTGCGTCACCTTGGATTTTCTAGTGCTTTTTGGAGGAAGTAGAATTAGGATCACATGTTTTCCCCCTCTTTTTTATTATTATTTTTCTAGTGCTTTTTACGGTTTATGGTCGTCTTATCTTATTTAACATGGAATTTTCTTGAAGACGGAATTTTTAGATTGAAGTTAGGAGCTCTATTTGAATGCTCCGGCTAGTGCTAGATGTCTCTTTGTTTCTTTCACTTGCTAGTTTGACAACTTGATCATTGGTCTCGTTCTAGGTTTCGATATTGATGTGCTTCGCCAAGAAGCTCAGAAACGATGGCTGAAACCTTCTGAAGTTCTTTTCATTTTAAAAGATTATAAGCGCTATCCTCTCACTCCGGAGCCACCTCACCTTCCACCTAGTAACAAATGTTTTTTGTACTTGTGAAATTAGCATTTTTATCAATGTCCCGTTCCTATCATTTAACATTGTTCTACCTTCTGCAATCTGCTTTGTTTGGCAGGTGGTTCTTTGTTTCTTTTTAATCGTAAGGTACTTAGGTTTTTCCGTAAAGATGGACATGCATGGCGGAGGAAGAAAGATGGAAGGACCATTGGGGAAGCACATGAGAGGCTTAAGGTTAGTTGAAGAACCACATCCTGTTTTTATGAATAGCTTGGCAATTTTGCTTCTATTACACTACAAATATTATGGTACTAGTTATCGTTGACTAGTTGGAAGCGATCCAAGGGTGAAAGGTGAATTGCTTGCTAATTAGGAATATAGAAGTCAAATTTGCATTCAAAACTTTAGGATCTTATGATCCAAAATGACTTAAACGATACAATCCCAACTAGGATCTTATGGACCTACGATTCAATCTTAGGCCTGCTTACCGTATGTACATTCAACGAGACATTTAATGGTTGATATTAAAAGTTACTACATACTATATAAATATGGAAACGAAGAATTTTATTGTATTTTTTTTATATATTTACTGTCAGAATAATGTTATTTTTGCTTTATTATATGTCATTGATAGTTTTAAAAATGTTTATAATAATATATATTGAAAACTAATATAAATGATAAAAGCCAAATATAGCTCTAAAATAATTTAATTAAATTGTTGGACCTTACCGTCTCTCCAATTCTATGATCCAAATCAATAGATCTCTTCTTGTTCCTAGGTAGGACCTCATTCATGACAACCTGAGTTAGGATGAGTATATGTTGTACTTTGTTCCACAAGTTAGGAAGAGAACTATGTTCTTTTTCATTCCATGGTTTAGGAAGAGAGTTATGGTTTCCATTCGACTATTTAGGAATACACCAAGAACAATTATGCATGACATCATGCAGACACCTTCCACATGTTTGATAGGTTTATGGAACTCAAGGTGCTGCATCATGAGCAGTTTCCAACATTTATAAACTTTGGTTTTCCATTTGAATTATTCGAAGTTTGCAGAAGACACCATTACCCCAGTATAGACTGTAGATTGCATCACCTTAGACATGATTGCTAGGTTTACAGACCACTGGATGCAACATTAGACATTTAATTTTGATCCTATTTGTGGGAATTTTCCCTACTTTTTGGATTTAGATTCAGTAAGTGAGAATATATGAATACCATAAAAACTAAGAATGTATTGATACCATTTTTTATATACAATACTTTAGTTTCAAACCTACTGGTAAAATCAAAGCAGTGCAAATTATTTATAGCAGATAACTATATTAAAATTTTGTACTGCAAGCCCACAAGTACGACTACTTGTGTTTCTTTAATGTAGAGAAAAGTTCTTATGCATAAAGCGTATATTAAATACGTGTAACCACCTAACTCAATTAGAAATCTGATGTGCCCTTCTAACACAGTAAGTAAAACTGTCATAATATCTGTAATGTCATATCTAAGAAATTAGTTACACCTGCTCATGACATAGAATGGTAAAATACATTTGAAGGCTAAAATGGCAACTGGTATAATTGTATTTTTTTGAGGAAATGATCTAAAATATCATCTTGAGAGGAACAACAATGATACAGTTGATCAGATACAAAAGTAGTAGAGAAAGTGATGACAAGAGACAGATCAACCACATTCATAAGTAGCAAAGTTTGTGACAGCAACTCACTAGAGAAGATGCTTTCATATATAAAAATCTTGTAGCTAACCTTCCAGCTGATCCAAGTGAAAAGGAACAACCTGTATGAGGAGAAACTACTCTCAGCCTACTGATGGATCACGGGGGAGCTTATTCACTATCTCCACACCAAGCAGACAATAGTTCACATAGTGACATTATAAAAGAGGTGATTCTTCTCATCATAGGCACCACATGTAGAACTCTGAAAGCATCAAATGTATTACTTTATCTATATCCTACAGAGCTAGTTTGTTATTTTGGGAGCTTATCCCAAATTAGTAGCTACTAGAAGCAGGTTTTTAATGTAAAGCCAGACAGTGCCAAGCCGTCCAGTTGTTATGCCTCTATGTTTAAGTAATTTGTAGGCCCAACTTACTTTATAGGCCTCCATGGTCCCACCTCCTAATGGTCACAAGATAGAGATTGAGTTCCTCATAAGGAGGAGATCTGCCCTTGCATTGAACATAGATTGAATGAGGGAGGCTTGATAATTGACAGATCAATATCCTTTCTTATCTTGTTCTTATGTCGAGAGAGATGACAGCAGTGAGTGAACATGTTGCGACTAGCATAATTCTTGATTCATGTCAACCAACACCAACTTGTACTAGCATTTTATATGCCACTTTGTACCAAAATCTTATCGCATCTGCAACCACCGATACTTGGGTCTAGAATGACAATATAAACCTTTGCGTAGTTTCTAGAAAAGATAAGAATATTCCAAGAATGATTGTGAGCTCTGATAGATCATAAAATGTAAGAGGAATGTAGACACTTTGAGTTGCCGACTGATAGCTGTTACAATTCGAATTGTTATCAGTGTCAACTATCGATTATTGGCTGGAGTAATAAGGCATGCCTTGCTTATAACTCTCAAATAGAAACCCAGTACGAGCGCTACTTTAGTAGTATCAAATTGCCATTATTGATGAAGTGTACTCTTTGAAATAAGACATTAATTCTATTTATGCTAAGAAAAAAGAAACTTCTATTTAATGCACCTAACCTAACCTGATATTGATCAGTCTCACAGATTAAGTTCTGACTGCTGTCAGTATCTTCTTTTCTTGGTTTGTTAATAGAATCTTCAGTTAGCATTTTCTTTTAAATCCTATTTCTCTTGTATGCATGATGTGTCTATGTTTATGAGAAATTAGAAGCTTTCTTTTTTATTCTACTTTCATAGGTCGGGAATGTAGACACTTTGAGTTGTTACTATGCCCATGGGGAGCAAAATCCTTACTTCCAGAGACGTAGCTATTGGATGCTGGATCCGTAAGTTCACATTTTGTGTTGAATTTTATATAGAGAAGCATGAACCACCATGCAAATTTGTTGGTTTTTGATTAACAATATTTTGCAACTGTCTCTTTAAAACTTTATTTTCCTTCCATCATAATATTAGACAGGCTTCCCAGTTCCCACCAGGAGAGTTGTCCTTATAATTCTAGTTTTTGCTCAGGAAATTCAGTATGTTACTTCCCAATTGTATGCATGATAATACCTGTATTCTATATTGAAGCATCTAGATTCGACTATGGCAGTACTCTTCATATTAATGTTTTCTCTTTGCGAAAATTAATTTTCTTTTCATGCTACACTATAGTGTACCTCCACAGCTTAGCATATGCACTCATATCGACATGATACAGCATAGTTATTGGTGTAGGATATATTTTTGACTTGACTGATCCAGATTCAGATTAGTAATTTCTAACATGGAGACTGCTGCCACTCTGGTGTTACTAGCTAGATAAAGGGTTGAAGGAGTGAAAAAATTAGCCATAAAAAGACCATCCATGCTTACTCTCAAGTTAAATCTCCAGAAAAAAGATTCTACAAAATTCACAAATGTGATAATCATGCATAGCAAAAACTCATATTTCAAGAATCATGATATTCTTTTCTGTGAAATTACAAATATACCATTGTTGTCTCTGGCACTTGAACTTTTCATCTACCCGCTCTATACTTGTGTTGGGTACCTACACTTGGACAACGACACGCCAAGTGGACACAATATTTTTGTTGATCATGTCAAAAATTTAAAAATTGCCATGTCAGACGCATGAGTTCATAGTTGTATCACATAGTTGTACTTGAGTCCAAGTAACACAGATTGTTGTCAGATCCTATGATTTTTTTGATACCCAAATGCTCCTCACTTTGGGAGAAAACTATTTATGTTCTTCCAGCTAGTTCATACAACTGCTATGTTATAATGTAGAATAATATCTTTTTTATGTAGAGGTAACAAATGGTACTTTGTTAATGTTTGCAAGCGTCTATTGTGAATATAGACAGGAATAAACAATAATATTCCTCTAGATATTTTCAAACATATTGTGCCTATTGTTGATAGCCTCAAGTACTTTCTGGTATGACTGTTAGGTAATGTACTTAAATATTTCTTTTCAGGGAGTATGAGCACATTGTTCTTGTTCACTACCGAGAAGTTGATGAGGTTTGCCACTTAACTCTTTTCACTTCATTATGTTGTCTTATAAAAAGATCAAGGGACAAGATGATGGAAAGACTGTTAAAGTGACAGTAGAAGGCACATTATTAAGACTAGATGACATTTCATGTCTCTAGCACTTGCAGATTGAGTGTTTAACCTGATAATCATCATTTTATTTGCTCTTACCCAGGGAAGATATGTTTCTGGATCGATCTCAAACTTCTCCATGCAATCTTATTCAAGTCTCAATCATACTTCAAGTATTATTAATGCGGATAAAGGCTATACATCTGGAACTACTATATTATATGAACCATCTCAGAGCTCTTATAGTCAAGGGTCAACAGAAGAAGTTAGTTCTAAGTTTGTCTTAGAGAACTTTGATGCAAACAACTATACTAAATTTGATACACTAGAAAATTCTGATAAAAATTCACAGCCAGAAGTCAACCAAGCACTACGGAATATTGCAGCACAGTTGAGTTTAGATGATGATGATAATTCCATTTATTTTCAAGAAAATCTACCAGAGTACCCTACTGAGAGCGATGATATACAAATCCTAGGATATTTTCCTTATGGACAAAGGGAGGTTTCTTTAGCACATGAAAATCTTCTCGAAGGATCAGATAGAGGACATCAAATTAGTGAAGTTGGAAAGCAGCAAAACTATGCCACTGCTCAGCTGCAAAAAAACCCAGGTAATTTTATATATACCCTGATGGTTAAATTACATGTCATGTATTTTAAGATTTTCTCAACTTTGTTGTTTATCCTTTTGTTCTTATGAATGCTTTCTGTAGCACATGAAATTCTATCTAAATTAAACAAGTCCATCTTTTTCTGATGGATGATCTGCTCTTCTCTCAACAGACAATATATTAAAATCTCTTGCCCTTTTTCTCAAAACAGGAGACATACTGTTCCTTGCATGCGTTGAGACATGGAACAATACACCTGGTCCCACGTGAGAGTACATACTCTCACTTAGTGTCTCGGTCATATTGGGCCATCTGGAAAGGACCAACAATTCGTTTCTATGTCATCAAATCTTTTTGTTTTGCACCTTGAATTCTTCTGGCTAATTGCTTCTGTTAGGAAAAAATTACACTATAAGTGTACAATTCATTGAAGCATGTAATATAAATGCTTCAAAATTCAAACATAAGTATATGGAAATTGCCTATACTGGGACCATCCTATAATCTAATCACTGCAGACCTTGCATCGCAAAGCATCCTGTACCGATCACACTTTTGTGCGAATTCCGGCCATGATACTCCAAAAGTTCTTTGAAAATACAAAAGCCACAGTCCTAGTAAATAGAGGAGATTCAACACAAATTTTCATTCTCCAAGTAAACAACATAAAAAAATATATACTAAAACCCATCCTTATTCCCTGCTACTTTCCTTTCTACTTTTTAGGTTTACTATACTCTTCAACCTTTCAAGTAATCGAGCATTCATGATATTTGACTATATATTTGAGTATTATCAGCTAAGTTTCTCTTCGAAAGACCCCTCTACAATCTCAAATGACGGAGATGATGACATTTATCACCAACCAGATGCACTAATATTTCATATTTAACTATGGTTCTATATATATATATTTTAACAATATACTAGTCATACAGGCCATTTTCAATAATATTCTGGGTTTTTTGCAAACTGTTTTCATATGCTTGCCAGGACAAGTTGTTGCAAGGGCATGTTGATATCGCACTGTGAATCATCTTTGCTCTCGCTTTCATAATCATTTGATGGTAAATTGAAACATCTGCAATCTTCCTCCAGGTGACCACAAATTGCAACAAAATCAACCATTATGCTTGGAATCTCCTTCATGGACAGATGTACTCCAGGACTCAAAATCTTTGGAGATGGATTCTCATGGAAGAAGTTCCAATTTCTTGGCCACCAATGGGATTCCTGATTCTTCCATCTCCGGAGTAAGTGCACCTAAAACTGGCTTTTGTTTAAAACGACTTTGTATCATGGATCAGCAAGGTTACTCTCTTAGTTTGTTAGATATGGAACATAGATTTGTGCTCCCACTTGAGGAGTTGTTAGTTTGTAAAGCAGCCAAAATATGGCTATTCTTTTGCATATCTTTTGTCAGACTATTCAGAGAACTCCAATATGTTATGGGGTTATCCTGATCTCACCATTTTATGTGAGAATTAAAATGTTTACCATGATTTCTACTTTCTGATCATCACCTTTCTTTTGGAATAATATGCTGATTTGTGTTCCTTTATAGGATCCATTACCTACTTTTTCAGGGAGGGAGAATATTTCTACTTATTCGTTTGGCCCATCTGAGAATTTGAGTTCTTATACGGCAGAAGACAGTCCAAATAGTCATGAAATTTCTGAGACTGATTTACGTCTCCAACTATCTGCTACGAGAAGATTTCTTTTAGGCTCTGAGAATTCCATTGAGTCACCTATCACTAGTTCTCAACTCAAGATGTTTGAAGAACACAATTCATCTTTAGGAGGTACTTTTGAAGGTAAAAAAGAAAATAGTTCTGATTGGATTGGAGCTGTCCCCATATCTCTGGGAAACAGTACATATTTGGCAGATTTCTCAAGTATTTTTGATCAGAGTCAATTTGGAGCTTCTCTTGAAACAGATTTAAGTTTGACTGTGTCACAGAAACAACGTTTCAGCATACGGGAAGTCTCTCCAGAATGGGCATTTTCTTATGAGAGCACCAAGGTATACTTTTATCTCTAGAATTTGTTAATTGCTGAACATGTTGCTGATACTTGATAATAAACTGATGTTAATAATGATTTTATGGATCAACAATAAAACTGGCCGTATTGCAAGGTTAAGCTTCTTTTTGTTTAAATATGATCAGAACATAAAAAATGATTTTGATATCTTATGCTCACATGTTTCTATTAATTAGCTTGTTAAATATGTAGAACTACTTTTTTAATTTACTTGAAGACTTACAAAGAGAACTATTTCAAGTGTATGGAGCTTTCTTTGCTCTGTTGAGCTGAGTTATCATCAGTTATATTTTGACACAACAATGTGGTGTTCAGGTTATCATTACAGGAGATTTTCTTTGCAATCCGCTGGAGTCTTCCTGGGCAGTCATGTTTGGTGACATTGAGGTTCCACTTGAAATTGTCCAAGAAGGGGTACTCCGTTGCCAGGCTCCTCAACATAATATTGGTAAAGTTACTCTATGTATCACATCTGGCAACAGGGAGTCCTGCAGTGAAGTGCGAGAATTTGAATTTCAGGCTAAGCTGACCACCTCTAACTATATAGATCCTTTATCCACTGTTGGTGCAGCAAAAGATTCTGAAGAAATATTGCTTCTTGCTAGACTTTCTCAAATGCTACTGTATGAATATGACAGTTCAACAATAGCAGTAGGTTCTGTGGACAATCAAGTAGAGAAGTCTAGAAAACTCAAAGCAACAGATGAGCATTGGAAGCAAATTATTGAGGCACTTGGTTCTGATAATTCACTGGATACCAAAGACTGGATTGTGCAAGAACTGTTAAAAGACAAGCTGCTTAACTGGTTGTCAACAAAACATCAAAACAACAAACAAGTAGACTGTTTGTTATCGAAGCAAGAACAAGGCATTATACACCTGATTTCTGGCCTTGGGTATGAGTGGGCTTTAGGTCCAATCCTTGAGCATGGTGTTGGTATCAATTTCCGTGATGCAAATGGATGGACAGCACTGCATTGGGCTGCACACTGTAACAGGTAATTAAAATTGTTTGGCATAAGCATCTACTAGTGTTGAGTATTTGATGTGTCAGTTCTTGTACTCATGGTTGTTTTTTGGATCAGTATAGTCTTGCTTCATTCTGCAATGTCTGCTTTCTTAGCACAAATAATGATCTAACCAAGTTTCCTTCACAAATAAGAAAATGTCTTTTTCGTCCACCATTTTGCTAAATTTTGATTTATGAATTTTCAAGATCTCTTGCTGATATAGGTGAAACTATTTTCTTTCGCAGAGAGAAAATGGTTGCTGCGCTTCTTGCTGCTGGTGCATCTGCTGGATTAGTCACAGATCCCACTGCACAAGATCCAGTTGGAAAAACACCAGGATTCCTAGCATCTGCTAGAGCCTACAAGGGTCTTGCTGGATACCTTTCAGAAGTTGCTCTAACTAATCATCTATCTTCTCTAACTATAGAAGAAAGTGAGATTTCTAGGGGTTCTGCTGAGGTCGAAGCAGAAAGAGCAGTTGAAAGCATATCTCAGAGGAGTGTCAAAAAGCATGGGGAAACAGAAGATGAACTTTCGCTGAAGGATTCTTTAGCAGCTGTAAGAAATGCAGCTCTAGCTGCAGCACGCATACAAGCTGCTTTCCGTGCACATTCTTTCAGGAAGAGGCAGGAAAATGCTGCTCTCAGTCCGAGTTGTGATGATTATTGCTTGACTCCAGGAGACATACAAGGGTTCTCAGCCGTGTCAAGGTTTCATAGGCCTTCTTATAGTCCACAAGATCAGAATTTTGATAGAGCAGCTCTATCTATCCAGAAAAAGTATCGAGGTTGGAAAGGACGCAGAAATTTTCTTACTTTGCGCCTTCACGCAGTGAAGATACAGGTTTGCTGGTCTTTCTTTTTGTTATTTTTTATTCGGTGTATGCTTATTTGATATTTCTTTCAAACATGTATGCAGCAATTCATGCCTTAGGGCTCCAAATTATAAAATGCTACTTCATCAACATCCCTATTCAATTCTTGCATCCTTTTGAGTTCCAAATTAACTTGCAAAATTCTCATATTTTCCATCACTATGGAAACCTGCTAAAATGTTTCTGCAATGCAGAAATGAATCTACATGATGAGGCTTCTCATATTGGAACAACTTTCCTTGTTTTATTAAATTTCTTTTGGGATAAATTTTTAAGAAAACAATGAAGTATCTTAGCTTACCTACTATGTGCATCAACACATAATTCTTATCTCACCCTGTTAGGGATCACATCAATCTTTATGCTACTTGCATTCTTGTGATGAATTCTTCAGCTAATTTGTTAGAATACAATTTCTCACCTGTCATGACTACATTATTTTCCAAAGATTCTATGTAGCTCCAAAGTCCTTTTTTTTGAAGAAAATCACCTTGAATGTTTTTACTTAACCTTTTCTTAGCTTATGATCTGTTGTATAGATATAAGTCATAAATGGAGAGAAAAAGGTGCCAAGCACATTGCTGTACAGAAGATAAATTGTCTGGCAATTTTTATGATATAAAATCACTATTGCCCTCTGGTCTATATTGGCAGGCTCATGTAAGAGGTCATCAGGTAAGAAAGAAGTACAGAGAAATCATATGGACAGTTGGTGTCATTGAAAAGGTTATATTACGGTGGCGGAGAAAAGGAGCTGGCCTACGTGGGTTTCGAGCTGAGCCAGAAATTGCCCATGAAGAGGAAGATGATGACATAGCTAAGGTTTTCAGGAAGCAAAAGGTGAATGCAGCTGTTGATGAAGCTGTTTCAAGGGTTCTATCAATGGTAGATTCTCCTGATGCAAGGCAGCAGTACCGGCGCATGCTGGAAAGATACCATGAAGCAAAGGTTTGCCAAGTATAAAAACAGATACATGGATATATTTTAAATATGATTTGTAGGGTAATTAATATTTTCCATTACCATGACATGATTTATCTGTCCCTTGATTCAATCAAATGAGAATGCCTCTTGAATGTATTTTGCAAGAACCTGAAAATGCTGAAAAGACATTATTTCTTAGTATTTTACCAGTCTTTAACTCTATATAAAGTTTTCTTTAGATAATATATAATGGCAGTGCCGACCTCCATTTTTGATGAAGACAAGTTTTGAACCCAAGACAATGGCGACAGTTCCTAAGGTCCCTACAGCTAGTTAGCATCCTCAACTCTATATGAAGTGCATACATACTTTTTTTTTAGTATTGCTCCAGGTCAAGTCATTCATCATCATCACTGCAAAATCCATGTTCTAACCTCGATGGACTTTCAGTTAGGAGTCTTTAAGAGCCGGATGTCATCTTAGCCTACCCCTAGCAGCTTAATGATATGGAGGGCTATCTGTTCTACCTGTACAAAAACTGTGCCCATTTTGATTAGATGACGATGCTTTAATTACCATGTAAATGCCTGGTTGCATCCTAAAAAATTCCTTCTTTGCTAAATTCAATGTCTTCTCCATTTCTCATCTAAACCTGAACTTTCTTTGATCTTTCATTATCTAAACTGCATTACCAATCAATAGATTTCTTCACATATCATGTTTGTATAAACACTGCGGTGCTAACTTCTTAGAATTTCTTTTGCACTCAACCAACAGGCTGAATTGAGCAATTTGGATGAAGCCACATCAGGACTTGAAGATGACTGTGAGGTTGCTGATAATGACTTTATTTACTGACACAGATCAAACATCTACTAGACTACTTAGACGGTGATGTGTTTGCGAGAATGTTAATAGCTATTTTTTATACAATTTCATGGTATTTGACAACTTATAGATAGAGTTTGGTGTAAATTATTGATGCTATCGTAGATGTAAACTAATAACGCTACCTGGTGGTGCTTGTAATTTGAACAGAAGTTCAGAAAGTGTTCTCATTTGTTTGCTTATCGCCAAAAGCTGTGAATTATTTCCTGACATCATTGGAACTTTGTCTTATTCTAGAGTGCATTCGTGTATAAATTTTAAAGTATTATTTTGTATTTATAATCTCAAAGTGATATTGAATCGCCTGTTATAATTGTTATTAAATGTATTTTTTAATTTTACCATTTTTATTTAAGTGGTTTTAGTTTGTCTTTTATGTACTATTAAATTGTATTTTAACTGTTACTAGTTTTTGAAATATTATTAATTAAATTTACTATATATATATATATTTTAATTGATATTAAGCATTTTATTTTATAATTTTTTTTATTAATTATCAGAGTAAATTGGGAATATGTGAAAGTTTATCTGATAACTTCTCAAGTTCGTAGGAGAATTTTTTTTAATAATACGTTCTAATTAAATTTTAAATTCTAGATAGTTGATTTATTTTAATCATGAAACCTATCCCACTATACTTGTTATTAATTTTTAGTTTGAATGTAATTAAAAAAATCGGTTTGAAGATTTATAAGCAAATAAAAGACCATTATTTTACCTGGATTTTTCAGCACCAAAAAGGAATCCAGTTAAAATTGGACGAATGAAGAAAACAGGAGAAAAAAGATTCAAATGATATATCAACGTACCTTTTTATTTTAATTAGGTATTTTTTTATAAAAAAATGTGAATATCTTTGTCAATTCCGCCTCCGATCATTTTTTAAATTAACATTAAATTCTAATATATTCAATTTACGTAAAACAATTTTACGTGAAAGAATAGGATTTTCTCGACAGCCGTTTGCCTTTTAAATCTTATTTTTGTTGTTTATATTTTGAATAAAAGTAATTTTATATTTAATACGACATAGAGAGATTTCCACGTAGATTAGCAAATCCAGATTTTATTTCTGGAGTATCGTACCGCAATAAAGTTTGGTTAGGTTTTCGATCGGTTGTTGTTGAGCGGCGGCGAGCTCCGATTCGGGCGATAGGAGGACTCTTGCTTGACGAGCAGAGGTGAGTTGATAATTTAAATTTTCCTCCGTTCTTCAATTATTACTCCTTCCTTCAGTGCATTCGCTTGCATGCTTGGACGAATTTAGGTTTTTCTTCTTCTTTCAAATTGTCATATATTTGCTGCAAACTATTATCCGTTATCTATAGAATAGGATAAACTCGCACTAATTGCATATAAATTTCAAGTTTCAACTGATGAAATCGTTGAGTCATGGTTATGGCATCCTCTAGCTAACACCCTCGCCACGATTCAGAAATTACTGAGAGCTGTGTTGGAGAAAAGCGATGCTAGATCTAAAGGTAACTTGATCTAGCAATGGATAGTAATCTCCCAGAGCACGGAAAAGAGAAGAAAAAGAGAAAGATTGAGATAAAGAGTTTCTAGATCTAAACCCGGTAGAGATTGCTTATTTTGAAAATCTGAAAAGGAATAATACCTGGCCAGCCCACATGGCAAAGTCCCTTAAAATCATCCTTAGAGTGTAACACATTGGAGTACCTAGGTTGGGTTAGACATAAGTCAAAAAGGTGATAAACATTCCTTTGAGCTTGGCACAAGTTGCCTTGCTATAGGCATTTAGTAAAGCGAAGCTAACAATAAAAGTGTCTCTCATTAGCAAATTACCAAGTTGTGTTGTCCTGACTATTTGTTACCAACTATATGAATTGTGTTCCTCCATTGAGATTTATGTTTAGCTGTATCCATAGTAATAATCATTTATCCACATTGGCCCACAACAATTCGAGAACCTTCATTAATTTGCATTACGTTTGGGTGTTGATATGATGGATCCCTTCTAGGTGACAAAAATATCCCTGATAATTGATTAAATTTTCTAGATCACCATCTCATGCACAAGAGCTTGGACTTGAGCTATTTGAACTAAAGATGGGATTTCCACTGAAGATTGAACGTTTCTATCAGTTTTTGAGATAGATCACACTGGTTATCCTTTCCAGATTTGTACTACTTTTTGAGCTTGGTGGGCCAGGGTTGGATCGTAATTGGGTTTTGCTTTGAATCTGTTCCGGATTAGTGAGGTTCCTGAACACAGTCCATACTTCTTCTCTTGTTTACCCTCCCTGAATTGGATGTGAGACCTTGGAAGCAGAAACATGAACCATAGGTTTGATTTGGGCACAAACTATGCTTAGGAACCATGCCAATTCTTGGATTTCCTTCCAAGAGAGTAAACACAGCATAATCATGATCACACATTGACTTGGTTCAGACTTTGCTAATATCTAGCCCGACACAAAACTTTTGGGTTCGGAAGCAAACCAAAATATGAAATCGTTGAAAGACACAACCTGGTCCAATTATCATTTCTATTTTTAAAATGTTTATATAGTTTTTAGAATTCTATATCAATTTGTGTTTGATTGAGTCAAATATAGTTGGACTAAGTGATACTAGGTAGGTTTCGATTGATTTTACATGATTGATAAATTCATTTTATTTATATCGCTTATCATCGTCAATCTGTGAGTCCCAACTATTGTGGGTTTGCTACATGGATTTACCCTATGCTTGATATCCATGTCCATTGGTTTAAGCCTAACTCAACATTCATCCCTTTTCATCTGAGCTTGGGATCGCCATGATGGTTTTTTTTATTCTGTATGTAATCATAAATTTAAATCATATTTTTTAAATTAATACTTGAGTTGAAAAAAAAAATCAAAATCCTATTTGAAACATGAAATGAAATTTCAAAACCTGATCAAATTGGAAAAGAAAATCTAGCCCAGTTAATTCCAGATTGTTCGGGGTTTTGCCCAACTCTAACAAGTGTTCCAGCACAGCGAGGCCTTTCATTTGGATAAATTTATAGAGAAAAGACAACATTCACTGACCAAAGTTGCCCAACCTCTACAAGGATAGCTGTTGTACGTCCCCTGACTGACTCTTGTGGCCTTGCTTACTTTACATCTTGTGCCATCCAACGGTACTAAGGATCAGATGCACGCCAGAAGAGACAGCAGGAGAAAGAAGGGAAAAAGGCAAGAAGAGAAGCATAGAAAAAGGAGGCACTGTTTTTCTCTGATACCAAGATTGAGGGAAGGCAAGAGGAGAGAACCAGAAATCAGTTAATGTTCGCCATTAGAATGCCTTTTAACATTCCACAAGATGCTTCTGTAATAATGTGAATCTGTTTGATAACCATTGCTGACATTGGTATTTGATTACCACTCTTTAACATCAGAACTGTGTTTCTTACTGTTAAAGTCTACGAGGGAGCCTAAAAGCAACACCTGAAATATCAAGGTACTTAGATGTGAGACCACTTGATATTTAAACATGCTTAAGAAGTCTCAATTATCATTCTGCAGCTAAGGGGTGGAATTTCTTCCTCCTAGCCCATTCTCTTTACTCTGATATGTCTTCTTATTTGACATGCCCCTTCCCCATTCTCTTTACTCTCATATCCTTGATATTGTCTTCTTTCAATATGCCCTTTCAAGTCCAACATCATTAGAGGTGAGAGACATACCATGTTAAAGTTCTAGAGGGAGACAAACCAAAATGCAAAGGGTAAGTGTCAACCTCATCTCATCCTCTTTACCACCTTTGACATGTCCTCTTTCAACACTCATCTCGAGGGTTTGTCTCTATAACCAAATATTCAAGTATGGAATCAAGAAGAAAGTGTAATCATTTCAAGATAAGAATGCAGGATTGGGCGGCTGAAGTGAGATGCAATAGAAGAATGAAGGTACAATTGTTGCAAGGAAATCCTAGCACTATAGCACCAATAATCTGGTCTGATATTCTCTGTTCATGCAGCTGGCTTGGGTATGCCTAAGTTACTCCATTACTGGTGCACGTGTGAAGTCCCTTTTGCTACTTGCATGTGAATTTAGATGCAATGTCACTATTATTCGCCGTTTTTATTGTTTAATAAACTTAAATCTTATATGAATAATAAATGGGTTTAATGAGTATTCCTAAGTGCACTCTGTTTAATATTCATTTTATTGTCAATTGAAGAATAAATGGGTTGTTCAGTGAGTTCTGACCAATATCTTAACAAGTTCAACTAAGCAGTGGCATTGCCCATTTTCCTCTTGATTCTGCAGCCAAAATTCACTAAAGAAAAAGGAGAGTGTCTTGGTGTTACACCGTATGAGTCCTAACTTTTAATTTGATCTGTTTCTTAGTCATTTCAATTATCTTCGACACATGCCCAAGGTATCTTGAATATAACTAGTACCTTAAGCTCTTAACTCTCAGTATATAATATGAATTAAGAATTTAACTTAGCTTCTAAAAGAATAACATAGTTTTTATTGTCTCAATCCAGGTACATTTCAAATTGGAGGAAGAGTTCCTCTAGGCTAGTGCACAGCTCTATGGCGAAGCACCATCCTGATCTTATTATGTGCCGGAAGCAGCCAGGGATCGCAATTGGCCGCTTGTGTGAAAAGGACGACGGGAAGTGTGTTGTATGTGATTCATATGTTCGCCCGTGTACACTTGTGCGCATTTGCGACGAATGCAACTATGGCTCATTCCAAGGAAGGTGTGTCATATGCGGCGGAGTTGGAATTTCTGATGCCTACTATTGCAAAGAATGCACTCTTCAGGAGAAAGACCGCGATGGATGCCCCAAGATCGTCAATCTGGGAAGTGCCAAGACGGATCTCTTTTATGAACGCAAAAAGTATGGATTTAAGAAACGTTGATCCATCTTCTCTATTTGCTACAACTGATATTGTACTTTATTGTTAGAATTTATGGATGTTTTAACATTCCTTTTGTTGCTACAGCAACCACTGTGTTATGTTTATCTTTTTGTAACGGTATGCTATAATCATATATGGATGATCTTGAATTTATTCTTATTATAATTCTATTATATGCAGAATTAATTCTGATTATATGGGAAAATTTAGACTGTAGAGAATGTATTCTGACTATGATTCTGTTATCTGGAATATGATTCTGCTAATAATTCAGGTAACTAAAATATGCTCTAATAGTAATCTATAATATGAGTGTTAAAAATGAATTTGACGTGTCAATTCGATCTGAGTCGATTTTAAAAAAAATCAAATTTGGATCGAGAGTTTTTGAAATTTATGTTGGAGGATTTTGAATTGATTAGTTTCAAATTCGGATTCATCAGGATTGATATAAACTTATGATTTATGATTTTTTTGAATTAAATTAAATTTTATTTTGAATATAATGATATAAAATGTAATATAATAATGATGAAATATTAAGATAAAAATAAAAAATTATATGAAAAAATTATTATTATTTTTAGATTGGACGGATTGAGTGGGTTGATTGAATTATCCGAATTGACACACCTAGTCTATAATATTGTTTTATAGATAATTATTTTTTTTTAAAAAAAGTTAATAAAAGTAAAAGTAGTCGACAATGGGCTAAAATTAATTAAATTA
This sequence comes from Hedychium gardnerianum, assembly GCA_038050645.1. Classification (NCBI taxonomy): domain Eukaryota; kingdom Viridiplantae; phylum Streptophyta; class Magnoliopsida; order Zingiberales; family Zingiberaceae; genus Hedychium; species Hedychium gardnerianum. Next base: position 2,937,850 of record JBBUKS010000100.1, read on the forward strand.
TTATTTTTTAAAATGTTGTTAACACCCCTTGAAATATATACTCAATTCTTTTTTAAAAAAAAAATGAAAGTTTTTTTCTTTCATTGTTATAACACTGATGAACTAAAATAAATAAAAAAATATTCTTCTAAAAATAGGTAACCATTTATTTAATTTCATAGGTAAATGTTTTTATCATAAAAGTTAAGCAAATGTAATCATTTCATTGTAACTTTATTATACATATAATACTAATTAAGTCAAAATTGATATTTATCTTTGTTATTTTTAAGAGATATTTGAATTATTTCAATTCTATAACTAAATCAATTAATCTTGTCCTTTTTTTTTAAATGTAAAAAATGTGTTATGTTAAATTAAATGGCTACCTTTAAAAAAAAAACTATCATTCTTTAATTTCTTAAAATGATTTTTTTTTCTTTCACAACAGATAGTATTTTAATAATGAGAAGTCTATTTTGGTAATGGATAATTGCTATTAATGTTTACTTTAACAAATTTGATGATAATATAATTTTATAACAAAATTAGTATATTGTAAATTTACCACATAATGTTTTTGTTTAAAACAATTAATTGACGCACTAACATTTGACGCATTTAACACACACAATTAATAATATGCCAGATTTCTTAGAATTTTGAAATTCTATAATTGTAAAAATATATTGTAGTACCAAACTAACAGTTTTACAATAATTTTAAAATAATATAAATATTAATCAGTAGTTATTTGTGTTTAAAATAAGATTATTTTAATGAATAAATAAGTCATATAGTAATATTTTAGCTGTTCTGAAAACTACAGACGATATTAAGTTAGTATTTTTTATTTGCCATAAAAATGAAATTTAAAGTTCTTACTAAATTTATTAAATTATAAAAATTCCTAATAAATTTAGAAATTAATCCATTTCGATAACAGCTCATTAATTATTTGATTAATTACTCGTATAATATTAATTTTTACTATCATTATTTTTAGTATTTTCAGATTTTCTTACATTATTATGAAAAAATCTATTATTAGATTTTAAGCCGAGCAAGCAACGGCTTCTCTGGAGCCATTTCTATTATTCCAGAAGTTTCTTCCAGCCATCAATGATCCTCACCGCCCATCATCCAACAATCAGAAATCCTCTCGATCCTCACCGTCCGTATCCGTTCGTCGTCATAGCCGTCCATTGCACCACCTGACACGAATCTCAAAGGCACCAGCCTACCTGTCCTCCACCTACTCACGAGACAAGCATGAATTGACCAAAATATCCCCGTCTGCGGAATGATATCTGCACACGTGTCGATCTCTGGTTGTGTGTGAAAAGACGTTCCAGATCCGGAAGGTGCAGCTAATCAAGCACCCTCTCGAGCCGTGCAAACGGCTTCGGTGCGCCAGTTGGTCAAAGTCACGTGTGGCCAGCTGTGACCAGTGTTTCGATCGCCTGGTTCTTTACAAACACGGAATTGAAAATCCTGATGATTTATTTGTCTATTATACTCTTTCACTGTGGGTCCCAGTTATGTTGGCGCAATAGTGAATGTCGTATCGTCTGTTAAAGTAGTCTCCTGTCCCGTGAAAATCAGGGGTAGGAATCCAGGACGTGCTCAGATGGACAACCATGTAACGGATACCTCACCACTAATCCTATTCCGACGGTGCATTTTAGCATACGTCGCTCCTACTTGCTTGTAACGTTTCCCCACGCTCATCCTTTTAACGGTAACTCCCCCGTCTCTCTCTCCCTCTCTTTGTAACCTCCTCTCACTCACTGCGGGAATTGAGGAGAGAGAAAACAAAAAAGCAGGGAAGAGAGAGAGATAGAGAGAAAGCAGCGAGATCAAAACCCTAGATGGGAAAGCTCCTGTCCGACTCAGCTGCCTTGGCCGAAACCTTAAGCCCATCGCCGAAGCTTCAGTGGCCGGGGCCCACTGCGATCCCGACGTCGGATGCGACGGATCTGACGTGCGCGGCCGACGACGCCGCGGCGTGGGCCGCGGTGTCCGGGCTGGAGGAGCAGCCACGGCGCCGACTCGAGAAGATCCACGCGCGGGGGGTCTTCTGGAAGAACCCGCGGGACGCTGAGGCGCCGGGGGTGGCTTTCCGTCTGGAGCACGGCGGAGATGTCGAGGCGGATGGGAATTGCTTGTTCACTGCGGCGAGGCGAGTGCTGGGGCCGAAGGCGCCTTGCGCCCGTGAACTGCGGCAGCGGGGAGTGCGGCGTTTCCTGGAGGATTACCGAGCGGGGGACGGGGCAGCGAGGGAAGCGGCGGATGGGGCGATCCGTAACTTGTACTCGCCGGATCTGAAGATTGGGTGGGGCATACATGTGGTGCAAGAGCTGAAGCTCCTTGCAAGGAAGGACGACCGCGAGACCTTGGATGCCTCGATTCAGGAGCTCGTAGATCTGGGGATGCAAAGGTATCTTTTTCTTCTGGTTATGACCTTTAGCAATATTCCATACTGTTTGATGGTTTAAATTTTTTTAGATCTGCCCAAAAAACCTCTCTATTCTTGTATGATGTTTGTCTTTTTTCTCATTGGTTGGCAAATATATTCCTGTTTATCGTTTTGCCAAAATGTTAGATCAGAACCTATCAATAATGATTACTGATTTCGGTAGCATGTTTTCGATTTATTTTTGTTATCATCTGATACATCATGCTGTCTTGAGAACAAAACAGGGATTTTTCTCTTCACTTTTATATTTTATAGTTTCCTATTTGCATTTCGTGTGTTATTGATAATTCGTCTCTCAATGCCTAGCATTTGCTATCGAGTAGCTGAAGAGGTCTTTATCATGAGAACCATTTTTTTTTTTTCCAATTTCTGCTTGGTTGGTTATTCTTTTCGCGAGAACGTGTAAACCTCATCTGCCACTGTGATGATGTTGGCTGCTGATGTGTAAAGTGGTGCTACCTTATGCTTAATATTCGGACTCCTGTTTCAACTGGTTGTTGTTATTAATATGATTGTTGTTCATCTAGTGAAAATTTATTTATGGTTGGATGAAGGTGGATGCATTTCTCTAATGACCCCTTTCAAAGAGATTTCTATGAATGCTGTGTTACTCTAATGACCCCTTTCAAAGAGATTTCTATGAAAGCTGTGTTACTTGAACTCGAGTACGAGAATCCGATATGGGTTTGAATCTGAGTGTTTGACAAAGCTACTTTTGTTTCACACTGCTACTTTTAGAATTTTTTACATGTGATCAATAGAAATATTAAATGTCCACTTAAAGTGTTAGGATCTGAGTATTGGGTATCTGACACAGGTATGGAGGGGTAGATAAAAAAAGTTAAATATCAAAGTACCAAAAGGTGTCTTCTTTATCATTGGGGTATGCCCAAAATCTGTTGTTGACATTGATTTGCAAAAATCAATTTACCCACAATGTAAATAATAACTGCACATAATAAAAAAAAACAGTTATACATGAAAAATTAAGAAACAGGTGTACATGATATAAAAAATGGTTGCATATAGCATGGAAATAATTTCACATGGACACCTTTCATAAGAAGCAATCTTCATAGAACTTGAAGGCAGATCTCACTTCTATTCCTCTACAACATGTTAATTTGAGTTTAATTATTTGAACCATTGTGACCTGTGCATCCAAGTTGTTCAGATTCTTTTCTAAAAAGTGTTCACGTCTCCTTATTTTTCTAGATTGGGATTATATAGTCAAACCGACAGGTGATGAAAGAAAAATGTCATGGGAAATTAGTGCAATTTTTATATAATTTATACTGTGAAAATGGTGATACATTCTTTATCTTGAACTTTATTTATGTTTGCTCATCTTGTTCCTTCTCTATATTTCTTGTAACTGTTGCATACATGCTTCAATCATCAGATTTCAAACTATTTTTGTTTCTAGTATTTCTATATATTTACTTTTAATTAATATTTGCATTTCTTGGAAAGTTATACTTTCCATGTTTGTTGGTTCATCGGAATCTTTATTATAAGTTAAGCATTTGGGTTTATTTTAAAAGAATGGCTATGCAACCAAATTCTTGAAATAAGTTTTTTATGCCACTGATTAAGAAGTGAACGATTTTCATGAACTTCTTTCTTCCATTGAACTAATTTGCTATTTGAATTTCCAAAGGGAAGTGGCAGCAGAATCTATTTATAAGGAGAGATGCATTACCATAAATGATGGGCCAAGTTGGGCAAAGTATATGTTGATCTCAGGCTCTCCAGAAGATGAGTATGATATCATTACTTTACAGTATACAGAAGAGGGATTGCTGACTATTGTTGAGAATCGTAGTGGCCATGCTGCAGCTTTTGGCGATGATATTGCCATTGAGAGTTTGGCTACAGAATTTCGACGAGAAGTCTTTGTAGTAAGTATCAAATTTGAGCAAATGATATACTCGTTCTTTGAAACTCTTTGCTGTTCTACTATGTAAATCCATTTCACTATACATTTTACATTAATGGTAATTTTCTATATTTGCTTCTCATTGTTTTGTATCTGAGAATTTGATTTTTTCACTCAAGTAATTAGGCAAATTGGTTCCTCATTATTCTTTTGCTATGGCCAAGTGTGTAGGATTGTATATGGCAATACACAAAACAAACCTAGTTTAATTGATTCAAAAGAGGTGGGTTTTGAATACTATATTTATTATTGTTGAATCTAGGATGCTTCTCGTTCATTGGTCCCATATGAACAAGCATGTCAAATTGTCAATCCATTATATAAATATGAATTGGTCCCTTTCCTAATAAGAAGGTTTTAGGATAAAATGGTTAACCTATAAACTTCAATTTGGTATAAAAAAAGTTATGGTTCAAATCATACTTGTGTCAAATAAAAAACTAGGTCTATATCTCACGGTCATGATGGGCATGAATGTTCCACACGGACAAGTGGTGGTCCAAAATATAAATATACAGCTCAAGTTTTGTGGTCAATCAACTTCAACAATTATCGTAAAACGTGAAATCCTATCTGGATGAGAAAAGAAAGAAAAAGGTGGCACTTGTCACTATCAGTTTGTACATTTTTCTTTATTATCCAGTTCTACCTCTTATGTTTTGTTGATATTTTAAAAACTTACAGGTTCAGGCTCATGGAGCAGATGCAATGGTGGATGAAAACAACTGTGTTTTTTTCCTTCCTCATTGTCCAAGGGGTCCAATTTGTGAACCTCCAATTTTCTTATTTATGAAGGGAACAGGTAAATACACGTTCACTAGTACTACCAATTTTGCATTTCTATTATCTACTCTTCTGGCGACTTTCCTTGATTCATTCATCTCACACTATCTATTAAAAATAGCCAAATTTCTGAAAGTTAACTTCTTGAAGTTTAATCTGCATTCTTATGTTTGCATTTCTGAAATACTTCATAATATTTAGGGAGCTATAATGGTTTCTGAGCCTTAAATAACAATCATGACTTGAACAAGTGCTATATGTAGAGAGACATGTTTTGACCTAAAATACAAAAAATATTGCATTTCCTTTGTAAGAATTAACTTCTTGAAGTTTAATCTGCATTCTTATGTTTGAATTGAAGACCAGCTTCATTTACCTGTCAGCCAATACTTCAAAATATTTAGGGAGCTATAATGGTTTCTGAGCCTTAAATATTGGAATTTTATTGCAACTTCACTGGCATATAAGCTTTGTTGAGAAACGGCAGGATGATCAAGAATGAGAATAAGAGAAACAAACTGAGAAGGTATAGTTTCAGTGATTTACTAGGCAAATTGGACAAATTGTTCTTTAGGGAAACAATCGTAAAGTGCTGGGTTAAAATTTGGTCTCTAAATGGGATTATCAATGTCAAAGGTGGGGCATTAACAGTGCAATTCCCATCAAGATATTCACTTACATCACAGTTTCATCACCAATTGAACAAAAAACACAAACTTCTCAATGTTAATTCAGCTTCACTGGCACATAAGCCTGCAGGATAGATAAACAAGGATGAACAAGAATGAGAATAAGGGGAAACAAACTAAGAAGTTATAGTTGCAGTATACTAAAATGAGAATAAGGGTAACAAACTGGGGCAATGTTGACAAATTATTCTTTAAGGAAACATTTGGAAAGTGTTGGATTAGACTTTTGTGTTTATATGGATTCCTCGAGGCTCAAAATGTTGGGGGCACTAACAATCCTATGATGTTGCATAAAATCAAGATATGCACTTGTCTCACATTGTGACCAATTAATCACAGAACACACCTCTCACATTTCTACGACCAATTGGTCACAGAACACAATCTTTTACTATCATAATTTCATGGTGAGTTCCTGATGTTTGTCATAGTTCAATTTTTCTTGATTGCTCTCCTCTAACTTTCATTTGCTTAGCATATTTTTTGCACTCTAAATTGTTGTTGATGCAGCTCATCTTTCTTTAATTATCTCTTTGGTTATAGACTAGTCTAATGCTTTGAAATTTATCATGACTGAAAAATTACTCGAGAACATTTTTTAAAATCATCTATTCTATTTAGTCAGTTGGCCTTAGACCTTTGACTCAATAGTGATACAAATTATACTTCATCAATCGAGCACTTAACTATCAAATGAGACTCATTAGTTGAGCACTTCACTGACAAGTTCTGTTAGATTGATTGTGAGATGGTTCAATCAATACAATGGACCTTTTTGTAATCTAGTTTCCTTGTGAACATCAATTGGCAAAATGCTTTGCTTCGCTCTGAGATGTGGTCGGTCTATCCATTATTTCTGGATTCATGAATATATTGTCCAACTACTATAGTTTTCATTAAAACAAGTGCATGTTTTATAATTCGGCAAGGCTCTTCCTTGTGAACATCAATTAGCAAAATGCTTTGCTTCGCCTTGAGATGTGGTCGGTCTGTCCGTTAATTCTGGATTCATGAATATATTGTCCAACGACAATAGTTTTCATTAAAACAAGTGCATGCTTTATAATTCGGCAAGGCTCTTCCTTGGTCAAGTACTAAGCAAAAACTGCATGTAAATACAGGTTGGTGCGGTGCCGGGGCTGACCATTATGAGCCTCTGATAGCAAGTCCTCTTCCTTTTATTTCCCAAGACAAGGCTGCTCTTGTTCTGTGAGATGTATTGATTACCCAATTTTGTTGATTCAAAACTGGGAGTTTTTTCTTTTCTTTAAACTTAGGATTTTCTAGTTCTCGGGAATTTTTAATTTTGGGCTCATTTTTCCCATCAAGATCAGGATCACAACTTACCTAACCTCAACTTAGTATACCCCCCCTTCCCCCGGTCAGTGTTCATTACCTAGAGATATTGCTAGCTTCGAGTGGCGAGTTTCTTTAGGGCCTTTCTCCCCTTTGTTTTCCAAATCATTGTTTCTGTTGTAACTCATTTGAAGATTTGTATTGCCTTCTTCTTAGTCATTAAAGTTGTTTTGCGACAACATACAAGAATCCATGAAGTTACTGTTTAGAGAATAGAGTCATTATGTTACTAATCAATGATTCTATTGTCCAACTAATTGGATCAGGTTTACCTCAACTAATGGAATTTTATGGCGTAATATTGTTTTTCTGCAATGTAGATTATCAAAGATAAGATTGGTGCAAGCATCCATGGTTGCCCTTGTTGATGGCTTAAATTGGTGGAAACAGGGTGACACAGCACAACAAACAAAGATAAGATTCTCATAAGAATAAATTTCCACAGAACATTAATAGTAAATACGATAATATTAATAATGATGGTAATTAGTTTTTTTATTAATTATTAATAATAAAACAATTAATTATTAAATAGCGAATAGATTAAAATTTTAATTTATTGTAGCTATTTTAATCTTGAATATTTTTTTAGTTTAATTTTTTTTATTGCGGAAGTGCTAATCTAAAAATATCTTTTATTTTTTTAAACTTCTTTTATAAATCAATTCAGCAATAAATTCTAAATAAAGATATAATATTTTTAATAGCAATTATAAACTCTCATGCAAATAAATTATCTTCAATTTATTTTTTCAATCATTACTAATTTATTTTCTTGTTTGCACGGGGATTTCTCCAAATTTAAGATTCAATCTCATCGATGGCTACAAGTGGTGGAAGCGGAGATTTCTTTGGATCTGGTCCGGATAGAACTTGATGTAGATTTCGATTGATCTCATCGACTGTTGAAGTTGTCGCAGGTGGGGATTGCTCTGGATTTAGACCAGGTGAAATTTGACGTGGGGTCCGATCAATCTCATTGACAGCTGAAATTAGTGAGATTTGGATCAGCGACCAATCTCATTGGCGTCTGAAAATGGTGGATCCGGCGACACCTCCAAATTTGGATCAGATGGAACTTGACGTAGAATTTGATCAATCTCATAGGCGTCTGAAATCGAAGAATCTGGTGACTCCTCCGAACCAGTCAGAACTTGATGTAGGATTCGACCAATCTCATTGATGGCTGAAATTGGAGAATCCGGTGACTCCCCCGGATTTGGACCAGTCAGAACTTAACGTAAGATTTGATCAATCTCACTCATTGATGGCTGAAATTGGTGGATCTGGCCGCTCATCCGGATTTGGACCAAATGAAACTTCAAGTAAAATCCGACCAATCTCACTAGTGGCTGAAATGGATGGATCCGGCGGTGCATCCGGATTTGGACCAAATGGAACTTCATGTAAAATCCTATCAATCTCACTAGCAGCTGAAATTAGAGATTCTAGTGACTTCTCTGAATTTGGACCGGTCGGAATAGGATTTGATCAATCTCATTGATGGCTGAAATTGGAGAATCTAGTGACTTCTTCGGATTTGGATCGGTCGGAACTTGATGTAAAATCTGATCCAACTCATTCAAAGTGATGACCCTAGCCGGTAGACCCTCACCCTTGAGAGTGAGAAGTCGAGCATTGATACGAGTAGGATGGCCAGTAGATGCAAAAAACACGCAATGGTCATCACAAACCAAAACCTTACTTGCCTCTCCATCTCTTCAAGTCTAGGGATGGGATCAAAAGAAAGAAAACCTCCTACTTTTATTTATAGGATTTATCAAAGTAATTATAATTTTAAAATTTTAATCCTATCTTTCAATATTTATTGCATGCGAAAACAGTAAATAAATAATTGAATGCCATTTTTAGGATGTCAAGTTTAGTAAGATGTAGTTGTTGCATAGACATGGTGAAGGTTTTAATAATTTTAAATTTATTCTCTCTTTTATATATATATAATTTTGAGCATATTTTTATATGGGCGATCGTAAGCGACAACTTACGTGAGCATTTCACATGACAAAAATCAGAGTTTTTCTCTTCTTTTTCTCTTCTTCGCGCTTTCTCTTTCTACGTGCGGGTTGATATTTTTTCTACAAAAATTTTAAAGTTTATCGTCTCTCTTTCTTTCCTCTCTTCTCTTGGGTTCCTAAACCCTAATTCTATCGGCGATCATCGTCGACTCTCCCTAAGTCTTTGGCCGTCGTCGATTATTCTCATTCCATTGTACTGGTACTCCCTTACTGTCGACGTTTGTTGCCTTACTCGCTGCTGCCGCTCCCTTAAGCATGTGCAACTTTAAAATTTAATAATATTTTTATTTCTGCTATAAATCTTATTCCTTTGTAATACAGTTTTGAGTTGAACTTCAATTTTTCTATTTCTGTTATATGCTTTATTCCTATGTATATTATTTTAAAGTTGAACTTCAATATTTCTGTTAAATTTCGATCATATATATGAAAATAATATAGTTGGATCTTTCTTAATTTTCTTAATTGATTGTAATGTATCACATAAGATGTATCTCATAATAGGAAAACTCAAGTGCTGACAAATTCACATGATTTTGAAATTAATGGAATGTTGATGCTGGTTTGTTCAAAATAGAACCACGTTGGTGTTTTGAACAAAAAACACACCAATGTGATTCTGTTTTGAACAAAAAACAACACTAACGTGGTTCTGTTTTGAACAAAAAATAGCACCATGTTGTAGTTGATTTTTCACCATGTATCATGATTTATTTTGTAGAGTATTAATTTTATAGTTCATTGATAGAAAGACATAGAAGATGTAATTTTAAATTATATGTGCATGCTGGTTATTTAATGGTTTAGGATTATTTTTTCTTTGGATTTATTGAGCTTTTACTTTTTACATTGCACTTGGTGTAAATGGATCATTAAATTTGATCGAATGAGATTACTTTGGTTGATTCAATTGTTTCACTAGTGTTGGTTATATTAATTTATTTAGGGTGATTAGGTCGGGTTGATTAAGTTAGTGAATTTAATAGAGTTAGTTTGCATGAAAAATAGGATATAAATATAATGAAATTTGAATCAATTCGTCTCAATCCATTTAATTTATATATTTATAAAAATATATAATTGATCTTTAAATAACAGTGGTTCAAATTATAGTACCAACGTGATACTGTTTTGTTCAAAACAGCACTACGTTGGTGTTGGTTTGTTCAAAACAATACCACGTTCAAAATAGCACCATCGAACAACATCATGTTGGTATTGTTTTGAACAAAATAACACCAACGTTGGTGCTCTTTTTAAAAAAATCGCCACCAACGTACCTTATATTACAAAGTAATATTAATTTCGAGAATTTGGATCGTTATTATTATTATCATAATAATTTTGTAAATCACATGAACCTCTGTAAAAGTCTTTCTTTTATTACCTGAAAAAAGAAATTTACATGCATACTACAATTTGTATGAGATTTTGATTGGAGTGAGCTTCAAGAATCAAGCAAGTAAACTGTTGCTAAAATTATAGGTGTCCAGTCACTGATATACTGATTGTGCTCCCACCTGTACTGCTGCTGAAAATTCTGAATATTTTTTTTTACATTAATGGAAGAAAATATCTGTGATGATCAGCTATACATTCCCCAAGATGAAAATGATCAAAAGCCAAAAATTGGGATAAAATTTTCATCACTAAAGGATGCATTTTCATTCTATAATCAATATGTACGAGAAGTTGGATTTAGCACAAGAATAGATAATAGCAAGAAAAATAAGAAAACTAATAAAGTAGCATGGAAAATTTTTGTATGTTTTAAAGGACATACAGATGATCAACACAATATGCAGACACAAAGTGATAAAATCAAAAAGACAAGAGCATGTGGGGAAGTTAGAACTGTTTGTAAATCAAAGATTTCATTAGTGAAGGAACAAACTGAACCTAATTAGGTTATCACTAATTTTACTGAAAGTCATAATCATTCACTCTCGACTCCTTCAAAGGTACATTTGCTATGTTCACATCGTAGTGTTTCGGCAGCAAAGAAAGTATTGACTTAATAGTTTTCAGAGGCTAATGTGCCTACTTGTCAACAAGGACAATTATTAGATATAGATTATGGAAGACCTAAGCATGTAGGTTGTACAGAAAGAGATATTAAAAACTTTGAGCAAGAGCTAAGGGATGAACAAAAGAGTATCAATGTCGAAACTCTGATTGAGTTATTTGCCTCTGAGAAAGATAAGAATTTAAGTTTTTTCTTTGATTACGATACTGATTCAGATAATAAATTTAGTAGGTATTTTTAGACGGATCATATATCAAAGAGGGCATATAGTCTATTTGGTGATGTAGTATTATTTGATACAATATATAACACTAACAAATATGGGTTGATTTTTGCATCATTTATAGGAGTTAATCATCATCATCATCAACAGATAATTATTTTTGGCTGCGGGTTACTAAGTGATGAAAAAATTAAGTCGTTTGTTTGGTTGCTTAAGAAGTTCATAGAAGTCATGCCTAAAGGTCCACCAAACATTATCATCACCGATCAAGATCCTACTATGACGAAAGTCATTGCACAAGTTTTCCCTCAAACAGTGCATCGATATTGTTTGTGGCACATACTGAACAAATTTCCAGATAAATTAGACCCTTTGACTTTTAGAACCTACTATCAAAGCATAAAGAATGTTATTGCAAATTCTACAACACCTGATGAATTTGAGAAGTCATGGGAAGAGGTTATCAAGGATGCTAAGTTGGAGAATAA
>JBBUKS010000100.1:3006322-3032770 GCA_038050645.1 Hedychium gardnerianum
AAATAGCAATATCAAAGATTACCTTGACAGTCCTTTTGCTGTACTTTTCAATTCCCTCCAGATCACCAGTCTGCAAATAGCAAAAGTAACCAACTAAGATGGCAAAAGAAATTCTAGCAGGCTAAAGAGTCCCAATAAAGGTAATTGTTATGCACAAGCAATGACCTCGATTGCTGTGTTCAAATCCTTAGTTGCATCTTCCCTCTTTGAATATCTAAAGAATAAAAATAAGCTTACAGATTATCATTATCTTGCCAAAAAAAACAGAAAAATAGGGGCGGAAACAATGTCAAGACTTGCCTTTTGGCAAGCTCTTCTTTCTTCAGCTCTGGAGGCTGACCGTCAAATACATATCTGGCATCACAAAGATGATAATAAAATATGGTGGCTGAATGAGAAATAAAATGATATTTAGACATGCAAATGGACTTACACTGGCTTGATACCTGCTTCTAATAATCTGATAGTTCGAGTGAACATCCCTTGCAAATGACTTATCAGCCATACCAAATGTCAAGAGTTAGAAGAAGAAATAAACAAGTCCACGCCAAGTAGAGATTTCTCTCAAAATTAGAGCACTTTAAACATTTATCATGGACAGCACAATGGAATAGAAGTGTAAGATCACCTTGTAACTTCGCCAGCCTCATTAGTGAGAGTTTCCATGCCAGTTCTTCCGACAACGATCTAGACGCGAGAAAATGGCATCCAGTTATAAATTTGAGAAAGGAAAGTGTGGGTAGTACAAACAGGAGACAAAAGCTCAACAGCCACTATCTAAAATCCTAAACCCTAACTCGAGAAGAGGATGGCAATCCAAAAGCATAATCCAAAAAATAAGAAAAGGAAAAAAAAGAAAAAAGACTAAACATAAGGGATAGAGACGGACAAGAAACTGGTAGATGCTCATGCTAGCGTCGATTGCAATCTTCCGGCCGAAATAACTCTCAAACTTCTGTTCCTTCATAGCTTTGGGAGCGTGGTCCGCAAGTAGCTTCGTCAAACCCTAACAGAAAAGCGACAGCGGGCGATAACGACGCCATTGCAAAGTAAGTGAGGGGGGTAACAACCGCAGAGGCACATGGATGTGAAAGCTTACCTTTATCCCCATGGCAACCTCGACGGAGAGGCTTGGGTGTAGTTCACGGAGAAGAGAAAGAGGAGATGGTGAAATGGGAAAGAATAGGCGCTATCTTCGGCCTTTCCCGCTTCCCAGACTCGTTCTGGACTCCTATGATCTTCAACCCCCATCTTCCTCCCCTTTCAATCCGAAGGTCCATCGGATCGACTCGAGCTAACCCTAGCAGACTAAGCCGTTTGAGTGCGATTCGGACTTCCAATGATCCGTTAATTCAAAATAAACCGGGTTTTATCCTCTGCGGCCCAATTAGGCCCAATTAGCCTCTGCAGACTGCAGTCCGCCATGCATTACACTATGGAATATTCAACTATTCAAGAATAAATCCTATAATATACCATTAATAAATCAAAAACGTTCATAAAAAATCATTTAACCTGTCAGTATTCTAATTATTATTTCATTAAAGAAAAAAATATATATAATATATCACAATTGATTATATCATTATCTCGGAGGCTACTATCAAACTTTTAATGAAAGTTAAAAATTTAAAAGAAAAAAATTAGATCTCTATAAGTAATGAATTTTTTATGAAGTGAACTTTTGAAATGAGCATTTAACTTTCAAATTTCTTAAAGTAGGATTTGTTTTTTATTTTATCTCCCATCAATCATTATGATATTACATTTTAAAAAATAATATCATTATAATATTAGATTTCAATGAACAAGACTATTATAGTATTGTATTTTAAAAATTAATATTATGATATTAATTTTTAAAAATTAATATCATTCTAATATTAATTTTCAAAAATCAATATTATTTCAATACTGTATAAAATTTAAAATCAATATTAATGAGTGATGTTAATATTTAAAATATAATATTATGTGATGTTGTATTTTAAAAATTAATATTATAATAATTGTATTCTTTAAAATTTAATATTATAATGATATTATTATTTGAATGGACTCTATAATAATTAATTACAGAGGAAAAATCAAAAATAAATGTAACTAAAGTTAGATGGTCAAAATCGGCCTTATCAATTGCTGAAAATCTCTTCGATCTTTTGTTTCTCCCTATCCCTTTACACGGAGATTGGATGATTGACGTGATTGATTATGGTAAAAAGGCGAAAAGCTCGTCCCAGCGCTCCCGTCAATCCGTTTCAGGATCAACACGGAAGAAACAATCCTCTAAAGCCACCGATTCTTATGAATCTAAGCCGTTAATCATGCTATGATCACGAGATCATATATCATCAACCAGATTGTGTTGCCCGTCTCCTTGACACTCAAGGATACAGTTGTACGAGCCTATAGAACAGATCCGGTTCAAGTAAGGTCGTAAAAGAAAAAAAAAATGAAATTGATGGTGGCAAAGACAAAACGCTCGCCCTTAGCATCCCGTCAGCCCGTCTCAGGATTAACACGGAGGAGGTAAATAACGGGGGCTAGTCTAACTAACCCGAATAGTGACTAATATATAAGGGAGGGTAGAAACTTGACTACTAACCAGAATTTGATCCTCATACCTCATAATGATAATACCTCATGTACTAGTCATCAAAATATATAAATATATATATATATATATATATAAGCTTGAGATTTAAATTTTAACCGAAGATTTTGAATTAATAAATTAATTTGTATGATTTAATTAAATGACTGACGTGACTGACTGTTTGCAAAAGCTGCGATCATAGATTTTGACATGCAACTTTAGTAGGTACAACATCTACTAACTTAGCTGCAAAGTTTACTTACTATTCACATTAAACGATGCTGTTTTTAATTTAACCAAATGATGCTGTAGATTGGAGGAAGGCGACTCGTCTAATTCTGATGTCACTCCCTAAACCAGCTCCATAATTAGATTACAGAATCTAATCATGGAGTTCACATGCTTTACCCATGTGAAATGGGCTGCACAGACTTGGCGATGCTCGAGAACATGCTACCTTGTTCTTCCTCATTCTTTCATCACTATCTTATTGTTCCTTCCCTGTCCCATGTCTTTAAAGTCAATGGAATTCGATGCTTCGGAAATTACATTTAGGAAAAAACATCACCAGAAGTCTCCAGTGCTCTAGTACACAAAAAGAAGTATGTTGACTTGGTGGTGCCTTGTGGCAGAATGCAACACGCAACCAGGAAGCCTCCTCCACAACCCAAACATTCATCCTTGATTCCAAGGTACATGTAGAAAGCTGAATGCACTTGTCTTCCCATAATTGCACCAGGTCGACTGATCAATCCCATCACTTGAATGCTTATGTTTTTTGAATAGGAAACTGATGCAGACTCACCTTAACACAAAGATTCTCTTTCTTAAATCATTCAAAAAGAAAAGAAACATCAATCAGACAGAGCAGAAGGCTTTTATTTTCTGCCAAGTTCAAAGTTCACATAGCTGAGAACTGTGAGATATGATGAGTCCTGCTGTACATGAGGAGGAAAACGATAAAAAATCTATGGCACGCAATTCACACACCTTACAAATTCAACCCATCTTTCAATTATTCGATTACGGTGCCAAGAATTCAACTGCTTTGAATGGTGCCATTGAGGTACTCTGACCACTTGAGGTCCTCTGGCTCACCTCCGATGTGGATTTCATCACCTCCATCGGGCAGCAACTCTGGCCATGGAAAGTAGCTCTGCAACTCCATTGCGCTGCTGCTATTCCCGCTGCTCCCACTGCTGCTACTCGGATTGGCATCGATTCCTCCTTCCAAATACTGGAAAGGCTGAAACGAAGCATCTTGAGGGAGATTCATAATTGAAGTGAGAGTGTTATCGTTGTTGTAGCCAGTACTGAACTCAGGAATCACATTCAGCGTCATGTCGCTTTGCTCGAACCGGAGCGGCAGGCTCTGGCTCAAGGACTGCCTTAGCTCATCCTCGGGGGGTTTCTCCTCTTTGGGTGACTTGTGGGTGTCAGGGTCAATGCCATTCTGCTTCAGCTTCTTCTTGATGCAGGAGTTCCAGAAGTTTTTGATCTCATTATCGGTTCTTCCAGGCAACCTCGAGGCAATCTGCGACCATCTGAAGAGAGAGAGAGAGAGAGGGAAAAATTTATATCAAATGTCAAAGAAATAGCAGAAATTTGATGCATTAATCTGTTGCACCTGTTGCCTAACGCTGCATGGAGTTCAATTATGAGCCTCTCCTCCTCCTCTGAGAACATGCCTCTTTTGAGATCAGGCCTCAGGTAGTTTATCCACCGCAACCTGCAGCTCTTCCCACACCTCTGCAAACCTGAGAATTTCCATTGCTTCCCCTCGATGATTCTTTCTTTACAACGAAACGGCCACGAATAAACAAACAGAACTGGGCGGAGAGGAGATATATATACCTGCAAACTTTGGGACAGAACTCCAACATCCATGGCCATGCTTGGTGATGTGGTTGAAGAGCTTCTCGTCCTCATCGGGCGACCAGAGGCCTTTCCTCAGCTTCTGCTTGTAGCAGCAAGAGTGCCTTCCCATGAAGTGCGCTCCAACGTGCGCAATGAGATTGATCGGAGAGAATGAGGCCTGAGATAAAGAGAGAAAGAGAGAGAGAGGGTGGGGAGAGAAGCAGGGGAGGTGGTGGCTGTTGGTGTCAAATAGGTCGAGCCGGACCATCCATGGATTTATAATGTCAAAAGAATGAAATGGGTTGATCTGACCCACCCGTGTTACGCCTAACTCGGGTACATTCGATTGGCATGACTAGTAGTGATCTAATGAGGTGGGCCTTTGATTTTATTGGAGTTACCAAAAGTCTCGGGCAACCGAAGAACTTGCTCAATGATTGTGAACAGGGGCAGTAAACGAGTTAAATTGAATTAAATTTTATAGGATTTAATTTTATTTTAATAATTAAGTTAAATCGAACATAAAATAAATTAAGTAATTAAAATAATTATTTAAGTTTGATTTGAATATTTTTTTATAAATTTGAATTTGATTTAAATTTATATAGTACCTTATCTTTGCCTTCTATGATCTGAAAGCCAAGTAATTACAGTATCTGTAACAGAGGAATGAAAGAATCCTGAAAACATTCAATCATAAATCTAATTCGATCGAGTACATCTTTTGTTATAATCTCGATTGTCTGCGAGGACAAACTCTTATTAAATCGTTAGGAATCTTTCTACACTATTTCCTTCCCTCAACGCATTAAACTGCAATAGTCCGAGCCTTAACTAGTTATTCCACAGTATAGTTTATTCCATTTGCCGTCAATTATTGATTCTTGTTTCGTCGGCACAATGCTGTTTCATGCGATCCCAATTATAAGCCGAACGAAATAAAATTGGCAAGCCTTTGATTTCGCTGTAAAATAGAATATTAAGTTCGTTCAAGCTTACAGAACTTACATACAGTGAGTTGACCTATGACTTTTAACTCTGTTATTAACTCAAATATTCCATGCATTGGAACGACTACTCTGTTTTTATACTACCACAATTCCTGTCGTCGCCTCCATGAATGCTAAAAATTAATACGACCACGCCAAGCCGCCCTTGTCCTCTTCTGCTGTCCCTGGAAGGCCATTAAACAAAGCGCATGTACAGCCATCAATTATTGCGAAGGAAGTTTGACGTGGAACAGCTTCCTGGACACAGCTGGAAGATAGCGAGGCAGCATATTGGCACGCACCTCGATCGTCCTTTTGAGTTTTGAGCACAGGAGTTGATTCCTTCTTGTCATCGGCGCGGATGAACCGGGTCCACGTTGCATGCTGCGAGACTGTCTGTATACACGATGAAAGGGAGGTTCCTGGAAAATGAGAATGAAACAGTCGACGCCAACTCATGTGTGGGGAGACTCCTCCGGTTTGCTACGTCTCTGCACCGAAGGCATTTTACGTTGTGGTCCAGAACTTGATGGGATTTGTACGTGAGGAATTAACTTGATTAAGATTAGAGGAAATGTGATTAATGAAAATAAAGAGGGGGATCCAAATGATCTCTCGAATGCATGGGATTTTAGTCTTTATATGGGAGAGTTTGACTTTGTGATTGATTTATAATGTATCATAAATATTAATATTATAAATATATACATGTATGTAGAGAGAGGTTTTCTCTCATGAGTTGGGCTCACAGTCCTAATTACATTGAATTGAATTAACTCATATGTGAGTACGTATTGTATGCTTCGAACGTAGAATTGATCTGGGCAAATTTTGCCTAAGAGAATCAACTTATGTTTTGCAAGAACTTTTTTTTACTAAATGTTTAAGTGTAAAACGGATGCATTGATTAATAGAGAATTTGCAAGCCTTCCACTGTAATAGTTCTCGGATATTTACTCAGTTTGTCACAAACGACCAGTGTTGAGTTGTGGTTGTGGTTATGTCATTATATCATGAAAAATAGATGACTCACGTATCTCGAAGTATCATTGGAGGGGGACAAATCTGTTTTAAGAAAATTACATTGAACTCCTCAGTCGGGTGACATCCTGATTCGAACTCGGACTCGGCTTCCACTCAAACTCGAGAAGTAGGCACTCGGGATCATCATCCCTTAACTTTCCACTCGGGCTCGAGAAGCACTCATTAGTTAGTTAGCAATGTCCCATTAGTGCTCAGACAACCCGACGCTCATCCTTCTTGCAGTCAATTTTAAATTATCAGCTAAAGTTATTAACAGATAAGTCTGAAGTTGAACTTATTCTAACACATCGTTCATACTTGATAGTCACCCAACACACTAAATGCAGAAGGAATAATTAGTGCAATCGCAAGACTAGCAAATAGTCATGGACAGGGGTGGAGCCATGATTCAAAATTACCTGGGGTTGACTGTCGATTATAATTTATACCATAAATTAATTAATTTAAAATTTTAAATAAAATTTAAAAAGATGAATATTACTTTTCTGAAATATGTAATAAAAGTATTTAATATTTAATATATTTAAAAATATAGAAAAAAATATTATTGAAGTTGTGCTCTTCGATTCTTCTTAGAATCAATAATATTAGAATCAAACTCATTAATTATTATCTTATTATCAAATTTTTCAATTAACTGTTGTTCAAATGACCATTGAATCTGCTAACAACTCTTCTCCATCTTATTACGAAGACCTATTTTAAAAAGTTTCATCGTTAAAAATGTTTGTTCTGTTATTGTCGTAGAAACGGAAAGAATTAAAATATGAGGAATCAATATATCAATTAAATAAATATATTATATTCAATATATAGGTAAACGATATAGTTATAATTCTCAAATATCACAACCAATGAATTATTTTGCCAAAATTTACAATAATAAATTTTAAGGCTAAAAATCTAAATTTGAAAATTCATAAACATCATCTCCAAATATTATCACAACTTAAATAATCACAACTAAATATTTGACATAATTTTAGAGTTGTCGAATTTTATCTTAAAGTCCCACAATTTTAGAACCTACAACAATAAACTAACTAATATTCTGTGTACGAGTTTGCTTCTTTTCTGAAAGGTATCGAAAAAAGAGCTATAGTGATTGTCACATCGGAAGCGGTCAAGGATCGCGGTGCCTTAGAATAGTAGTCGTTGGGCTACAAATCAAGTAAAAAATCGAACTGTGTATTTATTTTTATTTTTCGCTACTAATATTCTGTTTCAATTTTATGAGTGCGAAAAAGAAAAGATTTTAAACGATCAAGATTCACTCCCCCTCTCTCGACTTTTTCAATCCAACATAATATAATCATCTTTTGCTACAATTGTTTGTCGTCCTCTAGTTTCCATGAGGGTGCTCAGTTGACTAGTGGGTTGATTTACTATAATAGGGCATAAATCAATTGGAAAAAAATTCCTCTCGCCCTCTAGTCACTTGACGGTCGATTATAAACTGACCCCATAATTTACTTCTCTTTACATAATTTTGAAACGGACTATAAAAATATTTGAGATGAATATAATCATCTTTTTACTGTACTTGTTTGTTCCTATAACTAGTATAGATCTCACTCTTGAGATATTATGTATTGTTAAATGTCACTTGCATTTCTTTAAGGAACAAATTGTATGTTTTGCTTGATTAACATTGTACTTGCAAATTATTGTTCTTGTTGTTTTAGAATCATCACTTACTCATGAAAGGGTAATTATACTGCACAACCTCTTAAGAGTGTTGCTAGGTTTATCTTCAAGACCAAGAGATACATGAGGATCGAAAGATCGTCTAAAATGCTGTATAATTAAGAATATATATCGATCTAGACACCGTCCACTCGTGTAAGTAGCGGTGATAAGTGTCATTTGTAATGACGATAAAAAAAGAATCTAGGATAATAATCTGAAATTGATTTTAATTGTCGATCATGACTTACCATATTTGGCATCCTGGACTGCTATTTTTATCATCATTAATTTGTAGCCATGACGAGAAGTAATCAAGATTCAAGAGTGATCGATGCAATCCAAGAATAAGAGAGAATTAAAAAGAAGGTATTAAAAAAACTCACTAAAAATCATTGATCGTGTCGGGCTATGGCACGACTCGGCTCACCGAGCCAACAAACATAAAATGGCAAAGGCCTACTGCTAAGTATAACATTACTGAAGCTAAAGAGGTCTTAGGATACAGTGGAATTAATAGCCTGATTTCTTAAACAAGGACATTTACCTACTTTATGTTCTTGAGTGGATATAAAAAGCATGAATAAGCAGTGAAATCAAGGCATTTCTGCCTAATTCTGATCTTCTCATTTACTTTGGCTAAAAGAGTTTTGGTTAAACTGTAAAATTACTTCTCAAATTATCAAAATCAGATTCACTTGTATTTAATTAATATAAAAAAAACATGGAATTTTCAAATATTTTGATAAAGCATTACCATTTTCGAAAGTCAAACTCAATTCTATTATTATTATATATATATATATATATATATTTTTTTTTTTTTGTCAACATATAATATAAAAATTTGTTCATTTTATATATAAATAAATATAATAAATACCTCTGAGATTAAAGATCTTTATACCATGCTTATAATGTGAGATTTCATTCAGAATATTCCTTCCATAGAGTAAAACATTATTTTATATCATGAAATTAGAGAAATGCATGTCGTTTGTTTGTTTGTTTTGACAGATAATAATTTGTTGCATAATTGGAAAAATAGTTGTGCAAAACAGCTAATATATGAACTAAATTCCTTCCTAATAAGATTTATTTCTTAAGATTTACCAAATTATCAAGTTTAACTAATGGCTAAAACCACATCCTAAAGCTATTTATGAGCAATTTAAATAGAAAATGACAATTTCTCTCTTGAAATCGTGTTAGTTTAAGCATCAAATAATTATATTTACACACTTTTTTATCCAAAATATATTTAAAACTTTTAGTGGATATATATTACATAGATTTCAAAAAGAAAAATTGAGTTTTAAATGCCTTCCAATTAATTGCTTCTCATAGTCGTTGGAAACAATATTAATGATTTTGTGCATGAATGTGTTTTTTTTCTTAAAAAAATGATTATTAATGCTGTCAACCTTAAGCAAGTATAATAGGGAAATAAAATTATGATATATGGCATCAACGGTCAGGATTAAATCGATCCTAGTTGCTTTGTCCGTTGTGGAGGGCCCCACCACGAGTATCGAACCGGGCCAAACTGGGCCGGTTCGATTGTTTGCACGGTTTTTTTTCTGCTATATAAAGGAAACAGGGAACAGAGCCGCCCGTTCATCGGAGCCATGGCGAGGAACAAGGTGAAGCTCGCGTGGATCGCCAACGACGCCAACCGCCGGTCGACGCTCAAGAAGCGGCGCAAAGGCCTGATTAAGAAGGTGAGGGAGCTGAGCATCCTTTGCGGCGTGGAGGCGTGCATGGTGGTGTACGATCCGCAGGAGCCGCACCAACCGGCGGCGTGGCCGTCCAACGGCGAGGCCATGCGCATGCTCACCCGCTTCAAGGCCTTGTCGGACATCGAGCGCAGCCGCAAGATGACGAACCAGGAGACGTACCTCAAGGGCCGCGTCAACAAACTGGCGGAGCAGTTCCGCCGGCTGCAGCGGCAGAACAGGGAGACGCAGATGACGGCTCTGCTCTTCGAGGGACTCCGCGGCCGCCCCCTCTACGACCTCAGCATCGAGGACGCCTCCGCCCTCGCCTCGACGGTCGACAACAAGCTCCAGGAGGTGCGCGAGAGGCGCCAGGAGCTGATCAAGAGCCACGGCGGCCACAATCCCATGGCCGCCCAACCACTGGCGCCGCCATCTCCTCCTCCTCCTCCTCTCCTTACCACTCTTCCAACTAACCTCATGCTCCAGCCTCCGCAGCAGCGGTTCATGTGGCCGTTCCAGGAGGAGCTGGGCCCGTTTCTTCCTCCGGCGGACGCCGATGGCGGCGGCGGTCACTTGTTCATGGCCATGGCAGGCGGCGATCACGGCGCCCTCACCAACTGCGGACTGGCACATCCTTCTCTCGATCCAACTGCATGGGACATGGAGTAATGATAACGATCACTGGCCACTGTTGTTGCATGCCGATCGATTCTCTTTCTTGCTTAATTTGGTCGACCAGTTTCTTCTACTGCATTTTCTAGCTAGTTTTTTTTATATACCTAAAGAGGAACAGAACCTCATTTAGTGCATGTCTGCGAACATCTATCATTTATCAATCGTCTTTTATGTTTATTATATTTCCAAGTCTTAATTAATTATTATGGTTTATCTCGAGGAGCGATTATATATATATTCTTCTTGTTTGATCTTCAATCTTCATTTGGGTTTTCTTTTTTCCTTGTTTTTTAAATCTTTATTTCATTTGAGATCACACTTTAATTTAAATTTTAAATATCATCACTCGTCGCAAAAATAGTATTATAATAGAAATATTAACGTTCGATTTTCGCGGTAAGACACATGCAAAGCAAATTAAGATTATAACGTTGTCATTTATTTAATTTATTTTGTTTTGATCGTCGTATATGCATTACTATTTTTTTTTTAAAATAAATGGTTATAATATTTAAAACATATAATTTTTAGATTTTTTATATTATTATTGGTGATTTAATAAAAAATATAATAATATTTATTATTATTTTGGTTTTGAATATTGATACAACTAAATATATGTACTATATTAAGTAATGGACTCGTCATTGTCTTCCCCATGCATTAGTTATTGTTCGGGTTAGTAAATTAGCCTCTGTGATTTATTTTCTTTGTGTTGGTCTTGAGACAGACAGACGATAAACGTTGGGAGCGAACGTTTTACTTTTTTACTACTATATTAAGTGATGGATGTTGGGTAAGGGCTACGAATGACGTCTGAAATGAACATCATTATCTTTTTTTTCTATAATATAATATTAAGTAATGGATGCACATCAATATAATCACACTATGTTGAGTGTTATATATGTTAAGATTGAACAGTGTCAATAAATAGATGTAGAAATAAGTGAGATCGAAGAACCTCATAGGGGAATCAAGCGAAGAGATGATCTTAACATGCACTATTTATCAAGTATGGATGGTTCGCAATCAAACGATCTTTAAGTCTACTTTTGTCGCGAAGTTTTATGTTGTTCACATAAATAAAAACTCAAGTGTATAAGATTATATTTGTTTTATATCTTGCTATTTAAGTTTTATTTGAGTAGTGAATAGTTAACATGTATACAAAATGAATAGATATTTGTCATACATGACTAAATTAGGGTTTTGGAAGGATGTAACTATGACGATGGACCAGATATGTATATATATATATATATATATTATTTTAAATTAAAATTATTATTAGTATACACTGTAGTAAAACTATATATTACTTTATTTTTAATGTAATTTCAAAAATATTATTTAAAGTATAAAATTTCAGTTATAGGGTTTCAAAAATATATATTATCTATATTATAAAAATGCTGTTAGAGAAAATAATTAAAAAAATGAATTTTAATCAATTTGGGTTCAACTCGTTGATTAATTAAATCAATATGCTTCATTGAGATAAATTTAAAAGTTCTAATTTATTCAATGAATTAAATTAGAGGTTTTTCAAAATAATTAATCTCAAGAAAAATAATCTTTGAACTTTAATAATTTCCAAAATACATTCAAAATATTATATATATATATATATATATATATATTTTAAATAAAAAATAATTTTGAACCTTCAAATGATTTTTAATCTTGCAAATTAATAAACAAATTTGGAAATTAGCTTTGAATCTTTTAAATAATTATAAAATGATTTTGTGCTCTCCATGACAAATTCAGAATCTTTTTGCTTCAACGCGGACGCTAACTCTTTGTTCTAACAACTCTACAGTTTTCAGCATCATTTTGACTTGATGTTCTAACGCCTCCTCTGCAAACAGGACGTCATACTTATTTAAACTCATTGAACGAGCTTTACACATTTCAGTCAAGCCAACAAAGCTACTATACATGCCTTTGCTCAACAATTCAACAAGTTGCCTGGATCTGGGATCTCATGAAGAGAATTTTTATTAGCAACACTGCGAATGTTACAATAATGGCAGAGACAGTAGTAGTCCAGTAACTATTTACAAGCTGCATCACACTACTGAATTTTACTGCTGGGACTGCAAAAATTTCCCACTTGTTCTGCTTCCAAATCAGCGGCCGCTGCTATGTTCTCCGGAGTTGGACTTGTCCAGGATCGACCACATCACCTTCACGTCGTCGTAGGAACAGGCCATCACCTCGCCATGCAGTGTCATTCTGTACCTCTCGTGCGCCGCTTCAGCTACAGTATGTATTCCTCTATCACTACTCAATAAGAAAACAGAAGAGCAAATTAACAAGTACTGTGAACTGATTGAAAACCTGGCTGAGGCTTTTTCTGATCTCTGGGTGGATTGATGGGAGTGCATGTGCAAGCCTTCCTGAAGGGGGTGGTGATGGTGCGCACCCAAGAACTCATTACTGAGCTGATGGAGCTAATCTCTACAGTCCCTGTTTGTGCGACTGCGGAATGATGAGATATATATATAGAGGTAAGAGTAGATTTGAGGATGAAGAGACCACATGAATCACTTCATTATGTGATAGCTAGCTAGTCAGAAGTCTATTATTCTTTTTTAAATGATACATAGAATCAGATATGCAGAAAAAGGGATTTGGGTACTTGCAATTGGCATTTAACAGGCATGGTTTTAGGCATTGAATAAATTCTAAGATCCTTTTTCTTTTATCCTTTTAGTATTTAAATTAGTTTTATCCTCGAGAGAGCACGTTGCCTCCATGTGAGTAGCCACCATCCCCAGCCTGTGGAAGTGCAGAAAGGAGGAGACATTCTATATTTTTTATGCATATCAAGATGGATGATATAGATGTTGCGGGATAAATGCAGAAAGCAGAAGATATTCTAGTTTTTTTATGTATATCTAGATGGATGAAATAAATGTGAAAAAAAAATTAATGGAAAAGGACACTTCTGCATTGTTTAGGGGTACCCTATAGGGGAGGGCATGGCTTAGTGGTTTACAAGTCTTCATCCACTCAGAAGGTTTGGCATAATTGAGGACAGTAATACTTTCTATGCAGCAGACGGTGTTAAAAGAGAACGGATGTAGACGGATGGTTCAAAGTACATTCATAGCTGAGGGAAAAAACCACTGAAACAATGGTTTGAAAGACCACGGTATTTGATCTAAGTGGTTCGGGTATGACTTCATACAATCAGGAACAATATTTTAAAAAACAATTAAAAATTTCAAAACGACACGTGTTACCTCCTCAATCACACTAGTGATTAAATCTCACAACAATCTGTTCAATCATTGAAAACCTGGAAGTTACCCTTGTTCTTCTTTCCCACTTTTGGTCTTTTACTGTTTTTTTCTGCAAGTAAAACTTCAGAAAAAGAATAAATCCAACGTGCAAACAAAAGGAGCATGAAATTCCACTTCTAGCTGTTAGAAGAGTTGATCGAACGCATCGACAACCTCTACCCAAATAACGACATGAATCGAACTATGTTTAGGTTGCAGTTTGCTGGCTAGCTGAAGAGCACTGTTGGGTTGCAATTTCATGTGCTCATAAGATTTCGTTTATCAAGGTGTCCCTAAAATTTCAAGAACATTTTGATGGACCACGCCAAGTCAAAGATGGAGGATAAAATTATCGTACAATTCTACACTCATAAGATTTCATTAATGTCCTTGTCCTTATCTAGTTACCCGCACTGACCTGAGCTACCTTGGACCATAAAGATATTTTTAGAAAATTACTTTGGTGTTATATAAGTTAAATTGAAAACGTAAAGACCTCTGCACTATCCTACATGCTTCACTTTTCTTGGTCATCAAAATATTTTTTAAAAACACCTTGATATATTTAGATAGGTCAAACTAGTCCATCATACTCATGGTGGCAAAAGGCGAAACGCTCACCTCCAGCGCTCTTGCCAATTCGTCCCAAGACCAACACAGAGGAGAAAAATCACGATAGCTACTAGCCTGAACAGTAACTAGTTCATAAGGGAGGACAGAAACCTAACTACTAACCAGGATTTGACCCCCAGACCTTATCTTATGATGACAATACCTCATACACTAGTCATTAGCTCATCACGTGAGGACTAATCCATCATACTCGCTCACATGCTCAGAGGATCTCATGCATTTGACATGTCTATGGCTATCCAGTGACTTTTGTCCAAGTAAAAAACATCTTGATGGCTCTAGATAGTCAAATTAGGAGATTAGAACAACCATATTAATTCACTACACCCTTCATCTAACTTGTCTATGCCATCAAGGTGTTTTTATAAAAACTGGTTTTAGATAGGTCAAACTGAAAAAGTAGGATCACTGAAATACACATACATGCTTTTAGACCACCGATGAAGAAAAGAAGTAGAATAATCGTAGTGATCATCCTGCAGTTAGTAAATAAAAAAAACAAAATAAGTAGAGTGAAATCATGCACCTGATATTGTGGAAAGCAAGCAGGATCGTAGACTATTTAGGAGGCTTTAGTCCTTGGATCAACTTGGGCAAGATGTTGGAACGGTCTGGTGGCCACCTGAGCAAGTGAATGAAAACCAATTGTGAAATCAATATTTGGTGAAAGGTGATGATGTGCGATGTGGATAAAATAAAATAGGTGTATGATTTGGGAATAATTGAAACCTGTGGGCCCAATGAGAAATTTACCAAAATAGTTCAAAGTACGTTCCTAGCTAGGGAAAAAACATGGGTGACCTAGTCACCGTAGAGCATGTAGAGTGTATGCCATTCAATAAAAAGAGCAATCCGGTACATGAAGCTCGCATTAATGCGGAGTCTTGGAGAAGGGTCTATTGCCTTACCCAACTTTACAAGAAGCTATTTCCGAGAAACGTTTACCATACAATGCTTTTGAAAAATAAGGGGAATACATAATCTATACATAAATATGTAGTTGCTCCATCATAGCCTCTAACATTAAGAACCTAATAAGAAGAGTAAAATTGTTTTAGTCAAATATCAATTTTGTTCTTTGAATTATTGCAAAACGTTAGTCGCGAGACAGTTATCTCAACCAGACCAGAAGGAGCATAATTTGAAGTGCCACAAGTAGCAAGAAGCAAGCCATCATCTTGGAACAAACACTAGTGAGATTCAAAGCTTCTATAAAAACTAGATGAAGATAAAAGGAGACAAGTTACAAGGTACTAATTGAAATTATCAACTAATCAATGTGAAGTTACCCTTGTGATAATGCACTTAATCGGAAGTCTGAAGCTTTCAGGTTACTGTTGACATATAGCAGTGAGTTTTTCGGATGCAGAAATGCATTTAACATGATCAACATTGCTCAAGAATTTGAACCACTCAGCATCACAAGAATGTATGTGGTTTGTTTACTTTCAGATTGCGATGGTAAACTCCCCTGCTTTGGTAGTAATCAACCACATTGATAAGCTGATGGAAATATCTTCATGCTTTGTCAACCCTCATCCGACCATGGTTTTTCTACATGACACTATTTTAGAGCAACGTTAGTGTAAATGATGAAAACTATAATAGACTAGGGTGAGAAATATAGTGGTAATAGATTGACGATTCACATTATAAGAATATATGTAGATTGGTTGGTCTCTTTTCTAAGAACTCATACTTTTGGGATAAGTTGTCGGCTAATACGATTTAATATGATCTCAAAGAAAGGTTCTATGTCTGAATTCTTTGGTTATAGTAATATATACTCTATCAATGTCAGTTGGGCTTGGATTACTTGAATCATAAAAATCTATCCACCTAAGACATGAAAAGAGTGTTAAGAATAAAAAAAAATATAGATTAGTCTCTTTTCTGATATATCTTTTTTGGAAGAGAAAATTTCCCTAAAGAAATCCATGCATCAAAATTTGATCTTACTTTTTCTTGTCAATATACTCTCCTCCTATAGAAAATTCAAGTACAATGAAAATCTTTGATTTGCTTCCCATCACTTGAAATAGGTAAAACACTCATAATTAGCTATATTTACACACTCTCTCGAACAAGGAATTGGAAGAGACTTCTTATTCCCACATCCATGTGTGTTTATTGCCTAGTCGTTGTCTTAGATGGAAAGGTCCAAGAACCAACTTTGGATGCATGGATGCAATGATAAAATCTTAGATCGATGGTAAAATTTTGAAATTATAATGACCACCAAAATGTCATACTTTGTTTTGTGGCACAATTTGATCTTTTGAAACATCATAATCAAATAAATTTCAATTAAGTAAGAGTAGAATGTGTAGACCATAAGACTCTAATTGATAATTACTTATCAAACTACAGTGGCATGCCACCGGATGATAATTAAGACACCTCATGACATAGATGGCATGAGGGACAAGCAAAGTGTAACTGTGTCACTTTCTCAATTAGGATGATATTTCTAAAATTATCAAATAGTGAATTTAAGAATAAGGTCTACCTATTAACACATTACCACAAAAGTAAATTAGATGTCATGGAAAAGGCTTCTGAAAGCAACCTCATAGATGCCAACAAAGAATCTACAGTCAGTGAACTTGAAATATGCCAGAAACAATTGAGGAAGACTTAACAAAGTTACTTCTTGGTGACACTAAACAGATTAAAGAAATAATATTACATCTTAAGTTTTCAACTGCCTAAAATTAGCACAAAGGCTCCAAAAAAATAGTTATGCAGATGTTAAAAAAAAGAAACTTAACACATAAGCAAGTATAATTTCTTTTGAAAAATGTAGCCATTTGTTCAACTAATTTGTGTTCGAGAACTTTCTCCTTTTCAAGAATCTTGATAAGAACAGGTCCTCCAGTTACAATATTCCTTCCAAACTTAACCTTGGCGAGAAATGCTCCTTCCCTGATCGTACGCCAATCTTGATTGTATTCATACCTTATCTCTCGTGGAGTGTTCCTACGCATTAAGAGCTATGAAAATATCTATTTTTTTTCAAGTGTATGCCAATGCCTTATCTCAATTGGAATCAAGATTAAAGAGATAAGCTAGTTAATCAACGAATCTGCCAACTAAAACATGCTCCAAAAGTCCTAATTCACAACCAGGGAATACATAGCATCTAAATAGAAAAAAAAAAAAAAGGTTTGGCGAGATATGAAGTATAATCAATATGAAAATAGCACAAATTCCAGAAAAGAATAGTAAAAACAACACCGATTGATAGTAAATGAAAGAGATGTTCTTGTAAATAAAGGAGTAATTCTTTGGTGCACCAAGTGACAATCAACTTCAAATTACTTATCTTACGGTTCAATTACCCATGCTTGTGCTCTATACTTCTTGAAAGCACACAACGATCTCTAGCTGCTGAAGCGATTTTGTGAAGTGAAGTGGGCAGAATCCATTGACGGCCCTCCCGTCTCGCCGCGACATCGACGGAGACAACTTCCCGTTCACTAGGTATTGTCCGTGCTAAAGGCCAACGCATCTCATACACACCTCCAAAGCCCATTAATAACGGGCCGACAAAGGACGGAGGCCCAATCAAGTAGTAATAAACGGGTTGTGGTGCGTATAAAGAAAATCAAAAACCTTTTTTTTTGTTTTGATGATTCAAATGTTTAAGTTTTGCCAAGTCTTATTTACTAATTTATTTATTGAATAAATACACTTAAAGACTTACTTTTACAATATTAATTCCTATTGAAATCTAAATTTTGATCTTTTTTATTTATCCTTCTAAATATTTTACCACGAGAGTAACAATCGGAGAAAAGATTCTTGAATTATTAAAAATAATTATTATTATAAAAAATCCGGAAACGTGGATTATAAAAAAGCAATTATTTAAAAAAGACCGAACATTATGGGCAGATTTAAAAAAGCAAATTATTATATCCTACTTTAATTAATCAATTACCACGTGGATCTCATTCATATATAATATAATATTGCATGTTCCATGCATTATGTCGTGGATCATATGTTTCGAAAGACTACACGAGGGTACTCTGGTCTTCTCCCATTCATCAATGAATCACTTTCTCCACCGACTAAATAATTAATTTACAACCCCATTAATTAATAATGGGAGAATAGAATAAGTGACAAAAAATAATTAAATATTCAATTTGCATCTAAAAATTATTGAACAAAAATTAAAAAGACATCCTAACTTATACAATCGTCAAAAAGATATTTAAAAATAATAATTAAAAGATACCCATCAAATATTTTAATCCCTACATATATCTTAGTTTAATATTATTATATTATATTAAATAAAAGATATTATATTATTATTATTATTATATTATATTTAATAACGGTTAAAAAAATATTAAATAAAAGATATTATATTATTATTATTTTTTAAAGAAAAGAGACGTTCATTTTATATTTCTTTTAATTTGGGACGTTTTTTTTTTTAACAAAATTATTATAAAATAGGTCCGTGAGTTGACCCAAGCCCGTCACGCCTCTAATATTGCGTGGTTTCTATCTCTTTGCCGATCCATTTCAATCCAAAATATATAAATAATAATAATAATAATAAATAAATAAATAAATAAGCATTAGGCATGGCACACTTCTTCCTGTCTTCTTGCCTTGTTCTGCCTTTCCTATCCCTTGCCTACATTCTTCCAGTTGAATCTTCCCCCATTGCCTTTTTCTGCCTTCCTATCCCTTACCAACCTGTTCCTCTATATATACTGCCACAGGGCATTCGCTATTAGCCCAACTTGATTTGAGGATTTGAAGAAGAGCTCGTTTGCCTACTCTAATTTCATGGAAGAAGCGCAAGGTGCGGCTGAATCATGTTGCCTTTAGTGCTCAGATGTCGAGTTCCTTTGAGATTTCAATCTTTTATCTTTGGTCGCTTTTCACGATCGGTTACAAATCGCAAGTGGCCTCATTGGAGATCCCGCTGCGGGATCTTCCCGGAAAGTCGCCGCCTTTACGCGGAAAGGATCGATTTTTACGTCTCGTTATTGTTCGCTTGCATCGTCTGTCAAAGCCATGCGTTTATGCTGAATTTTGTCGACAGTTCTGATTCTGATTGAAATTCTTCCCATCTCACCGCTCCTAGAAATTGGTCTTAGAATTCCTCCTTATTTACGAAGAAAAATTTCCCCTCCGCTTTCGACTTCTCCTTCTTGAAAATCAGCCTGGTAAATGGGATTTCTGTTTTTTTTTTTTAATTTTTTTATCTGGTATCTGTAAAAGATTTAGGCCCCTTTTTTTGTAATTGGTAGGTTCTATTTCAGGATTTTTTTTTTTTTTACTTCAATTTCCGCTGATGTTCAAATCCGGTGCTTATTCTAATTTCCGTTCTGAGATTTGAGCTCTTAGCGACATAAGATATTCAGTGAATTGTTTCCTATGCCCCACGGTGTGTTTAGGTCACCGAGATTTCAACTTCTCTAAAATATAGTGGTTTTCAGTCACCAAGTTTTATTTCGTCTACCATATGTTGGTTTTTTGACTTTGTATATACTTAAGCATCAATGACTTAATTCATTAGGGGTGAAATTGATTTTTTTTCTTCTGTGGTGTATGGTTGGATTGCATCTTTTTCACTGTCTATCACTTCCACCTTAGATCTTTTGTATAATTAGTTAAGTACTTATCATACTGGCACTGGTTGTTTGTTGTTTATTATGCTCATTTGCATTGTGGTTTCAGTGGTGGAGTCAAAGGATGGGACCATCTCTGTGGCTTCTGCATTTTCAGGTCATCATGAAGGTAATTGATTAACATCATCTTTCTATAGTAAAATGGAGGACTTTGGGTGCTCTCCTTTTTTCTTTGTTGTTTTTCTTTTGAAATAAAATACATTGTATAATTTTGACTGACAAAGAGGAATTATGGAGAAATTGAAGAGATGCGTTTAGATTGGATTATAAGAGGAATTATGGAGGGAAAGAAATAATAGAAGTTGAGGGAGAATGGATCTCTACCGTTATGTTTATTCTGATGAAATTGAGTGGAAAAAAGGAACCTAATTCCTCTTCTTTCCTCTCTGTTTAAGAAGATACTATAAGCGAGGGAATGCTATTTTTTTTTTTTGCTTTCTTTTCTTTTCCTTTTCTCTGTCTCCTTTCCTTTCTTCTATGCACGAGTAAACACAACATACTAGAGGAGACTTTAATGTTAATTAATTAAAGGATAGCAGGTTAGATGGAAATGAACTTAGATGATAAAAAAGGAACCTAATCCCTCTTCTTTCCTCTCTGTTTAAGAAGATACGGTAATTGAGGGAATGGGATTTGTTCTCCTTTATTTTCTTTTCCTTTTCTTTTTCTCCTTTCCTTTCTTTTCCTTTTTTTTCCTTTCCTTTGCTTTCCTTTCCTTTCTTCTATGCACGAGTAAATGTTAATTAATGAAAGGATAGCAGGTTAAATGGAAATGAAATTAGATGATAAAATAATTGACGGGAGAATTTAGGATTAAATATATTAAATTTTACTTAGTTTTTCCCTATTTTTGACAAAATGCAAAGAGGTATTATGGAGAAACTGATGAGATGCATTTAAATTGGATTAAAAGAGAAATAATGGTGGAGTATGATAAGGAAGAATTAATGAGTGTTGTGAGAGGATTGATCTCTATGAGAGGAGAATGTGATGTTAGTTAATGAAATAAAGATGGATGGATAGCAAGTTAATTGGAAATAAACCCAGAGGATAAAATAGGTAAGTGAATTGCGGAGGGTGCACACAATGGCGTGAGCATGGTGAAGGTGGTGTGATGAGAGGAGGCAGAAGGGGGAGGAGATGGTGTAGAGGAGGGCCTAGAGGCCCATGAGGGTGGGGTACGAGGAGATGCAAATGTTCACATTCACAGGCGTTGAGATCAGGGCCATTCAACCATTACTGCCATACCATGAGGAAGAAGAAGATATGACAAGGGGAGGTGAAGGTGGAAGGATGAGGATCATTGCAGCAGAGGGCATTGAGATCCATGAAGGTGGGATAGGAGAAGATGTCAATGTTGGCAGGAGTCAAGATTGAGGGGTATTCAACCACTGCCACTTTGTGACAAGAAAAAGTAGGACGTTTGATCCATTGTGTAAAGCTTGTTATATTCGTGGTCAAAAGTAATTTATAATTTTAATGGCCAAATTAAAAATATTTAATGCTTTTTTTGTTCCTACATTGTTTTTAAAGGAGGTTTATCAAATTTATCAAAGCACAAATGTTGGATTGGTTTTTTTTGTTTTTTGAAAAAACACTCTCAGATTAAAATGTGCTTTATTCAGCACAAAAAAAAAAGAAGATAAAAATGGAGGTCATGGTGACAATAAAGAGATGGGAACACGAGAGTTTGTAGAAAAGGAGAATGGAAGAAGGATAAAAGTATCTACTAGTTAAAAAGTTTGTATTTATATTTGTGTAACTAGAATAGGTGAAAACAAGTGATTGCTTTTATCAAACTTGCTCATAAATAATCACATGGAAGGATTTACAATGATCATATAAATACTTTCTAGATAAATTAGTATGTTATTTTTAAATATTTATTAGATTTAACATTTTCAAGATTTTATATTAGTTTAGATTTTATACTTTACTTCACATCACACATGTTTATATTATTTTGTATTTCTTCTTTTGGTCGTATGATACATGACACAAGGAAAGATCTTAGTTAGCAGCATGTTATTTTTCACTTTCTTTCTGTTTACTTTTTTATGAATCTTTTCTTCTCACCCCATTCTTTTTTGTGTATTATGGTGTTGTTTCAAGCAGTTGTCCAAGATAGAGATCATAAGTTCTTATCAAAAGCTGTTGAAGAGGCATATCATGGAGTCGAATGTGGTGATGGAGGCCCTTTTGGTGCAGTTGTTGTTTGTAATGATGAGGTAGTGGCAGGCTGTCATAACATGGTGCTGAAGCACACAGATCCTACCGCTCATGCTGAGGTCACTGCAATAAGAGAGGTAAGAATATTAGATGGTTTAAACTGTTTACTAATTCTTCAAACTACTTTTGCATCCTTGGCAAAACTGAGTCGCATATTCAGGTCTATGCTATCCAATTCTTTGCTTATATTTCGTATGAGAAGCTAATAGCTCACTAGGATATCTAAATAGTACAACAAAAGTGTCAACATTATCAAACATCCACAAACAGTGAGCAATTCCTAGTATTTTGATATTGTTCAATTTAGTTATGTTGGCATGCTACTATGTATGATTCTCTCAGCTGCTAAGTTGGACTTTGAATTGTTATGTTGGCATATATTACCCACTGTTTTTTAAATGATATGCAATCTACATGTTTGATGAAAAACAGTGGGTCTTTCGTAGGCTAATACAAATAGGTTAGAACATGGTTTTTCATTAAGGACTAATGGACCTTGCTAGATGTTTAATTGAGTTTTTGGAAGTTATTGATAGTCAGTAGATCAACCTTTTTCCTTGAATGACATCTTTTAGCAAAAGAAATACATAGCTAATTGTATAAGGCATACTTAAAAGAATTTCTTCTATCTCACCATTGAGGCAGGTTACATAGCTGATCAACATTTGGCAGTCTTATTTAAT
Source organism: Hedychium gardnerianum (assembly GCA_038050645.1). Lineage (NCBI taxonomy): Eukaryota > Viridiplantae > Streptophyta > Magnoliopsida > Zingiberales > Zingiberaceae > Hedychium > Hedychium gardnerianum. The sequence continues at coordinate 3,029,386 of JBBUKS010000100.1, forward strand.
TCCTTTAAGATAGTAAGCATTGGAGTATTTTTATATCATCATTTTGCATTTTTTTTTGTCAGATTAGCAGATGCTCTTTATCTAAACATAGGACCATGCGAAATTAGCCATAGGCATGATGCCTATATAATCTCTTAATTTTCACTATAACTATTTTTCTTGAACAAATCCTACTACTACTATTGTTGTTGCAACCCAATCTGAGGGTGGGGAGTCATTGCCAAGGCAACAAGCTCGGATGAGGTATGCTCCTGGCAAGCTTGGGAATGAACCGAAACACATACTGAAGTAGAAAATGTATACAACAACAACAATCAAGCCTTATCCCACTAAGTGGGGTCGGCTAGAAGTAGAAAATGTATAACTGGACTACTGGAGTAAAATGCCTTGCATAGTTTATGTGCATACTCTTAACAACAAGGTACCTTTTGGTGGAATTAGTGGAATTTCATATAAGAATTCCATAATTAAGCATGCTCAGTGTGGAGTAATCCAAAATGAGTGGTCATTTGGGCTTATTATGACCTTGTTTGAGGAGGGCAAAGAGTGATCGCCAAGGCAATGAGCTCAGACAAGGTGTGCTTCCTAGTTGCCTTCTAGTTACTGGGACAAGAATGAACTGAAGCACACAGTGAAGCTGAGAAAGTGTGTGATTGAGCCGTGGGAGTAAAATGCCTTGAATAACTTAAGTGTACTCTCAACAACAAGCTGCCTTTTGGTGGAATTAGCTGAGTTCATAAAAACTCCATAGTTATACATGCTCAATGTCCGCACAGTTAAAGCGGACAATACCTTGATGTTGATAAGTACATAGTGTGTTACAACTGCCTTCCATCACTAACCATCTCACTTCACAATTAAGGTTTAGGTTTGTGTTGTAATTGACTTATCTACCTTTTCCCTTTTCTGCTCACTGTTTTACAGCTCAAGCATTTGTTCACATTTCTGATAGTTGAGTCTTGTGACCCTAGTTACGCCACCCAAACCCACAATGTACAATGTCAAATCGTTCTTTCTGATTAAGTACAATTCTCTTGTAATGTAGAAAATGGCAGAGGAATGTTCTCATGTTGGCATGAAAGAATTACTGATTTAGGTTGTAGTCTCTTTGCATGATGGAAAGATGTCTTTTATACCTTGCAACTGTCAAATTTAGTCTTAACCCATGCACTTTTACAAAATACAAATGGCTTTTGCATCACTCAGATATTCAAAATACTGCAACCATCTTTGCTAGGTATAGATACAAAAGAGTCTAAAATAAATTTTCTAAAGAAATACTTGATAGGTGGACACATTGTCTGAATGATATACACATACAAATAAATTTAATAAATGAACTTGTGAAATTGCTTTTGGGTTATGATTATAGTAAAGTCATTTGTACACCTTAGTTTAGTTCTATATGGTGAATTATTGGCTAAGCATATTGGGTGAGCTACTACCAACTTGAGTTTAAATATTTTGGTCCAGTGGTCGGGTCAAACACGTCAATGGTTAATTTTCTAGTTTATGTTGGTTAGCAATTGGTACCAAAGCAAAGCTAATCCTGGCATGGCATAGTAAGCTATTGCAAAAGCCTGCCTAAGTGATGAAAATGGTGCCACTAGACTTGGACTTCAGCTTTAATGGGATTTCATATCTCGGGTGGTTAAGAATAGAAGATATTTGTCACGCCCTGGGAGTATACTTATCCGACGAAAATCGGACAGCACCTCCCTTGTAACCGTCACATATCCTGACTATATAATCATCAACAATAACATAATAAACAACAACCATGCAATATATCCACCACTAACCTAAACCAAATCTCAATAATAAGTATAAACCACTCAACAAAAGCAGAAATATACGATACAAGCCCACACGGTTTAAAACCATGGACAAGAGTGTAAGCCTACCCGATTTACGTACTCAAAACAACATAATGTCCAAAGTAACAAAACCGAAACCAAGTCCGATCTCCACGATCAGAATACAATTTTATTACAATGCATGGACTAAAAATTCAACCGATAAATCCAAATAAGAAGGGAAAGGAAAAATTACGAAGCGGAAGATAAAATCACCTTCAAGGTGCCGTGGGACAGGCGGACGGGATCTCCAGCGACTCACGTAATGTCTAACAACCACCCGAAGAAAATAAGCATACAGGTGGTGAGTTCAAAGTAAATCAGCGGGTAAAGAAGAATAGTGCATGACTAATATAGATCTGGAAACAAAGGTATACAGTCGAATAAGTGAAATACTAACCTGATCAAAAGAACAGTAATAATAGAAATTACTTAAAAAACAAGTCTGATCCACTAAGTGTGAAATAGTGATCGGAAAACAATACAAAATTTGAAACAGTACTACTCAATACTCGGGAGCGTAAAAAAAAAATAGCATAAATCCTCTACGAGCAGGAAAAACACAACTAATGTATCTGTCGCCATATAAGGTCAACATACGTCCAAACGTGCACAAATCTACAACAATAATGCACATGCAAGTGCAAAATGCATATGCAATGAAAAGTCACTCCTACTCATCACTCCAGCGATCACTACATCAATGTGATCGAATGGGTAGGACCGTGACTACTGTACGCACTCCATACAACCACTACTCTCCAGTGGAACGAGTAGACAGGATGACAAAGTAGCTATCTAGCTACATCATAAGAGATCCCTGTCAGCATACACTTCATACGATCACTATCCATGAGTGGTTGAGTGAGCCTAACTCGAGATACTGCACACACTCTAGCCATCACTACCCCGAGTGATCGAGCGAGTAGGAAAATATAACTAATGACCCTCTTACCGACAAGGAATACATAGTCATCAGAATGCAATAAAATGAAATGTTATTATGAGCATGAAGAAATAAAACATATCACAGATATAATCAACTCCAAATAACAATATCACAAGCATATCCAAATACATATATTCGTAAAAGTAAATGTACATAAAAACTAACAGATGACTACTGATCCATATGAGTATCAAATCGAGAGACTGTATCAACAGCAAAGAGATTTATCTCTAAGGTCAAGCATCAAGTATCAAACTCATGATAAACATGAATAGAATTAAGATACGTAATTAATATCAAAATATAAGTCATGCACTAAAGGTCAATTAACTAAAGAAACAAAGTAAGAAGTACCCACCTCCAAAAGGTTGTGTCGAATATCCTCAGATCCGATGCTCCGTCTCGTGTCTAGAGCCTATCAGTAGAAATATGAAATCTACATAAGTACTAGACTAATACTAGTAGCCAACTCACTAACATTATTATACGAGTTAAACATCTAGTTAGCAGATCGAATGAATATAATTTAGGTTTAGAGATTTGTTACCCTAATCCCGTTAACAAATCTTACAAACCCACA
>JBBUKS010000100.1:3047542-3062733 GCA_038050645.1 Hedychium gardnerianum
TCACTAACTCACTAAATTTTTATCATTCTCCTATGGATCGTTGTTAATGCACTATATTTTTATCTGATTTTTTTGTTTGTTTTTTTGATGCAGGAGGAGAAGGAGAAGAAGAAGCTTGGAAGGAGAAAAAAATATTTACCGAGGAGGAAAAAGCAATGATATTTTTTTTTTTTGTATCTCTCTCTCAATTTGTTTTTATGAATTTGTTGAATTAGTTATGAGACTTGTTTAATTTAACTTATTGCATAAATAGTGATGATTTAAACTTTTTATGATAATATGATGATCATATATATGTTGTTTTGGATATTTGTTTGTTTTGTATTCTTGTTATCAAATTAGTGTTATGTGTGTGTGTATATATATATATATATATATATGAATTTGGACTTGTGTGTATGAATTGTAATTGACACGTAAAAATGAGGAGATGCTGAAAAAATTCAAGTTTTGTGACGAATTTTGTGACGAAAAATATTCATCACAGAATCTACAGTGTTTTATCATAAATTTGCAATGAAAATAATATTCATCGTAAATTTGTAATAAATTTTGCTATGAAATTTATGACAAAAAGTATTTCGTCGTAAATTTACAACGAATTTATATTATTTCATCGTAGATTTTTGCGATGACCTATTTGCCAAGAAAATATTTTCGTCACAAAAAGCCTATTTTTTGTAGTGTTTATAAATATTATTCTCTAGTACTATCAATAATTATATTATCTACTACCCGAGGCAATAGTGCAGCGATAAAATGACTTCTCAAATTTTTAGATATATAAAAATCGAATCCTACCTTTAATGAATTATCAAATAAATTTTTTTGAAATCGTTCGATTTGGGACTACAAACAACCTTCTTTTTTTATTTTGTTTGGTTTTTTTTTAATGCGACACTAATGGATTTGCCCTTATCTCAACAGCCAAATTGAAAACTGAGGCAAATATAATCCAACGACATCGCAATCAAGAAAGCGTAGCCCAGAATAGTACAACAAAAAAATTGCAGTACAGGTTTGATCTCGTTGTACTGATGGAATGGAATGCTCATCAAGAATCAATTTGTACTTCTAAATTCCAGTTGCAGTACCAGAGCTACCAAATCCGCAAGACAATGCAGTACCATAAGCCTTGATAAATATATCCGATTCCTGACCGACAACAATATCGCAGTCGAGTGCAACTAAGGAAGACGAAGAGAAGGTAAGTTCTTGCAAGTGAGTGGAGAGGGGAGGAGGAGGGCAAGACGGGGACGAGGCAGAGCATGGGACGGGTCATCGACAATGCTATGTTGCTGCTCTTTCCATGCACTGCCTCTTCCCTGGCTCTCCCCTAGCTAGCTGGTCTCTTCCTCTCTTCATTCACCTAAGTGCAACAGTCTTTGTAGTGATAGTTTCTTTGGTGTCTATTTCAGTATTATTGAACTCCACAGATTGATGGCTAAGCCTGATAGTATTTGAAGTTTATCGTTACAGATAAAAGAGAGGAAGAAGGAAAAGAAGCGCACCTTGGAACATTGGCGGCGCGGCCTAGATTTTTGACAATGATAAAGACTGCATGAAGATGTGTTTTAGATTGCTCCAAAGAGGGCATGATAGAATCTAGATATGTTCAATGATATATTGAATGTATTGTGCAAAAATATGTCCCAACTCTCTCATACACTGATGATGATTAGTGTATACTAACAATTTCAAACAACGAATAGTGCAATCATCCTATTATATACCAGACATTATGTCTGTTTTCAACAAGATCTTCAACGTGCTGTAATTATAGACATGCAAAATTCTGTTGAGCAGAATACAACTAAACAGATGCCCTTATGTTGAAAAGACTCACCCATCATTTGATCACGCATCCAAAACTTCTAAACAACAGCCTCATCCTGTAGAGTTTACAAGAGAATTATGATTATGAAAACCATTAAACAAGTAGAGAAAATCTGCTTAGAACTGAGAATTTGAACCCAAGTCAACCCGGCCATCTTTTACTGAATCTGCAAGAAAAAAAAAATCCTCCAAGTTGACGGGAAGATGATAAATTTGACTCTGAAGTCATACAACAACCCTTCAAATAATTTCCTCAATGTACAAGCGGTTCTTCGGCCACATTACTCGAGCAACATTTTGCAAGCAGTCACCAGACTGGGTTTAGAAACAAATCAGTTCCAAATGTGCTAAACAGGTTTCCTTGAAATGAGATAGACACATTAAAGCACAAACCATTTTGTGTTACCTTGCTCCTAGTATTTCCTTTTTCTGTAAGACAGCAGCTAGCTAAGTATATGCATAAGTCATGTGATACAATTCACATACAAAAAGATACACTTCTTACGTAAAATCAGAAAAAACTGAACCATGATAATTAAATTTGATTTAATGTAAATAATGGTCAAACAGACCATATTTCAAAATTAATAAAATAGGGAAAAAATCTTATTAGGTGGAAACACATAGTCGATAACAATCGATATGAACTCGATACTAATGATTGAGAAAAATAATCCGTGTCATATTAATACATAGAATAACAGTCAAAATTGATGGTAACTTTAAAGTTGTGTCATGTCTAAATTGTCTTGATGACAATGATTTTTCTATGTCAAATATTTGACGAGGAGGTTTCTATTTCTCATTTCATTTTAATTATTAATGAAATGAAATAAATAAGAATTTGTACATTATCATCAATGGAATATACAACCTTATATGATTTGTTATGAACCAACATCAAACTATTTCATCTACTATTATGTTATTGAACATAATAGTATATTATTTTATATATTATAAATACCAAAACTATACTAAACGAAGTAACATTATTTTTAACATATTTTTTATCTGAATCTTACAATTTACGATTCAATATGATTTCCAGTTCATGATATAAAACTCGGACTCGACATCCTTGGCTTGACGTAGTCAATTCTATTGTAAACATTGGGTCCTGGCTTTATCAGTAGGTCAGTCAGTCCATGAAACTAAGCTAAAATTTTCAATTTCAGCTCACATGAACAGAAGATTTATACTGGTTCCTACTTTAAAATTCGCATAAACAATCACATACACCTATGCCAAATGTCATCCAAACCGTTCGTCTTCCAGAATGAATCGCTGGAGCTTCTAGCATTATGTATCTAGACCAAATATGCAAAGTCACCAACATATCATCTAAGCATGAACCATTATAACTCGAGCCATGGATTCTTAGCAAAAAAAAAAGAGAGACATGTGAATATGAAGTACAAAAATACAATTGCTGGCACAAGACGATCATGGGATTCTTGTCAGCACTGCTATAGCAAGTAGTCACCACAGAATTTCCGTAGAGACTCCTACATTGCATAAGTCCGAAAAAAAGAATTAGATTAATTAAACTAGACCCTTAAAATAATGAAAGATGTAGAGGAAACAAATATCACATGTTGCTCATATAGGGCTATGATTGTACTGTCTAGAGTAAACTACTACATTTTATATAATTCTGTGTTTATCCTACCTATCCTACCTAATTCAAGTGATTCTCTTCCTAACTCGTCATTTTTTTCCTTACACTTTGAAATAAATATAGATTTTTTTTTTCTTTTTACCTTGTTTCTTTAAAAATGTAATGGGCATAGAGAACTTAAAGTAAAATTTAAAAATAGACCCCCTAAGAATGGTATAGCTTTAAGGTGTAGCTTAGATATGCTAAAATAGACCCCTTAGAATGGTTAATGTTAAAGAAATACATAACTAAATTATCATAACAAAAAATTCACAACAAGAAATACTATAATAAGAGTCAAAAAATTATGGTCGTCTAAAATATTTTTAGGCAAACTTTTATAAAGAAATTAATTATTTTTCTTGCTTGACATACAACACAAGGAACAAAATTTCATCGCTCTCCTTCCTCCTCTTTCTTCCTGAGCTTGACCAAGATTTGAATGGCGATTTGCCTAGAATTGCAACCAATGACTTTGTTGCCCCTATCATTGGCAATTTGTCACTGTTGCTATTCGATGTTCCATTGTCAAGCATCCCTATCTTTTATAGATCCCACATGAATACTAATTCCTTCTACACAACAATAGGTGGCAGGCAATGGTCTTGATAGGCAATAGTCTCGGTCGGCAATGGTGGCTTGGTCTCAATTAGCAATGATAAGACTAAGAGGGTGTTGTCTGTGTGGAAGAGGAGCAAATGAGTGACAAGTGGAGGTGTTATTCGCATGGGAGAGTTGTGGATGGAATTGAGAAAACACTTCAGTTAGAAACAAGCTGAAGCTATTTTCCCAAAATGTCCATTTTTCCATTGACCAAGGGAAAACTTTTTGTAGCATGATTTTCCACAAAGCCAAACTAGAAACTTCCGAAAATATTTTCTGGAAAAACAGTTTTTTGCTAAACAATGGACTGTAAATTTCATTTCAAATGTAGGCACTGCAGAACTACTAAAGATTTCATCACAAGAATTGGAGTACATACAAAATGCTCTCTGCAATGTCAGTTCATTGAAAACATCCATTGCAGAGGCATTCTTAACTCATAAGCACAAAATGTGCAAACCAATTCTGAGACCAATTGCCTTGGTAGATGCATGTTCATCCCTGTAAACAGATGCATCAATGCTCATGGAAGTCGAAACTGGAACTTCGGGCTAAACTAACTAATTAATCTGGATGCATAATGTAGGCTGTCGTGGGATAGCATTGTTAGATCTCAGAGATACATCTACTCTGTGTGTCAACACAATCAACGCAACATTAGGAGCAAGGTTATAACTAGTTCGTCTAGTGCAATCCGCTCAATGTTGCAGCTTCAGAATGTTGTAAAATTAAAAATATCAAACTTCCTTGGATAAACACAACTGTTGCGTAGTGAAAAATGATCAAAGCAGGATAGCAAAGAAACATGGGTTGATGCACCGATGCAGCAAAAAATGATGAATGCAGGATGTCAAAGAAATCACCTTGGCTTATTCAGGTGTTTCTGGAAAGCAATCAGCAAGCACCACCAACAACTTTCTCCCCAACAAACACACGAGAATCCTTGACGATTTCTTTCTCACCCTACTCACTGGCGATTATATCACGTGACGAATTAGAGAGAGAGACTATCTGCAGCTCGACATTCTGAACATGGTTTTGCATCCATATGGCGAAGTTCCTTCAATAGATACAGGAAGACCTAGCCGAAACAGGAAAGAAGATGGAGTCGGTGGGGAACGGAAGCAGCTGATATCGAGCGGGCCGAAGAGATCGAAGCAGGAGGTCTCGCGACTTGCTTCCCCGCCCCGCCCACAGCTGGACGTTCCCTATTCGCCTTAACCAACGCCCTCTCGAACGCGCCGCCATTTGAAATCACCGGCGAAAAACCCCTAAAACGAGGAATAATAAGCGCGATTTCCACTGAAACGTCGGAAGTTTTTAGGGGTTTCTTCCTCCTCTATCGAGTCGGTTGAAACGAAGCGTGTCTTCGACTCCATGGCCGAACACGAGCTACTATTGTCGGCAGACATATCGACGCTCAGGATCTTCTCAGTACACGATCCAACGACTGAGAATACTGTCCAATCCGCGCCAGAGTTCGTGAGATTGGGACCCACCATCCTAAATCTTAAGGGTTATAGAGGTGTACTTGAATTTTCACGCAAAGTTATGTTTTTGCTGACGTGGGTCGTGTTTTGCGGAGATGCATAAGCGTCCAACGTGCCAATAATTCGGGGTGAAGAGATGGGTCATTTGGTCGGATATTGCGTTTCCCTCGCCTAATTGACTAATTCTTCTTCCACTCTCAGTCGCTTCTCCCTTCGTCGGCCATCATTTGGGATTTCATAATTTTCGCCGCCGATGTAGGCGAATCTCGATCCAGATGAAGGGGGTTTCCTAGGATCGACCTCTAAATGCGCCGAAAAGAGGTTCTTTCTCTCGAAATTGACCCCAATCTTCCCCTCGTTCTGGTTTTTACCCTTTTTCTCTTTTTTGTCTAGAAATCAGCGGTGATTGGTGTGGAGCTGGTCGGATGGTTTAGATTTGTATAGATTTTGAGGGGTCTACGGGTTTTCTCTTTCATGCAGCTGTGTAGGTGAGAGGCATGTCTGATCGTGGCGTTTTCGTTTCATCTGAACTGTGAGACGGCCGCTATAGCAGGGTTGGCTTCAGTTTTGGGTGTCTTTTCGATGATTTATGATGGTTGATATGCTGAAATTGGGTCTTTGGCAGTGAACTAGGGTTTCTGTGGTGAAAATTATAGTACTCTGCCTTCTTAACTTGACTGTGTTTTCTTTTTATTGTGATCTTCGTCATTGGTATGTGGGTTTCACTTGTTTGAATTTGCGGCTGTGTGGGCGGTATATTTTTAGATTTTTTGAGGAGCATTGAAGCGTGGAATTCCATCTGTTAGTCTGTTCTTCGTCTCTGGCTTCTAAGTGGCTTGTCGGAAGCTTAGTATTTGAAGTAGTTGTCACTAAAACTCGGCCATTCAAATTGTATTGCTGGTTCTGATTTGATGGAAGCCAGTCTGGGAAGTGAAGGAAACCATTTTCTTGCTGCGGGCACTTCTAATCTGAGTAGAATAGGGAAGAAAAGCTTGGAATGGAACTTAAATGATTGGAGATGGGATGGTGAGCTCTTTGTTGCAAATCCCACAAATGCAGCTCCGAGTGATTGCGGGAACAATCATCAGTGCCATGATCAAGCTAATGGATCAAATAGCTCATCTTCTTCAGAATTTACTGATTTTGGATTTCTTGTGAATGAGAAGAGTGAAGCTGAGAAGCGCAAGAGGATTCAAGTGGTGGAAGAGGGTGAACCTTGCGTTGGAGCTGAAGCACTTAGCTTAAAACTGGGGGCCTATGCTTACCCGATGTTGGAAGCCATGGAATCCACCCTAAAAAATACAGAAGGGGAAAAGGGAAAGAAGAGCAAGACACAAGGGGAAAATTCTAATTACCCAACATGCCAAGTTGAAGCCTGTTATGCTGACCTCAGCAAGACAAAGGATTACCATAGACGGCACAAAGTCTGTGAGACGCATGCAAAGGCCAGCTCAGCAATTGTCCGAAATGTTATCCAACGCTTCTGCCAGCAATGTAGTAGGTTGGTTTAGCTTATTCACTTCAATCCATACATAGTTTATTTTAGATGCAAAGTACATGTTTTTTCAGTGAAATGCTCTTTATGCTTCCAAAATCTCATGTGCGCATCCCCATTGTATAAATATCTGCATATAGCATATTGGCCAAGTTTTCAAGGAGTTATTTTTAAACTTGTTATAGATAGAATTGAAGAAGAGAAGTTCCATCACCCGAGATTTCTCAGGCTAATAAAAAATTGAGAATTTTAAATTTCTAATGCATAGTGATACAGTACCAGGTGGCATAACTTGCTTTAGTAGTTCAAAGGAAGCCACTGGAATAAACTTCAACTGCAAGCCAGATACTTAGCTGATGAATTCTATCCATGTAGAAACATACATATTAATGTTGCAAAGGTAAATTGAATACATTATTAGCATGACATTGGGGAGAAGCTAGTATACTGGCAAGGTTGTTGTCAGCATGTTGGATAGTGCAACAAGAAGCTATGACAATAAATTAGTTTAGCTCGTAGGTTACTTTGGGTTTAAAGTATCATATATGTAGAAACATTCAGCATGTGTGAGTAGGATCTTGAGTGTTCTTAGGATGCACTATTCATGCATCGAGTTGGCTCTAGCTCTAAATGCATTATAATGCTGATTCTAAATTCACATTGAGTAATAAGATTTTAGCATTTACACTATAAATTCATTTTTCAGAATTCATTATGCTGTTGAATTTCTTTAGTTTAATGATTCACCTATTCATGTTTGTTACTAACAACATATTCATGTTCTCGTGTTCCTAGTTTTATCTTTGCTTTTGACAAAATCCACCAATATCAATCCTAAGCCGGATGAAAAAAGTTGAGGGTTGAATTAAGGGTAGATAGCCAACATCAAAATTTTAAAGCATATTAGAGATTCTATAATAATTTAGGAAGTAAGAATGAGGGGAAATATACTTATTTCATTGCAAAAGCTTGAAAAAGGAAATGTGGTGAGTGGTGACTTAGGTAATGCTAGATGCTAAACATGAAAATCTTTTAGTTTTCATTGTTATTTCCTGAAATGAGGTTAAAGAAACTGAATGTGGCCAAAAGTGTAGGCCCGGAGGATACGCCTGTAGTCTGGAAGAGTTTAGTAAAGGTATAATTAATTTAACTAACTTTTTCAATGAAATTTTATTAACAAGATGCCCAAATAAGGATGGAGGAATAGTTTTTAGTACCTATTTATACAAATAAATTATATATAATTGAAAAAAGTTATAGATTTAAATGGATCAAGTTGATTAGTTATACTATAAAAAGTTGGGGAAGAGTTGAGAGGAAAATAAGAGATGATACAATCATTTTTGAAAATCAACCAAAAATGCTAGGTATTTGATAATACAACTGGAAAAATACAGAGAAAAGAAGGATGTCATAGGATTTTTATTGATTTGTGAAAAGCTTATGTTAGAATCCTTAAAATACTATTGTAGTAGATCTTGGAGAAGATAAAATTATCTAGTAATTATACTGATGTGAATATGTATCATAATGCTGTTATTACTTATTAGTGGTAGAACTTCTAGATGCTTTACTAATGCTTTTCCTATAGATATACGTCAAGAGTCAAGTGTAAGCACATTTTTTATATTAGTTTTAGTGGATAACCTGTCATACTTTATGGATGTTAGTGTTGGACCATAAAAAAACATATACAAAGTGATAATATAGTAGAAATGAGAATGCTAACATGGATATGTTGAATCACTAGGAAGGATAAAATATATTAATATTAGAGAGCAATTAGATATAATTCCAGTAGTTGAAAAATAAGAGAAAATAGGTTGAGTTTGATATATATATGCTCAAACACTAATAATTTCTATAGTTAGAAGTATCGAATCTACTAGAATCGAAAGTGTTAAGGCATAAAAAGAGAAATAAAAATGATATACTTAATTTGAATGATACTAACGTTATTGCTTTGATTAGATGTCAATGGTGGGATAGGGTCACGAAGCCATGCTTTGACAATTGGGATAAACACTATGCGTCAAAGATAATAATGATCTTTTGATTTTGTCATTACTTTTTGTTACCCCTTCACCTGTTGCTGGAATTGCTATTGATTCATTCTATTACATATTTACATCTGCTTAAAGCAAATAACTATAAGTAATTGGTTAACATGTTTGAATAGGAGTATAAATTTGACCAATTTGTCCCCGGGGCTACAGTGCGATGGTAAGCGGTGGGACGGACTCCCTAGGTTCGAATCTCATGACACATTACACCTGAGGAGTTCGAATTACTTGCAATGTTGAGTTGTCCGTTAGGATCCATTTGCGCTTCCCGATTTATCCTGGTGTCCGGTGGGAAACTTCCATGGGGCCAAGCAGGTCACTTTCAAGACTAGTCGGATCGTAAGAGCTGTATACCTGGATTATCAAAAAAAAAAGACCAATTTGTTGTTTACTCTATTGTTTTTCAGAATGTGCACCTCAAAATGTGTAGGATTACTCTGATTTAGTTAGTTTTTCTCATTTCGTATGATGGGCCAATTGTTTAACAAGCACTTGTGTTGATAGTGAGAACCCTTGTGATAATCCACATGAAATATGATGGAGAATTGTTAGGGTTATCACGCCTTTGAGATGCTATTGACTTTGCTTCCAGCCTGGATAGGTTTCAGTCTCAGTTTTGTCATGTAAAACTGTGGGTTGATTTCAGTGTGTGTCATCTTTCTAACATATCCTGTCAGGTTTTAATTTTTTGAATATCTTTTCTTTTGTATGCTATCTTTGTGTCTTATTCTTGTGATAATTTCATGTCCAGGTTTCACCTTCTTGAGGAATTTGATGAAGGAAAACGAAGTTGTCGACGACGCTTAGCTGGCCACAACAAGCGTAGGAGGAAAAGCCAACCTGATGCCATTGCACCTGGGAATCCATCTACTGATGAACAGACTTCTGGCTATTTATTGATAAGTCTACTCAGGATCCTGTCAAATTTGCAGTGTAATTTTCTCCAAGCACATCTTATTTTACTTGTTTTTTAATGTTACGTTTAGTTGCATTAATTTTCTTGTTGGAACCTTTTTCAGACTCCTATATAAGTTACATGATCTATCTTTTTGTCCTTTCTTTACTTGTTCTGTCAAAGAGCTCTTGAGCAAGTACATCAGCATCTCTATTAACAACACCTCTCTTGAAGGAATCATCGCATTTATGGTTCTAGGCTGATATCTGAGATGATTGGCTAATTTATCATTTGTAGTGTTTGATATCATTTGTTTTATTCACCTCATCTTTGGATTTATCTTGCAAAATCCTTCTACCTTTAGATATAGGTGCTTGATCAGTACCCGCAACCTAGTATATTGGTCATATTGTATATGTTAGATTCAAAACATGATTTTTAGTAGTACATAACTAATTTAGCAGAACAGTATAACTATGCCAACCTGAGTAGTTTATGTTTATGTTGAATAGTGGATATTTTTCCTCCTTCCTTTAGAAAGAATTAGGGGGGAAAGATCAAAATATTGACCCCGACCAAAGATGAAGCAATCTTCATTCTCATCAGCTATTAATATAAGTAAGACTATTGATAATGCAGCAGATAATGTACTGTATTTTAAGGCTGATTTTACCTTTACATGTGTTTAACCCAATTGAATATGTTAAATTGTTAAGCATAATAGTAAGATGTAACATAGGTCAGAGATTAATTTGTTAAAAGCAGTTTTCAGTTTGTCATGTGTTCACTAACGAGGGTGATGCTATGTTGAAGTTATCATTTTAAGTCTTAACAACATATGTTTCATGATGCATTTCAGATTTCATTAGATTTTGTTTTGACAAGAGTCTAAGTTTGTTTTATTAAACATGGTCAGCATCTTGCTTCTGACTCAGAATATACTTCCAGATATTCTCATTCTAGTAAACCATGAGATTTAATGCGTGTTTCCTTGGGCAGAAACACTTGGGGAAAGGAAATGACTCTTTGGAAGGAGTTCCCCACTTGTCCTTAAGTGTTAATGATTGTATGCCTGTTCAACTTTAAAATGCAAGCTACTTTAGTGTAAATGACACAAAAGGGAGGATAACGACAGTATAAGAATGTCTCTGATCATTGTGTATACATTTTTAGTCTTCATTGCATTACTATTTCCAGTATATGCTAGTTCTTCTCAGATTGTCCTGTATACTGCTGCATTTGAATATGCATGTTAGCCTTGAAGATTCTACTCTAGGTACCATCACTGGTATTTGGTATTTAGAACTTTGTAAATGCATTTAAGATATGCAGCCTTGATATGTGGTATATCACATACACAACGTATCAGTTTTGCCATCCAAATAATTATAATCATAATGAATTTCGTAGCAGGTACATAATAATGTGTCATTTTTTATTAGCTATATACTTGATTCACATGTCTTGCCTCTGTGGTAGGTCAGACTATAATTTATGCATCGATCATATTCAGTCAACTCATGGGGTTTTGCACTATTAATGATTTGTTTTCCTCATTGAAAGCATTATTTGGATATAGTCCTTACGTGCACTGTTCTCCATGTACAAAAGTTGTATGATTATCTGCACATATTCTGTTGATACTGATTATATGTTCGACAGCTGACAACCAAAATGTGGAGCTCTTGGCACATTTGCTAGGGAGCCTTGCCAAGCTTGCCAAGTCCTTCGATCCTAGTAGCCTCTCACAACTTCTGCAGTCATCTCAGGTTCCACAAAAGTTTGAAATGGGTGCAGGAACATCCTCAAAAGCAGTTAATGCTTCGGCACTAAATATTGTGTCTGTGCAAGAATCTGTGAGTCACTTAAATTCAGTAGCGAACGTAACTTGCACTGCCATTGCTGAGAATCATCTCAAAGAGACTGATCATATACCATCTGTTGTAACCACAAATTCCACTCATTCAAACGGAAGGGTAGCTTTTGTAGGTAAGGGTTTGCCTGCAGATTCTTCTCATATTTCACATTCAGTACCCATTTACCTTGTCATCTTTCCAGGAAACTGCTTGATATTAGTTAAATTTATAATATCACAGATCCTGTATTGGATAAGGTCAGAATCGTGGATTTTGATTTGAATGACACTTATGTTGACACACAAGAATGTGAAGAAGGAAGACAGAAACCGGCTTCTCTCCCGCACACCATGATGGTTTCATCTGATTGCCCTTCGTGGTTGGTGCAGGATCATCAGTCAAGTCCACTTCAAAATAGTGGTAATTCAGATTCAACATCCAACCAATCTCAATCTAGTTTCAATGGAGATGCTCAGGTATATAATTTGTTGCTTCACATCTAAAAGGCACAACCTTATCTGTCAGTATGTGTGTATTCTTTTCATTCTGTGAAAGTCAGTTGATGAGAAAGATTATACTAAAATGAATGCAATTGGCTTTGATGAAACACCTCGTGGAATTAATAATGTTGATAACATTACCTGGTGCCAACTAAAATAAAAAAAATAAAAAAAAAATAATGTTGATAACATTCTTTCTGAAACTTAGCAAGAAGTATCCAAGGAAAGGCCATGCAAGAAAAAAGTTAGAATCCATGCTGGTGTTGGTAAGGTCCCTACTGTTTTTTATTGTTAGTCCTATGATTTAAAATCTATGGATAGTGGAGTTTGGAAGGCCAAAAATTGAACATGATTTAGGAGAGGGAGGGTTTTGTTCATTAGGGTTTTAGCTTGAACTCAGTGGTGGGTCAAAGACTTGTTTTTTCAACACTGTACATTTTATCCTTAATTGATGCTAGGAAAAGTGCATATGGATATGATTCAGCTGTTTGGACCTGGTGGCGTGAATGGTAACATAGTTATAAATCATAATATCTTCTAAGGACCAGTCCATAATAGGTTGGATGTAAAACAAATCTAATCTGATCAGAGTTAAGCTAAATTGAATAGCCTTTTTCATCATCCTCACATGAGAGCTCATATGTTTTAATTCCAATTATGATGTTTGTAAAAAAGTTAACTCCTGTTCATTTTCCCATTATTTCAATATACAGTAAATAGATCTCTAAAATGTTATGTCTGATCTTTGAATTCTGAAAAGTTTAACTTGAACTGACTTTTATTATGATTTATTTTTTTCTATGTTATCTTATGACAGTTTCGGACTGATAGGATCATTTTTAAACTCTTTGGCAAAGACCCTAATGATCTGCCTCTTGTTTTGCGAGCACAGGTAGGTATATATGTTTGAAATACACATACAAAATTCTTGCCTTCAACTAATTGTGTTTAACTGCTGGATTTTAGATTCTTGACTGGTTATCCAATAGTCCAACAGACATGGAGAGCTACATTAGACCAGGCTGTCTAATTCTAACAATATATTTACGCCAATCTGAGTCTGCATGGGCGCAGGTAAGTTACCAGACAACAATATTCCAAACTTGATTGTTTCTGTGTATTCACTTTATCCTGTCTATGCTCAGCTCTGCAATGATTTAAGCACCAACCTAAATAAGCTTTTGCGTAACTCCTCCGACAAAATATGGAGAATGGGTTGGATTTTTTCAATGATACAAAACTATGCAGTTTTCATATATAATGGTATGTTAGGATTCTTGTGATTTGCACATTTCAATATTTCTAGCTTTGAATAACTTGATTTTATAAACATACTCAAAAATGTTTTCATGCTTTTACAATTCTTCTTCAGGTCAGGTTGTACTAGACTTACCTTTGCATATCAGACAACCCAACAACCATTGCAAGATTTTGTCTGTCACACCTATTGCAGCTCCTCAATCTACGAGGGTCAAGTTTACTGTGAAGTGCTTTAATGTTGATCAGCCAACATCTAGGTATCTGTTTTATTTATATCTGATACCTTTGAATGTAATTGGAGGGGTATTCTGCCAATTTCATGTATTTGCATGTGTTGCTTTAGCTTCTTTTCCACTTGTTGCCTTATCATATTTTTGCAGTTATTCAATTGGCTACTCTAGTATGGTAACTAGTGAGCATATGGTCCCACCATTTAACTATTGTATAATCGTGATTATTCTTTCAGGTTGCTATGTTCTTTTGATGGGAAATACTTGCTACAGGAAAGAATACAAGCTCTTGCTAAGGAGACTGATAGAGTTGCAGAGAATGATCTGTCTCAGTGCCTTAGCTTTTCTTGTTTGCTACCTGATGTGACAGGGAGAGGATTTATTGAGGTTTGATCATGTTCAATTTCATATATTGAGATACTTCCATTGCCAGTGTAACTTTTATGGTGCTCACGGAGTGCTTTCTCTTGACTTCCAGCTCGAAGACTGTGGTGTAAGTGATGAGTTCCTTCCCTTCATAGTCGCAGAAGATGATGTATGCTCTGAGATTTGTATGCTGGAGAATGAAATTAACATAGTTTATTCAGATGGCCAACTTCCTGAGCAACTAGATGAAGAGAAAGCTAGAAATCAAGCTCTGGAATTTATTAACGAACTTGGGTGGCTTCTGCGGAGGAACCATTACATGTCTATTTGTTGCGAGTCGAAAATTCCTGCAAATTTATTTACATTAGCACGCTTCCAGTGGCTTATGTCATTCGCTATGGATAGAGAGTGGCCTGCAGTTGTGAAGAAGCTTCTGAATATCGTATTTAATGGTTCAGTAAATGCAAATGGGAAATCACCTATTGAGCTTGTCTTGGATGAAAATCTTCTTCACAGTGCAGTACAAAGAAAGTCCAAGACTTTGGTGGAAGCTCTATTGAGATTTGCGTCAAATAAAACTTCTGAGAGAACATATCCAGACCAATTATTGTTCAGACCCGACATGCTTGGTCCCTCCGGTATAACTCCGCTACATATTGTTGCCTCCAGTGATGATGCTGAAAGTATATTGGATGCACTTACAAATGATCCTGGACAGGTAGTCTCTTATCCTATTCCTGCAATGTAATTATCCGTTATACTAGGGTGTAAATGAGCCAAGCCCCTCACGAGCTATTCGGGTCTCGGTTCGAAAAAAAAATTCGTTTGAGTTCGTTCAATTAAGTTAACGAGCCGAGCTCGAGCCTGATTTCGAGCTCAAAAACATTATCGAGCCGAGCTCGAGCTTAACAGTATTTGGTTCGTGAGCTCGCGAACA
>JBBUKS010000100.1:3062833-3087216 GCA_038050645.1 Hedychium gardnerianum
GCCGCCCTGCTTCTTGATGGCCTCGGAGAGCGAGCCGCCAGGGGCGTACTCCACGAAGAGGTTGAAGCAGGGGCGGACCCCGGGCGCGGGCGGCGCGACGTCGAAGCCCAAGTAGGAGATGACAAAAGGCGAGTCGAGCGCGGACAGAACGCTCTGCTCGCGCTGCAGGGGACCGGAGTAGGCGAAGTCAGAGGATTTGACGGCGAACACCTGGCCGGAGGTCACGGAGGTGGCGAGGGAGACGGTGGCGGAGGCTCCTCGGCCGATGATGGGGCCACGGCGGTAGTCATGGATCGCCATCGTTTGAACTGGAGGCGCAGGTTCCGCAGGTATTTATTTATATATCGAGGAAGCCGAGTCTAGTTTGGGATCTTTAGAAATCTTCGAGAAAAGTCCACGGCGGCTTCGTCCGCGTTCTATGGATCAAGGGAAACGAGTCAATTATGAATGATTCACGATCTTAAAAGGTCGACAATTATGGTTCAAAGGTTTATATTATATTGGTCGGCGACAAGTTTCGAGAACGATTCATTCCATTTATTTATATTAAACAAGGGTTGCGAAGTTAGTTAAGTAATTTGGTGGATGAGACTGACGGAAAGGTTCTTTGCCCCATGAGCTAAATTTGGAGTTGCTGCAGAATGGTAGGTAGCAGCAGCCGAAGAGCTGAATGAATTGATTATCTTGTTATCGTTAGGTAGCAGCTAAGAGACAAGATGAGGAGTATTCTAATTTTGTGCCTTCTAATATCTTTTCTCATTCAACTCATTGAGTTTATGCCTTCCCTAACCAATAACCACGTTTTAGTTCGTCCATAGGGCTCTGCAGAAAAATTAAATAGTATCTTCGATAGATATTGAAAAGAAAGCAATCATAAACAAGTAGGTAGAGTTATTAAGTCTGGAGAGAGGTGTGTATCATATAAACGTAATTTTTAAAAGACTTTTCTAACACAATTTTTTTGGACAAAAATTAATAAGGGGCATCCTAAAAAGACACGCACAACATCTTACGTTAAAATTATATAATTATCCTTCAATATTATTTTTAGTATTATTTTATTTATATTTTTGTTTATCTAAATCTTAAATTAATAGGGTGTATTATATCTATTATGAAACTATAACTACTGCATATGTTAGAGTAGATATAAATTCATAGTCATTACAACTATAATAGTAATAGCAGTTATAGTTTCGTATCGATTACAACTATAATAGTTATAGCAACTACGATTTTTAACTGTTATAATATAGAAAATAATATTAATAAAGAGAAATAAAATTCTTCGCAATCTATGTAAAGGTTTTAAATGACTTTTTTGGCTTAAGATTGAGCCGTTATGGGTTACACCCGATAATAAAAGTAGATTTATGAATGAGCTTCGATTTAATATATTATACGTCATATGATTTAATTCGAGTCAAAAGTTATTACCACTCAAAGCTTATTTAATATTCACGTTGTAGTAACTATGATTTCATAGATGCTACAATGCGCTCTGGTTCAGGATTTAAGCGAGAAATATATACGAGAGATAATAATAAGAATAGTATAGTTGAGGGTAGTCGGTTAATTTTTTTTAGTTGACACCGGATATCTATCTTACATCGATTAATCCTGGGGGTGACCACTCGGTCCCACAAAATTTTTTTACTGGCCAGCAAGGTAAATCGGGAAGCTCTCGCAACGGGCTATTAGGACCAAAAGGGAGCTAGAGGGGGGGGGGGGTGATTAGTGTCAATCACTTCTTTGAGTTGTTGTTGCAGCGAAAACTTGAAGCAATGCTAACACCGTTGATTTTACTTGGTCTTTACCTCCTTGAGGTGACTAATTCAAGGGTCCACTCTCCTCACTCACATATATACTATGAAAAATTTCTTCTCAAAGACGGAGAAACCTTGTATAAACTCAACACGAGCTTACAACAAATATAAGCAAAAAGATAAAGCAAATACAATGGAAATCTCTACAATAAAGAACATTTGCTTGTGATATTTGTTTGTTGCTTTGGAATATCTCTTGTAGGTTGGAAATGCATCAACACTTCACCTCTAACCTTGCAAGAACCGACATTGAGAGCTTGTGAAGAAAACTCAAAAAGCTATTGCTTTAATCCACGCAAAAACCTTTTATCCTACTGATTTAGGATTTCTTAATCAACTGACCTCACTCACCAATCGATTATCACGTTAGATCTGTCCGTTCAATGACTTTTTTTTTCGAATACCCAATTGATTAGTGAACCAAGTCAATCAATTGGTGAACCAAGCCAATAAATTGGTTAGTCTCTAATTGATTGTCCAATCGATTCAGAGACTTTCTATTTACTTGAGAACTAGGCTGAATTGATTGCCCTAATCAATTCACAAACATTCTACTCACTTGACCAATAGCTCCCAATCGATTATCCTAATTGATTGGAAACGCCACAATCGATTAGCCAATCAATTTCAACACTCACTGTACACTCGTGAAAAGAGCCTAATTGATTACCCTAATCGATTAAGACATGCTAAATCGATTGACCTAATCGATTCAACACCCTACTGTACACTCGCAATAAACCACTATTCATTCACAAATTTAGCTTCTCCTAATCGATTGGGAAGATCCCCAATCGATTAGGGATGTCTGACCCAATTGATTCTGGCTCCTACTGTTCTCACGACAATAACTTCAATCAATTGACTCACTCAATCAATCGATTGACACACTGACCAATCGATTAGCCAATAGAATGGTGCCAACTTATGCCACATATCAAGTCCTCCTCCTTGACCCACATGGACTTCTGATCACGTGCCAAGTGTTCAGCTTCCAACTAACCTACCTTGGACCTGACTTAGTTCTCAACTAGGTTTGCCTAGTCCCACTAGGACTTCTATATTGTGCTAAGTGTTCAGCTCCTAACTGACCCAACTTGGACTTGACCTAGTTCGCAACTAGGTTTGCCTAGTCTCACTAGGACATCTCTCACGTACTAGGTGTTTAGCTCTCAGTTGATCCATTTTGGACTTGACCTAGTTCCCAACTAGGTTTGTATAGTCTCACTAGGACTTCTCTTTTGTATCAAGTGTTTAGCTCTCAGCTAACACACTTTGGACTTAACCTAGTTCCTAACTAGGTTTGTCTAGTCCCACTAGAACTTTACTTGTGTTAAGTGTTTAACTCTCAGCTAACACACCTTGAATTTAACCTAATTCTCAATTAGGTTTGTCTAATCCCACTAGGACTTCAGTCGTGCCAAATATTTAGCTCTTAGCTAACACACCTTAGATTTAACCTAGTTCTCAACTAGGTTTGCCTAGTCCCACTAGGATTCAGTCGTGTCAAGTGTTTAGTTCCCAGCTAACCCCCCTTGGATTTACCGTTGCCTAACCTCTAGTTATGATTTCACTATCTAGTCTCACTGGGACTTACATCATTTTTAAGTCTCTGGTCAATTCTTTACCTACTTGACTTCACTTAATATATTAATCAAACATCTAAATCCAAACTCGAGTTATCCCTAACTTGATTAACCTGATCAATTTTTGACTCAGAGATAATTGTACTAATATGGATGACCCATTAGTTTAATATTCTTAAGTCAACTTCTTATTAATGAAAATTTATTTATTAATCGGTCGAAATTATGATTCGATTTTTAGATATTTGAAAAATTGAGAATCTTTTAAAAATTACGAAGATTATAGGAATAATTGAGTAATTATATATAGAGAGAGAATGAGACACACTTTGCATAAAAAGAGAAAAAAAGAAAAATCAAAATTGACACCATCTTAATGAATAAGGAGCACCCTTTTCATTTTTCCCAATCGTAAAACATATATCATATTGGAATTTAAAAACTAAACATATATTAAACTAGAGTATATAATATATTGTAATTTTATATAACATGTATTATTTTATGTACTTATTTATTATGATTTTAAATACTGCAATTCAATAGATTCTTAATGATAATTTTAAGTGCAACGTAATAAAGACTTAATATTTGTGTGATAGAGTTCTAGAAATGTAATTAAGTTGGGCCAAGTCGAATTTGATTAATTCAAGTTTGTTGAAAATTGTTTATTAAACAAATTATTTGAGTTTGACCTTTTTTCTCCTAGCTAACTTGAAATACTCTTATCACTTAATTAAAAATAATAATTTAATAAATAAAAAGTATATATTTTAAAAAAATTAATATACTATATATATTTTTAAAACTCTAAAAATTAAAGTACTATTTATTTTTATGTACTTAATTATAAAATAAATTAACAGTTAAAATATACATAAATCAATGAATGTTCATTTAAATTTATTCATTTAAATATATTTTATACTATTAAATCAATATTAAAAAAAACTCTTATCAAATAGTAAATTTGTCCATAAATATTATGTTTGTTTAATCAATTGACCTCCGTAAAATTTTTATGTCAATTATTCATGATCCCTATTAAATTTGCGCGAACATTAATTATTTGAGGTCACTCTCTCTAAATATTCCATTCAATGTATTTGTTTCTCTTAAACTGAAATTTTATCTTGGTTTCACTATTATTGTTCAATATATATATTAAAAAAAAACTCTGGGCTTCATTTTGAGTTAAATAAATTAAAATAATAAATAGAAGGGCACGCCACTGGACACGTGGGATATTATGGTGCCCAACCAAACTGGTCATTATTGGCGTGTAAAATAGGATGAATTGAATGCATCACGTACCATTGGCCAAGTCTCATTGACCCGTTTTTCATATTCCCAGTCTTCGACGAAACTTCATACAAGTGGACTTACCAAAAAGTCAAAACAAACAAAATAAGATTTGTTGTCAAATCTTGAAAGGAGAGAGTAGAGTTTTAAGGGAAGCGATTTACGTCTTTAATTATAAGATGCGGAATTGGAGTTGAACTCGTTCAGTGTTCCGACGTCACTGAGATCAGACGCTGAATATGGACGCGGACGATTCCAGATAATTCAATGTATCAAATTAATTAGTTGAATTTGGATGAAGATAGACATAGAGATATTGAAATAATACGAAATTAATTTATATATATATTTTTTAGTTTTTTTTTAATTATAATCATGATCTCAAATATAAATTTATCTAATTGATGATTTTTTTTCAACATGATTTAATTTTTTTAAGCATATTCATTTTAAAAAATTCACTAAATGAAATCAATTAGGTAAAATTTATGTTTAAGGACATGATTATGATCAGGAGAACTAAAGAAACACATAGAAAATAATTTCGTGTAATTCCGAATTCTCTAGGTCTATTAACAAATTTCAAAAAAAATCTATTTTTTTTTAAAAAATATTATTTGGGGCGAATTCCTCGGATTCATCGCCATTCTGCGACGAATCAGAGAAATTTGTCGCATAACATTAATTTTCTTTTTTTTTAAATAGAAATTTTCTAAAAATAGTTGATGGACCTAGACACCTCGGAATGACACGAAACTAATTCTTATGTGTTCTTTTAGTTCTCCTGATCATAACCATGCCCTCAAAAATAAATTTTACCTAATTGATAATTTTTGTTCGGTCATTTTTTTTAACACAAATATATCCCAAAAATATAAATCATGTTCAAAAAATTATCACTTTTGTCAAAATTACGTTCGAGGGCATGAATATGATTAAAATAACTATACGAACACATAGGAACTGGTTTCCTTTCATTCCGAGCTCTCTATGTCCATCTACGATTTCCAAAAAAAATATTTGGGTATTTAAAAATAGGTCAAATCTACGACGAATCCGAGAATTCGTTGCAAATTCTACGATGAATTAATTATTCGTCGCAGAATTGGGACTAATTTCATCACAAAATTGCAATGAATTTAGCGACAACAAATATTTTGTTGCTAATTTGCGATGAAATTATTTCGTTGCCAATTTCGTTGCTATTTTGCGATGATTCATGTTTTTGTCACAAAATTTGTCGTAAATTTGCGACGAAAAAAATTCGTCGCTAAATTTCATCCCTAAATAACTATTTTTTTGTAGTGTCAATATCTAAAATTTATTCCAGATTAAATTATTTACATCAATAAGAACATCTCTAATCCCTCAGATGACTATTATGTCGAGAGCGTGTTCATTATCTCCAATCAACACAATTATTCACAATCACATTTTATGTACTTAACAAAAAAAAATATAATTGGTCGACCAGTGAATAAATGTCAAAGATTTAAATCTATTTTAATCTTCATTTTTAGCTAGAATCTATAAATTCTAATCAGTCGCTTTCATAGTTATGCTCCATAGACCGAATCATCCATAGTCAATAGAATGCATGCTAAAGTAGCAGTCACTAATTAGAACTTCAAATAAATATCTAAATAGTCACTTGGGGTAAAATTGAGATTATCTCATAATCTCAGGAGTCTCACATAGTAGAGAAGCAGAGATCCATTCTCCTATTACCCTTATTGTCGCTATATCACATGTGGTATGAATTACATGCTATAATGTTTTTATCCTTACTAATAAAGAGTGTATGCTTTTCTCACTTTAACATCGTACAAATTTTGATTTAGACATTCCCAATGCCTAATCTTGAATTCAACTCATGAATTCTAATCTAGCTTCTATCAGGTTCAATAAATGGTGGGTACATTTACTCTGATCATTTCACAAATGATCTCATGCATCTTGATACAACTATCAAGGCGATCACAACTTAAAGGAATGTCTCCATGCACAACTTCATTAGCTGTCCCATAAGTAATGGTCTTACCTGTTAGGACATGTAGAGAGCTAAGGGGGGGAGGTGAATAGCTTCATTCACTTCTTCCTTTGTCATTGAAGACGTAGTGGAAATCTTCTTCAACTTCACAATGCTAACACTTAGATTTTACTTGGTATCCATCTTCTTGAGGTGACTAATCTAAGGGTCCACTCCTCACTCACAGTATCTACTATGAAAACCTCCTTCTTAGAAACTTTTCAAATGTGGAGAAGCCTCATACAAGCTCAAGCATGAGAATACAACAAGAAACTAAAAATACACAAGCAAATACAATCGAAAACGATTTTATAATGAATGACCTTGCTTTTTTGATCTCTTGTTACTAGAAAATATCTCTTAGTGATTGGAAATGCAATAACACTTTTCTCCCAAACTTGCAAGAACTGGCATTAGCTTCCCGTGCTTCAAACCTTCGCGAAAATGCCTTTTTTAGGGCTGACTTAGGGTTCTTAATTGATTGACCTTACCCCCAATCGATTCAAATCAATCATTCAAAACCCGCAGAACGACTTTTCTTTGCATGTCTAATTGACTGGTGAGTCATACCAATCGATTACCAGCTTCTAATCGATTAGCTAATCGATTCTGAAGCTTCTGTTTGCGTGAGAGAAAGCTGCTTAATCGATTATCCAATTGATTCCCACACTTTTTGTTCTCTCACGAAAAAGGCCTTAATCGATTACCCTAATCGATTACTCAATCGATTACTGACCCTTTTGTTCTCTCATGACAAACGCAGCCAATCGATTTCCAATCGATCATTTAGCCTTCAATCGATTCCATCAGCTCCTGTTCTCGCGAGAACTCCTGCTTGATTACCCTAACCGATTGGCTTGACCTTAATCGATTGGCCAATCGATTACAACCCCTTCTGTTCTCGAGACACAAGCTCCCAATCGATTGGTTTGAGCCACCAATCGATTGGACTACTGTTCACTCGAGTAAACCAACATCTAATCGATTAACTTGAGCCACTAATCGATTGGTAACCCTAAATTCAATCTTTTCAGGCTTGAATTCGGTTCTTGCTTTGTATCTAGTTGACCTTAACCTATTAGGACTTCCTTTGCCCAACATCTAGTCGTCTTTGACCTGTTAGAACATCTCGTTGCCTAGCATCCGGTCAATCTTGACCTGCCTAGACTTCCTCACAAGTGTCCAGTCAACCTTTGACCCACTTGTACTTTTTGTCTTATGCTAAATGTTCAGCTCTCAACTGACCCACCTTGGATTTAATTTAGTTTCCAACTAGGTTTGCCTACTTTCCAACTAGATTTGCCTACTTTCCAACTAGGTATTCCAATGCCTAGTCCTGCAAAACTTCCATTGCCTAGTTCCCAACTAGGTCTTTCAATTGTCTAGTCCCACTAGAACTTGCATTGCCTAGTTCCCAACTAAGAATTCGATTTGCCTAACCTCCAGTTAGGACTTCTATTTGCCTAGTCTCACTAGGACTTGCACTGTCTAGCCCTATTAGGACTTTTAATGCCTAGTTCCCAACTGGGTCTTCCACCGCTTAGCCCCGCTAGAACTTTTCATTTGCCTAACCTCCAGTTAGGACTTCCCGTTGTCTAACTTCTAGTTAGGACTTTATATTTGTCTGACCTCTAGTTAGGACTTTCACACATCGTCAAGTATCCGATCAACCTTGACCTACTTAACCTCTTTCTCACATATTATCAAATATCGAAACTCAAGCTCGAGCCAACCCGAGCTTAGTCAAACTAGTCAACTTTGACCCGAGGACGATTGCACCAACAATATCCTCTTTTCTGATATTTGACAATATGATTAAGTTAGGCTAACTCATATTAGCCCAGCTCCCTTTTTCATCGCACGCCAAAACATAAATAAGGGTTCCTAACTTAAACCCTACATTTCTTCCCCTTTGACATACATCAAAAATCTTCTCCCCAAGATTCATCCTTTTGTCATTCAAACTACACAATGAAGGTCTCATACCCTTCCATTGTTTTCAACATCCCAATGGAGGTCATCTACCTCCCATTGTATCTAATGCTCCACCTTGAGCATTTATCTATCATCCTTAACAAAATCTCCTTTCATACTCAAGTCATGGCTTTAAGGTGTATCTCCCCCTCAAAGCATAATTCAACTTCTATCATTGCACCAACAATGATTTGGAGTTCCTAAACCTTTAAGAAATCCCAAAATTGAAGTCATGAGGTTGAAAATTCAACATTGAATCTAAACCTCCTCCTTAATTTCAAATTATTCCCCTTTAACCATTCCTTCCTCATTTTCATCAAGAAAATTACCCTTAAATACTTATCAAAGTATTTCGTAGGGTTAGGAATAGTTAAATGACCTAAACGTAGCTTAATGGACTAAAATTAAATCATTTCAGCAAAAAAATAACACAACCAATCGATTAGTTTCAGCTACCAATCGATTCTAGCCAGTGCTAATCGATTAGCGTTGACTGTCAATCGATTATGCTACATCTCAATCGATTGACAACAATGTTGAATCGATTGGAGTTTTTGATTTTTGAATTCAAATTCAGATTCAATTTCATAAACCCATAAATAATTTTATGATTATTGAAAAATTATGAAATTTTACGTAGACATTACTTATGTCATATACTATCAGGAAAAAATAAATTTCTATGAAAATACATCTCATTTTCAAAGAATAATATAAAATTGGAAACCATTAAAAACTTTAATGTTTCATTCTAACTTTGTATCCAACTAATCAATGGTGATTTCTATCAACAAATAGATTTCACTAAGGTTTTTCAAAATGATTTTGAAATGATTTTTAAAAATAATAATTTTCAACCACGATCTATGAGCTAAATGCACATGGCTTGTACATTTACTTTCCCTTGGACCTCACATAATTATTTATTTTGATGAAACTAAAACTTAAATAGATGCACTAAATCAACATCTTGAGTCTTGTTCATCCTCCTAACATCTCACTTATGTCTAATGTGTCTCAATACACATACAAGTCATCTTATGATCTTGTGAGATGTAAAAATAAGTTTCCCCTAACTAAGGAATCATGCATCTATAACTAGGTATTTTAACTTTGATCATCCTACCTAAGATATCAATTAATATCATTGTCCTTAATTACAAGAAATACAACAAAAATTTATGCATGTAAATGATTATGGCATACATCAAATACACTTTTTCAAAAGAAAATTCATTATATTCAAATGATGCACGTATAACATGGCATGTATCAAAATATAACATTATAATATAATGTCAAAATGAATGAATAATATGACGTCATGATATATGATAGGGCATACAAACATGACAACTATATCACAAAGAAAATACCTAATTTCCCATCTAAGTTTCAATAACCTAATCGCTAAGTCAAAAATTAACCTAAGTTACCCTCCTCTTCCTAGAAAATGTCACAATCCCAACTTAACATTCCTTTGAATTTATTATATTTGTGTCAATTTTATTAACCAATTCCTCAAATTTTATTGGTATATTTTACTCTTTAAGAGTAACAATCAACTTCTTGTTGGGGTTGCAAGGTTGCAAACAAAGTCCCACATTGAAAACACATGGGAAAGATCATGAACTTATAAGGAAAAAATATCTCTATTGGTATGAGGCCTTTTGGGTAGAGCTCAAGAGCAAAACCATGAGGGCATAGACCCAAAGTAGACAATATCATACAATTATGGAGATATCTAAATTTTTTCGGTTCTAAAAATTGGTATCAGAGCCCGGACTGCCAGAAGGTCTAACCGCCGACTGTGCACAAGAGTTATGGTCTAATCGAGCCATGTGAGGAGAATATTGACCTCAAACAAAGGAAGTAGGGGCTCTCGTGTTTGGATCAAGAGGACCTGACACCAGGCAGAGAAGTCCTAGTCGCGGCTAGGCAAGGAAATCCTAGTAGGTTGGGTGGACCGAGGGGCATGAAGTCCTAGTGGGTCGAGGATCGAACAAGGAGGGTCCTGTGGTCCTTCGTTTGAGGGGGAGATTGTTGGGATTGCAAGGTTGCAAACAAAATCTCACATTGAAAACATATGAAAAAAATCATTGGCTTATAAAGGAAAGATATCTCCCTTGGTATGAGACTTTTTGGATAAAGTCCAAAATTAAAATCATGAGGGCTTAGACTCAAAGTCGATAATATCATATCATTGTAGAGATATCTAAATTCCTACTGGTCCTAACACTAATATCGTCGTCCTCCCTGCATGGACCCAGATCAGCCATTGCGGCACCTCTGCCAAGGCCGTCAAGATCCTGTTGGAGATCTGTGGACTAGGGCTCGATTTGCGGAGGAACCTCGAGGCGCTTGCTCTTGGGAAGAAGGCAGAGGATGCGCTCGAGAAGGGGAATGCCGCTGAGGCCGAGTCGCTCCTCTCCCAGGTTAGGAAAGAGAGAGAGAGATCTTTTGTGAAGGTTCGATTAGGGTTTAAAAAGGGTATAAAATTTGGAGAATTTCGTTTCTAACCAGCTATTTTTAGCTTGCAGGCCATTGATCTTGAGCCTTCGGGTGGTTTGCATCTCATATACAAAAGCAGGTTTGGATATATTGAGATGGTTGCTACCAACTATAATTTATTGCTGCTCATCCATTTTGGTGCATTTCTGTACTTCTTTGTTGATAAGAATTTGGAGTACTCTTTACTTAGGTCTTCAGCGAGATTAAAAATGGGAGATAAAATTGGTACTCTTGAAGATGCTAAATTAAAGAGCTTCTCTTTTAGCTCCTATTTCGAACAGGTAAATTTGTTTCATGGTTGGCTTATTTCCCTACTGTTTCAAGCATCAATGTGAGTAAACAGACAAGAGCATCAAATATATTTCTTGAACAGATTTCTTTCATCTTGATCTTGTTTTCAACCAGAATTGTGATTAGAAAATTTGCCTTGCTATGCTTGAAACGTGAGCAAGATCCTAGATATTGCACAAGTTCGAATGAAAAATTTTATGAGGACTACTGAGAATTCAAGCTCACTAAATTTTTTTCTAGGTTTGTCTATCATTATAAGTTGTTGGTACTTATCATGAAACAAAGGGTTTGGTACAATAGTAAAGAATGTAGATACCAATGGTGGATTCCATATTAACTCATATATATATATATATATATATAATCAAGTCCGGTTGACGCAGATCCTAATCTGAGAAATTTCATAGACCTACATATCCAGTTTTAACATTTTTTTGTTTGATATTTTTGATTTTTTAGTTTCTGTAGTTGCATATTCAAGCGTGCTTAAATCTTTTCTTTTGTCAGTCAGAATTCTTGAAGCATTTTCCAATCTCTGTTCTACTAGGGTTTTCATTAAGTTGTAAATTACAAAGAACTTGTAGTCAGTGCCTAACACATCTATTCCAAATTATATAATTAATTCTTAATCAATAATCCATGGGAAATCAGTTACTTAAAGGAACAACTGGTAATTAATACCTCTTGCAGGAAGTCTGCAACGTTCTTTCTGTCAGGACATTTGAAGCCCATCCATTCAAAATATTTAAGGACATGTTCTCTTGGTCCTTGGTAAGCAATTTTTCCCTCACATAAAAGGACTATGTCATCAAATAGATCAAATGTCTCTTGAGTAGGCTGAAGCAAAGATATAACCATGGTGAAATCCAAAGCATGTGTAAGCTGCTGCAGAAACTTGAGAATATGAAAGGTAGTGGAGCTATCAAGCCCTGTGGAAATGTCATCCATGAAAAAACATTGTGCTAGTCCTACTAGCATTTCACCTGCAGGTATTTTTTTTTTCCAAACCAAACAAATGTCTGAGATTCAGAATGAAAGTCATTTAAGTATGTGAAGATGGTTGAGATAATAAATATGATTATAACTACTGCTTTCTTCAATATCTTGTTTACGCTTCAAGAGATTTATCATAGTGATGAAGGTCTCTAATATTTGGACCTGTTTTGTTCTTGTCGAGATGGTAACACGCTTCAATAAGGGCCACACAATAGGCTATGAATTATAGCTAGTTTATCCAATTGGCATTAGAACAAGCACTGTAATTATATCTTGAGAAATGTCGAAATGGTGTTAGAAAATGGATAGGTAAAAAAAATGGAAACTTCAGCTAATTATTTGTTGGGGCATGAAAACATACATTACAAAGACCTAAATGCATGCAAAATGCAGAACTGACGTTTCCAAAGGTAAGATGCATACCAATAGTGACTCTTTTCTTTTGTCCTCCAGATATTCCCCTTCTCATCTGATCACCTATTATTATGTTTGCACACTCATCCAAGCCAAGTACCTGAAAGAATAAGTCACATGAAGTCACAAAAGATAAAAGTTAGTTTCTGCATGTAAAAAGATTTTAAGCTTCTTCTGGGAAATGGTTTCTCATGTTTTTAATTAATTAGCTATCGTTCAGTCTAGAGATTTTTGTTACTGTCCATGAGAAGTGAAAGGTTTACATTGAAATAGAAGGTTTCATAAATCATACTCTGATTCTGCATCCTTCTGAACAAGGTTTCGAAAAGTATAACTATATGCAGTTGAGTCACTACATATTTTGTGTCTCTATGCATATAAGGGTGCACATGCAGTCCATATTTCATTAGAAATGTTAGTTATTTTTATTGAAATATGAGTTTGCATCAATTACATATTGCATCAAATAATCTACCTAACCATCGTTGTCAACAAAATTTGCATGTATCACTTAATCAAAAATAGTCAACCTAATAAATCCTATTTCATATATACATTTTCTATATGAATCTGAGCAGTATGTATGTTAACCAACTATCACAATTCCTGTAACCAAAAGGTTTACTTGTTCAGCTAAGCCATTGATATAACTTACTTGTTTGTCTATTAACTGATTTAATCTCTTCAATATCAACTTAAACAAAGACTCGCACTTAAACAAGCTAGGTATTGGTGTAGCTCTCCTGGTCCTTTGTCCATAAGCAAATGTCATGCAATCCCTCACCGTATGAACTTATGTGGCCAAATAAGTGATTTGGACTGAGACTTTTCAAATAATTCTTATGAACATCTAAAAGGTCCCATTTATTTGTCTGTACTTAGCAGGAAATAAAGGAGTACCTTCAGAATGTAGTTGACTACGAAATCCCCTTCATCTTTTGAAAACTCAGTTTCCTGCATAACCCATAGTTGTCCCAATTAAGCTTCATCTCTATGTAAATTTTAATGAAGGGAAGAGAAGAATAATCATGATTACCGTGGCATTGGTATTTGTCTCTTTTTTTATGCTTGCTTCTGTCTCTCCTGTGCTCCATTCAAGCATCTCTGGAAAGCACCATTGATTGGTTACAACAAACATATGCCATCTTCAAGTTGACTAAGTGCTAAGTGTTAATTCATATGAGATACGCATTATATGCTTATATATTTTTGCTTAGTACTATCTGTATTAGGATTTTTCTTCTTATTAAATCATCACCTAGGAGTAGGCATAACTTAGTCTAATGGTTGTGCTTTACTCTTTCCATTTCGATGTCAAAAGAGAAGCAACAATTAAATGAAGACATAGATCCTTGCCTTTTTCATCTCCGGCATTTAACAGCTTCGTAGAGAACTCCAGGGTCTCCTTCACTGTCATCTCAGCTTGATGGGCGTCAAGTTGGCTAACGTATGCACACATCCTTTGTGAGACGTCTTGGTTCATCTTTTGTCCATTGTATGTGACTTTCCCTGTGACCTAGGAATGGATAACCAAACAAGTACAAAAAATAAACTGGAAGAAATAGAATAGAACCTTTGTAAGTTGATAACTTATGTTAATGAAACAATAGGGCGAGAAGTAAAATAAATACTTACTTTTAAACTAGGATCTAGTTTCCCAGACAGTGCTCTCAAAAACGTCGACTTTCCCGATCCTGGAGATCCTAGCACAAGTGTCATCCTGAAATAAATATATTTAACTTAAGTACAAAATTGTGTACGTATTATGTAATCCAATTCAGTGATTTTATAGAAACTGCTTTATCATTTACAGTTTAGAATATCACACAGGGCATTCGCAATGACCTAATTATGAAAGGTTCTGACTTTTCATCTACTTCGTGCAGATGTGCAACCGTGCAAGTTGCAAAATTAAATGCCTCTGGAGAGTTATTACAGAATGGTACAGCATCTCAGCACACATCAGTTAAGCCTATGTGATGCTTCAAATTTCTAGCTCCGCCCCCGAAGCTATGATGTCCAGGTTATCATCCAGACATTCGTGATTCGATCTCTAGCTATAGCGTATTTGCAAGATTTTTTTTTTCAAATGGAACGCATAATCAAAGGATGCCGGACTTCTGGACTGTCCTCTCGAGCGCTTTTCGATTTATCCTGACGACCGATGAAAAATTTTCGTAGGATCGAACCGGTCATCCTAGGTTTTAGTTCATCATTTTTTTTCAAATTTCTAATTCCTCCCTCTCAGCCTTTCACTTCCACATCCATAATACTATGAATTATACAGGTATGTGGCCAATCTGATCAGTCTACATCTATACGTATGTTTATGTGATACATGGGTCTTGCGGGTATCCATACACAGTCAATTACATGCCATAATCATTTGGGTCCAATTGACAGTATGCTTACCGAAATCCATCCTACAAAGTAATTTAGATCAATGCAAATCATATTTTCTGTATTTATGATAATAACTGTTCCTGGTGATAATTCTCATCTGTATAAGACCTTGTCAGTATTCTGGCTTTAGATCTGCTAGTTGAGTTAGGAGTTTAAGTTTAGCCCTATGTGAAACCGTTGTATTTGTAGCCTAAATGCCTTTGACTAACTTTGCCAAAAACACGAGCATGTAAACAATATAGTAAAAAATCCCTATCAATCTACAAAGGTTGATTAGGTTGGGTGTGTTGATACGATTGATCTTATCGATCTAGCAATTGTATTGACCAGATAGGTTGGGCTAATGACTCGAAAATGTGAGCTGGGTGTGTCAATTGAGCAAAGTCAATCAAGTAGGCCCGGTGAATCAAACAATTAAGCAGGTCAATCAGAACGAACAAATTCGGTAAGTCGAGCAAAACAACTTTGGTGGGTCTCTAGAGTCGTTAGGTGAATTAAACTAATTGACAGGATGAGTAGTACAAATGGGCTAGATGGATTATGGATAAATTATATCCAATAATATTTAATTATTTCAAAGATTATTCTTTATTTATTACTTATAGTATTTTTAGAAATAGCATTTACAAAGTTATATGGAGTTTTTATTTGCCAAATAAGCTCCACGTATACATAAACAAGCATTTTACTGAGATCTTTAACAGCATGTGAATTCGAAGACTAGAGAAATATAATAATTTATCAAAGCTTGTGCCTAGATTTGTGCCAGCTAAATGTTAAAATCTCAAAAGTTTATTCTGATACACAACCATGTTTTCACGTGACTTTTCTGACAATGTTTCTTGAAGACTTATTGCAACTGTACAGTTACAAGAAATCCCGTAGGAACTGTCTGAAAAGTAAAACTTGTCTTCTTGTGTCAAAGGAAAAAAAAGTAAAAATACTCGTTTTTTTTTTGTGTAAATGAAGCAAGTCAAGTCAACCTTCAAGCTATTTGCAATTTATCTCAATGACAGAATTAAAAATGAGTACCTAGATGGCTTTACAGTTCCTTTCAAATCACTCAGCACTTTGACATGCCTCCTATTTGTATCATACACTTTTAGCCATCCCAGAAGTTCCTGTTAAGACAGAACAATAAGTTAGGCAAAACCTGGGCAGGCACACATCAGGAAATTTTTAAGTAAACTGCAGAAAACACCATGTTCAGGATTCGCAGATCAATTTACATTTATTATGCCACAGCTTTTACTTGCTTTTATCTGCAATGGCTATGCTGTCACTACTATGCAACAACAGTATTCTGACACAGCTTTACTCCCTATTTTTCATCACAAAAGAGCTTCCATAGTTTTTTTTAGCAGTAGCTAAAGCATTTGATGGTGAGAAATGTAGTTGCGAGCAATAACATCTCTATTATTTCAGTGGTTCCCCATGCTAATGAGTTTGGTTCTTTATTCTACAATAGCTGGCACATTTATAATGGTGAACTCAACAGCGCGCGCGCCCCTTGGCCGAACAAAGTGACTAGGAACGATTGGAGTTAAATCACTTTCTCAATGCGCAGTGTTTACGATGGACCTATTGGGAAATCTTCCATGCTAACATAGACAAAAGTAGAAGATGAGGTACTTATCAAACAACATTTTTTCCATGAATCAATCAGTAAACAAATTATTGCACACCAAGGTAGGCATTTTAATGAAGTTCAATGAAAAGTTACTGCTTCTGTACTGATCTAGCAGATTGAGCGTAGGTATTATTGAGATTAAACTAATGGATGGCCTTTTATTCAGATTCAAACAAGTTTATGAAACTTCTGCGGGACCAAAAAGATCCTAACTTTTGGCAAGTAGGAATCTAAGATAAGGGAATGTTTAATTATCAACAGAGGTAAGATTCCATCAATCATGGAGATTATTAATCTTAAACTATTGAAGCTGATTATATATATGCTCCTTCAATTATTTAGTCACA
This sequence comes from Hedychium gardnerianum, assembly GCA_038050645.1. Classification (NCBI taxonomy): domain Eukaryota; kingdom Viridiplantae; phylum Streptophyta; class Magnoliopsida; order Zingiberales; family Zingiberaceae; genus Hedychium; species Hedychium gardnerianum. Next base: position 3,080,143 of record JBBUKS010000100.1, read on the forward strand.
GTACTGAAAACATAATTATTTAGTAAAAATGGGCCATGAAGGTATATTAGGGACCTGAGCAGTGTTGATGATGGCATTCGGAAGGGTGGGAAGAACGCTCCCCGAAGCATGGACCTCCGTCTCCACCGACAAATCCTCGAACCTGACTTCAATCTTCGGAGCTTTGATCCCCGACCTACAATCATTCAATTGAAACAGCATGAACAATGAGTTGATGGAGTATTTTCATCTCGTCACACACTAGGTATATATATATATATATACACCTTCTTCTCCAATCCTTCAACCTGGATACGAGCTCTTCATGCTCCTCACAGGTAATCGAAAAGCCTTGTGATTCTTCCATGGATCCTCTCTTTCCTGACTCTATATAATCTCTAGCTAGCAGATCCTAAAAGAGAGCACGCATTAATTGCTCGCTGCTCTTCACTTTGAAGATGCTCGGACAAGAAGTTAATGATTGTGGTAGCAGTGGAGAAGATGAAGGGAGATGGTGTGCATATTTATAGGGAGAGAAGCAAAGTATTGATGCATGGAACCATTTAATCCTAACTCCTTACGTGGTGTAACTGTCTCCATTAGCTATTTGACATTCATTATATCAACTGGAGTGCCGGCTTAAACTTGTGGTGCAATGTCAGATCAGTCAAAATTTGCTTACATTGAAAAGCTCCATGGGTCTACCTGTACAATAAATGCACATGCATGGGAACAAAACTTCACTTGGGAGATCTCATCACTTTTACGTGAAGTGAGAACACCCTTAGCATTTTAATTAAGAGTGGTATTTTGTCTTGTAAAAGTTTGTATTTTGTATAATATTGTTAGGTGAGTCAAGCTTAGGTGGAGTTAGGACTCATTGAATTGAATTTTGGAAAGAAAAACCCAACCTACCTTGGCTTGAATTCGTTTAGTGTTGAGACAAAGTTTGACTTGATTGATTTTGACGTCAACACGTGTCCCTTTTGATCGAATGATCGAAACTCGATACGTGTTGATGTGTTTTCAATTTGTGAGTTCCATACATGCTCTATCGTCATCGACGCCTATCTACTTTTTTCATTTTGCCTACGCGATATCGACAATTAACTGACTAATCCCTTTCTTCAATGGACATATAAGATTCTCTGGCTCAGAAAATTCAAAGAAATCTAGAGAGAGTGAAAAAAATAATTAAGAATATTAAAGCCAAAATTTATAAAGCACGAGGTTAAATGGCACCATCACAATGACTCAAATCCGTCGTACAATCTAGTAGTAAACGTTTCCTACTTTACTAGATTCCCCACAATCTTTGCTAGATTTTGCGTCTTCCACACTTCTCGGAGCACGTTTTCCCGCCAATTTGCATGGCGGTCACCACCCTAGCTACGTGCAAAACCTATCTCACCTAATTAAACGTATAAATATATAAATTAATAAACAAAAAAATTTAATAATAATAATAATAAATACTAACCCTAATACCTTCCAACTTCAGAATACATTTCTTAGACGCATAAACCATTAAATTTACACCCTCATTTTCCTCCTCTGGATAAACTCATGACCTGATGCACATGGAACATGAGAACGATATTGTGGTATACATTGGACACCAGTTTTGGCCTGTATAGCTGCAGGTCAAGATGAGACAAAAATTTAGGCATCGAGTTTCAAACATAGCCTTCGAAGACAAGTAACTAATTAGACTTGTACGATTCGATTGAACTAAACTAAACTAAACCGATTCTTCGATATACCTGTGTGATCATAAACCGATCAAAGCCTCCACGTTTACATTTCCTCTCACTGTCTTGACCTGATTAGGCAAAGATCGTTGTTGCTTGTGCAAGAAATAATTAATTAAAATAGTTTTGGCCATCGAAATGAATTAAGGTACATTTTTGTAAAAAAGATGCATCACGTTATAAATTCATGCCTAGTTCACTCGTTGCAATAAATATGGGCCATAACATGGCATTAAATTGAGTTAAATATTGGATAGAGTCAAGGAGTTTGAATGGTCCATTCCATTCATGATCTATCGATAGCAATGCATTAATTTAAAAGATTTCTGGTTGTCGGATAGATGTTGTTATCTAACTTTAATTTTTGCCCAACTAAAAAATATCTATCTTGGGTTAAGTTTAATAATAATATTATCATTACTATTTTTTTTTTTGAGTTTATATATATATATATATATGGGATAGCTAGCCGACCCAATTAATGTTAGAGAGTTATTTTATAGATGTCTTATCTCTTCATTGAGTTCTATAAAAGAATATATAATTATATAATAGTATTTAAATCAATTAGATGATTTTTGTACATTATTTAAAATTTTCTATCTTATCTTTCACCCCTAACAAATTGATTCACTTCTTGTTGTAACATAATTATGTCATTTTAAAACTATATGTTTCTTGTTTTATCATTCACTATTTTGATTTTCTTAGTTAAACAAAGATCACTTAAGACTCCAAATTAAAAGCTCCTCTCTACTTCAATCTTATATTCTTTATTTTATTGAATAATAAATTCAAGATATCTCCAACTACTTAACTTGAAAACATCTCCCCACCCTACCGATATGGGCTATGTATAATCTTAATGTTTTTTGAAGTGTGAGTAAATAGATATAAGACTCAAAGTCAAGATTGTCTTCTCGCGCATTGAATTAGATATTCAAAATTAAAGTTTCTATTGGAAATCATATCGAATGGTCTTTATTTGTTCTTCACGAACCAAACAATATATATAAAAGTATTATTCTAATTGAAAGAAGGTATGAAAAGTATACTAACAAATGAACCTTTATGTAGAAGTAAAGTTAAACATTAGCAATTACATAAAGTCTACATTTGGAAAAAAAAAACTTGGAAGCTAGTTAGAGTTTGTGTTCCTTAAGATAATCACACTACTCTTGTGCACATTTTTTTCTCTATATTTAGTCAAACTTACATATTTCATCATCTTCCAAGTTAAATGGTGATTGCCTATATAAGTCAAATAAAGAATTTGTTCCTTGAAGAAAACATTTTAGAAATCACATATTTGACTATATTAATTATATGTGTGCACTTTGCATTGACTTAGGGTTGCATTGATCTTTTGCCTTTCGTTGTTATATTAAGACTAATGATTCAAGACTCAAATTAAGTTCAACATTGAAGTTTGAAAATTGATAGAAATTAAATAGGTTTGTAGGTTAAAAAGTCGCTTAATTTTATGTCCATCCATCAAACAATATTTTAAGATAATAACTACAATTGACATAAAAAAATAAGTTATTGTCAATCGAAAAATAAACTTATACATGATTTGTTTTAGCTTGACTTTACTTGGGTGAATTAAAATTATTTTGTCAAATTACTTCGACTACTCCATCTTCTTTTTCCTTTATTGTTACTTTTTTTTTGAGTGATATAATTGATCTAATTAGTGATTCATGCCCAAAGACAAATCTTGCTTAGGGGCTCTAGCTCAGTCCAATTTTTTTAATTATCTATGTAAATTTTTTATTTAGCCTACTAAAACTCACTCCTTCCACATCCAAAACTCAGCCTACCTCATTAAGTTCAAGTCTCTCTCAACTCTAATTCCTAGATCTATCATTATTCATGTCTAGTTGTTTGTTTGATTTAGACAAGATCCAAACAAATTCCAATTTGAATTGAGGCCATTAATTATCGTTCGGTTAACATTTATGACTTGTGTAATGCTTTGATGTTAATTCTATAATATAAAAATTAACCTATACAATTAATAGATGTATGACTTATTCTTCTTTGTTGTTAGCTCTATAATAATATAATAATTAGTCTATCTCATTAACGGTTTTATGATTATATACTTCTTTGATGTTACCTCTAAGATAGAATAATAAGTAATCTATATAATTATAGATTAAATTTGTCCCAACAATCATTTAGGTCTAATTAACTAATAATATGAGTTTCTTAGATTCATTTTGATTCCTATATGACAAAAATAATTTTTTTTTAATGAAGAATTACAAATATAGATCTAGAGTAAATTATGATAAGTAAAATTTAGTTTATCTTCTACTAATTAGTTTATCTTCGTAAATTTTAGATAGAATTAATTACTATATATATATATATAAATGATCTATATTAATTGCAGTCATTAGCATGGATACTGTTTAAAATGATGTGTATTGATTGCATTCTTTTGTTCTTTTGCATTAAATACATATTAATTATAGTTTTAATGAGAATTTTTAAATCTTAAAAATATATGATAGGCTAAGTGAACAATAATTGCATCTAAACTTTGTATATGCTCTATAAACTAACTCGAGGTTCATTTCGATTTACTTGACGCTTATCAAAATGTGTTCCCTTTTGCATATCGATCTCTCACAAGGTTTGAACACCACACTTATAGGATTACGTAATCAATTCGATAAAGGTATAAGACGATTGGCAATTGCCATACTTCTCGATATAAATTTGATACGAACTAACAACTACTCGTCCATTTTTGACATAAATTGTTAAGGTGATCGCCAAAACAAACGCGTAGGACACTCACTTAATTTCTCACATGGACTAGCATGGGGAGGAAATATGTAGCCCCATAAGAGTAGAAGACCCTTTGAAGCTCTTAACTAATTAATGAATTTGGCCAAAAGGCAAGGGAACATGTGAGGTCTCCTACATGAGAGTATTAAAATACGGAAAATGATTCATATTGATTTTAGAATAACTCACACTCAAATCTAATTACAACACAATCAAGAGCGGAGCCATGTATAAGTTACTCGGGCTTTAGTCTAGGGGTTCACCCGGAGATCATTTTAATTTTTCTTTAGATGCAACTGTTCATCACATCCGTCTTAAATTCTCAAATCAAATTTTGTCTTTTGTTATTTTTCGTTAAAATTCTTTTAGCTTGGACAGATTATAGAGCAAGCTAATAATTTATTAATTGGACCAACTTAGGATCGTAAGCTATCTATTTATTGAGCCGTGAACACCTACACAAGTGTACATCGCAACAAACAAGTAAAGACGGACCATTCGGTGTCTTGAAGCACCAAAGAAATTGAATTGATGCTGAGTGTGCATCAAAACAAAATGTGCCATCTTTGTCATGTGGATAATTCCATGATGTGTATAGTAGATTGGTGTATTTGTGGCAAAATCATATCATTTAAGACACGCATGTGATCAGAAATCGATTGCCAATAAAAGAAATTCCAACTCGATCAAGTATGATCGTATAACGTGTCTCGCATGGTAAATAATCGAATTACAAAGGTTAGGCAAGGCGTGGAGTGGAGTGGATGTTCGTTGTGTGTTTTGCTAGTGAGAAAGTGATGGAAGTAGCGACACAATTAAATAGGGAAGTGATGCCTTCTCTGTCTCATTTAGTTTCGGCTCAAATCGGCACATGAAGATTTTTTTCTAACTTTCCCTCGTAAATATTTTTCAAATATCTGAATTGTTGGAGTTGAATTTTGGTAAGATTTTACTAATTACCCCTTTTTAATATGACATATATCATCACGGTGGTAAAGACGAAACGCTCGCCCTCAGCGCTCCCGTCAGTTCGTCCCAGGATCAACACAGAAAAAGTAAATCACAATTAATACATAAGAGTTCCAATCAGACATGTAACATCAAAGCATGTGTTCATTGAATTCCTTCCTTTATGCTGTTAGATATGTTGATTTCTTTATGCTGTTAGATATGTTGATGTCAAATTGCCACATGTCGAACGTATCTATTTTATTTCTGAGGCCTCACAAATATTAAAAATATATTATATTTATATATATAATATTTAAAACCAATAATTGATTCAACAAAAACTCTTACCATAATTCATCAACTATGCTAAGGTGAGAAATTTAGCTCTATATTTATTGAGAATTTGACCTCTTAATTAAGTTTTACATCTAACTTGACCTTCCAACTTCTCCATCTAACTCGGCCTTTTGAGATCTTTGTATAAACCTGTATTCTTGAGCTTTATGTTCAGTAATTCGTGATCCTGTTAACGGTCCCTCTACAATCGTCATCTTTGTCTAGTAACAATCTAGCGATCAACATCGCACTACAAAAAAACATCGATTTGGAGATGAAAATTAATGATGAAATTTTTTCGTCACAAATTTACAATGAGATTAGCGACGAAAACATATTCGTTGCAAAACAATAACAAAATTAACAACAAAAACAAAATTCATCGTAAACTTAACAACCGAAATTTTTATCCCTAAATTTATTACGGATTAACGATAAATCGATTCATCACAAAATCAATGACGAATCAACATCGTTGAAACAACAACAAATCTCTTATTCGTCACTGATTTAACGACGAATCGCTGATTCATCGACAAGATGTCTACCAAATCCCTTTAATTAATAATCTTGCATTTGATTCGGAATAACATAATTATCCATTAATTCATTTAATTAGAATGATATATGTAAAGTTTGTATATAGATCATTTAATATAATCAATAGTAATAATTGTGTGATTTTATTGAATTATTATTTAAAATTTAAATAGTATAGTGGGTAAGTTAATTAAATGAATAGTTTGATGAGTTTACATGTAACATTTAATTTATTAAATTGATCAATTTAGTTGATTAAAGTTCATGGATGACATTTGGTCAAAGTATCTTATCCCGAGTGATAAATATGGAGACGTCTGTTGCCTGAGGTGCCGGGTTCGAGCCCTCTTAGCAATATATTACATGTTATAATTATTGCCTGTAGTGTCATGTCTCGCTCAGCAACAGTGTGGAACTGTGTCTCTCCAAAAAACTCCCTCGGGGGTTTCTGAAGTATGGGGCCGCTCTGCGGTGGGGCCAGTCACAATAAAAAGTTTGCCCAACATAATTTTTTAGTAGCCAGGTTCCTACCCCTTATACACTAGTCACTGTTCGGGCTGGCTAGATTAGCCCCCGTGATTTACCTCCTCCGTGTTGGTCCTGAAACGAACTGGCGGAGGCGCTGGGGCGAGCGTTTCGCCTGTTTTTTTTGCCACAATGGATGACATTTGCATGATAAACAAATTAAATAAATTGAATCCGAATACATAAATTT
>JBBUKS010000100.1:3096751-3115292 GCA_038050645.1 Hedychium gardnerianum
TTAAACGAGTTTTTTCGAGCCGAGCTCGAACCGTTCGCGAGCTATTTAATTTCATTGCGAGCTCGAGCTTAGCTCGAGCTTAGGGAAAACGAGCCGAGCTCGAGCCTTTTATTGTTTGGCTTGGTTCGGTTCGATTACATCCCTACGTTATACTGGTCATTGCAGCAGTCACAAACCAGCAAATTTTTTACTTTTGGATTTGGGAGTTGTGGCCGGTGCTGCATAGAATTTGTCGGCATAAAATCATATGACATGCTTTAACAAAAAGAGAGAGAGAGAGAGAGAGAAAAAACTTGCTTTCATTTTGTTTTTCAATTCAACTTGAGACAGGTAATTCTCCATGTCGTGGTTAATCTTATCCTGATCTGGTGTCTGATGCCAGGTGGGAATCAAGGCATGGAAGAATGTCCGCGATAACACTGGATTCACCCCTGAAGACTATGCTATTTCGAGGGGCCATCATTCCTACCTTACCTTGGTTCAGAAGAAAATCGATAAGCAGCACAAGCTGAGTGAGGTCATCCTCAACATTTCTGGAGATGCTTCCTATAAGCTAGTAAACACACTAAAACCCAGTAAACCAAGTGCTTATGAGATGAGCACCAGCTGGTCGAACACAAAACAACCACCTTATTGCAATCGGTGCTCTCGTCAGTTGGTTTACCAGAACTCTGTGGCGAGGACAATGCTGCACAGACCATTAATGCTTGCACTGGTCGGTATCGCAGCAGTCTGTGTCTGTGTGGGCCTTCTATTCAAGACGCCGCCAGAGGTCTTCTATGTGTTCCCGTCATTTAGATGGGAGTTGTTGGGCTCTGGATACATTTGAAGTGACATCAGTTGTAAGGGTTTAGGTTTTTTTTTATTGCGACTAATAATATCTCTGTAATGATATATGCTATTTACTCTGATAAATTGGTTAATTTTTTCTTTGACTCAATGTAGTGTAATGTTGTGGCTCAGTGATAGGAAAACAGTCAAAACCATTGAGACTCTTTAATTATTTATACTGGCTCAATGTAGTGTAATGTTGTGGCTCAGTGATAGGAAAACAGTCAAAACCATTGAGACTCTTTAATTATTTGTACTGGCTCAATGTAGTGTAATGTTGTAGCTCAGTGATAGGAAAACAGTCAAAACTATTGAGACTCTTTAATTATTTAGTTCATAAATATACAATTGTATTTTAATTAGAAAATGGTAGTTAATTAATTGTCTGTAATTTCCATTCAGACTCTTGGGCAAGGATCCTAATGACCTGCCTCTTGTTCACAAGTCCCCAGGGCTTAGTGTGGTGGTTAGAAATAGAGTGTTTTTCTTAAGTAATCAGGGTTTAATTTTTGATTGGTGTGGTGGTTAGAGATAGAGTGTTTTTCTTAAATAATCAGAGTTTAATTTTTTATTAGTTGGATGGTTAGAGATAGAGTGTTGTTTTTAAATAATCAGAGTTTAATTCTTGATTAGTTGGATCGGAAGAGTTAAATATTTAAATTATCAAAAATAATAATAAATATATTTAAATGAAGTATATAATTATGTAAATGTTATCTGAATTAGGTTTTATATTTAATAGACTTAATTTTTGAACAAATGTAGTTCTATTTAGACTTGAAGGTTTATTTGACACTTCATATATATAAGCTTGCTGCCCTGATTGATACTAGCAGTACTAAATAAATATCCAATAGACTTGTGAAAGATGACTAAACTTAGCTTAGCTTGATGTTCTTGCAAAAGACTATAGTAGATATCACTAAATCAACAATTCTTAAAATTAATGGTGCTAAAAAAATTATTAAGTTTGTGAAAAATCTATCTCAATTTGAATTTGCTAGCAAGTTCAATTCGACCATCATAAAGTTAAATAGTTCTCATACCATGCATGAGCAAATCACTCAAAATAATGAATTGATGTTGTTGTAAGATTAAATTCTATGTAAATAAAATTTAATGAAAGTTTCCTTAGGTAGACTATCATAAATTTGTTGTATCCGATCCCACTTGATACAATAAAATATGAATGCAAATTGATTATTAATTTTTTAATTTTCTAATATAATTCTTTGACTTGCTTTCATTTTCAACACGACTTATTTCTTTTGATTGATCATCTTCAAACTCTTGGGCAAGGACCAAGTAAGTTCCTAGATATATTTGAAATATTTAAGTAATACTAAATTCTTGTGTTCTCCAAATCATTGTGTTTCAGCTGCTGGATTTCAGATTCTAATTAACAGGTTATTTAATGGTCTCTCAGACATGGAGAGAGCTACATTTTAATCCAGGCTCTCTTATTCTAACAATATATCTACCTAATCTGGGTTCAGAAGAAATTCAATTAGCAGCACCTCCTGAGAAGCTCCTTATAGGGCACCAAACACACTAAAATCCAGTAAACCAACCAAATGGTTATGACATGACCATCAAATACAACAACAACAATTTTATTACAACATATGCATACATCAATCGGTTTGCCGTTACTATGTGGCAATTAGGACTATGCTGCAAAGGACTTAATGCTTTGTTCTTTGTCTATGTCGGCCTTCTATTCCAGTCACCACCAGAGTTCTTCTATGTGCTCCCCTAGTTTAGTTGGGAATTGTTAGGCTATGGATACATGTGAATTGTTGTACTTGTGAGGGCTAGCTCAAGTTTTTTTGTTCTTGTTGTACTTGTAATAATATTATATGTTATTTATACTGATGTCCACTTGAAAGAACTATCAACTTTGGTTTATCATTAGGAAGATTAATTAATATGCGAACTAAATTGAGATGGACAATAAGTGAATGTTTTTTTTTAAAATAATTTATATATTAAATGTTTGTGTGTATCCCTTTGCTTTATAGTTATCAATTTGATCATTAGAAAGATACTTTGATTGTAAACACCCAACGACAAGGTACATAACACACACTAGTAGAAGGATGGACAACTTCACATGTTTGTCATTTGTGAAGATTCAAACTCGTGAAAGGATGAACACAGATTTTGAAAGGAAATAAAATTAAGTTTAGCTTTCTTCAAAATCAAAACTAGGTAAGTCAATTATTTACCGATCGGCAAATGAGGTTGTTAATGAAGGTTGAGAATTTGAAGCCTATGGTGACAATACATTTATGATGGAAGGGTAATAGATGGTTCTAGTGGAGGGTTGAATATGACTATTGGTGGCAATGTTTTAAAAGGCGATAATAGAAGAGCTTGAGAAATAGTGTAATTTTTTTTTTAAAAAAAATGTTACATTAAATGGTAGAGATATTAAAAGTGACGAGTGACTATATCGACACAACCTTTTTTTTAAGTATAAAAGCATCCAAAGAAAATGCAACTAGTTCTAAATATCAGTTTGTCTTCTCCAAATGCACAAATAATAAACAATCAAAAACTTTTAATTGAAATAAAAGATGAAGATGTGATCTTATCATAATGACTTCATATTCTCTGGAAAAAAAATTTGAAAATATTTATTTTAATATAGCGATTCTTTATACGAAGAGATTAAGTACCTAATAAAATATTTTACACCGTTAAAAAATAATCTCAAGATCATCGAGGTAATCACCGATGATCTATGGGGTAACCAAAAACTTTTAATGAACAATAAAAGATAGTTTGATTATGATAGGGACATGGATGTTTTCACCCTTCAATAAATTGAAGGTCCACTATCTATAAAATAATATATGTAATGGGATCCTCACAGGATGGATTGATGACTAGTACATGAAGTGTTATCATAATGAGGTCTGAGGTTCAAATCCTGGCTAGTAGCCAGGTTTCTGCTCTCTCTCATGCACTGGTCACTGTTCAGACTAGCTAAATTAGTCCTCGTGATTTACCTCCTCCGTGTTGGTCCTGAAACGAATTGACAAAAATGCTAGGAGCGAACGTTTCATCTTTATTACCACAATATATGTAATGGGACAACAAATTAGTGGTGAGTAATGGGACACTCCATACGCACATAGTCAACACCAACTGCCCGACACTCTTAACCAGAACAGAACAGACAGTAACTTCGACATCAAGAAATTATCGACGAAAAAGGTAATCTCCGGGATTGAACATACAAGTAGATTGTTTAATCGATAAATTACTGAACCTGTTAAAATTGTGCATTATTTAAATCTCGTAGATAATTTTTTAAATTACCAATTTACATATCTCATACATATTTCATTCCTCCGTATTCGCTCTCACCTTATTATAACAATCGATTTAGAATTAAAAGTTTTGATTCATATTTAAAAAATTAATATTTTTAATATAAAAAGTGAAAATAATATTTTAGAATATGAATATAATAGGATGAATTAGATAAATATATAAGACCTGAATTCATATCATTCAGAACTATCTAACAGATTTTATATGTTTATTTAATTTTTATGATTATATTCATATCTTCGAATATTATTTTGATATATTATATTAAAAATAATAATGTAGCAATCATAGCAATTAATTAGATAGGCAGAGCGTATTAGGAGCAAAATGAATATGAAATACATGAATTAATAATTTAAAAAGTAACTTACGAAATTTAAATAATACACAATTTTAACTACATAGTTAAGTAATTTGCTGTTGTTTAATTGAAGGATACTTGATAAACATAAGAAGATTTTTGTTTCCACCGAACCAGTAACAGCTAGTGTACATGTATGTCTGCAATTCTGGGCCCAAACCAGGAGCTGTTCGTCTAAGGACAAGCTTGCACCCCACACATTAAGCAAAGAAAAGGGCAAGGCAAATGGAAACAGTAAAAGGAAGATAATGAAGTGTTTTTCACTCCGATCGAGCGATTATAGGATAGCAGCAGGGATAGGGCAAGATCCAACCTATGCAAATGGCTTATCCCACTTGAGAGGCTTGACAACCTCCCAGGTGAAGTCTGGGTCGTCCCTCCCAAAATGTCCATAAGCCGCAGTCTTGAGGAACCTGTGGCCACCCTTTTTCAGGTCGAGGTTAATGGTGATCATGCCAGGCCTGAAGTCAAAATTCTCCTTCACGATCTGAAGTATCTCCTTATCAGGAATCTTCCCTGTTCCATAGGTGTCCACAAACACAGAGAGGGGTTCAGGGACGCCAATGGCATAGGAAACTTGCACTATGCAACGTCGAGCGAGCCCGTTGGCCACGATGCTCTTGGCTGCCTGCCTTGCAATGTAGGCACCGCTGCGATCGACCTTGGTAGGGTCCTTGCCTGAGAAGGCACCACCGCCATGTGCTCCCCAGCCTCCATAAGTGTCGATGATGATCTTGCGGCCAGTGAGTCCAGCGTCACCGTGAGGTCCGCCGATGACAAATCGGCCAGAGGGGTTCAAATGAAAGATGGTCTTCTCGTCGAGATACTTCTCAGGAATGACTGGCTTGATAACATGCTCCTTGAGATCAGCAGCAATTTCATCGTTGGTCACCGTCTCATCATGTTGGGTGGAGATGAGCACCGTGTGGACGCGGACTGGAACCATGGCACCGTGATCATTGCGATACTCAACGGTCACTTGGGTCTTACCATCTGGCCTCAGCCAAGCACAAGTCCCGTTCTTGCGGACCTCAGTGAGGCGAGCACCCAACTGGGTTGCGAGGACATGGCTGAGGGGCATCAGCTCAGGAGTCTCATCAGTCGCGTAGCCAAACATGTGTCCCTGGTCGCCGGCACCAATCTCCTCTGGGCGCTTAGTGAAGTGGCCGTGAACACCCTGGGCGATGTCAGGTGACTGCTGCTCGATGTACATAAGAACGTTACAGCGATCAGCATCAAGGCCGACATCATCAGACGTGAATCCGATTGAACGGCAGGTGTCGCGGACAATCTTCTCATAGTCGATTTTGCCCTTGGTGGTAATCTCGCCGAAGACCATCACCATGTTGGTCTTCGAGCAGGTCTCACATGCAACCTTGCTGTCAGGATCCTGCTCGAGGCAAGCGTCGAGAACCGCATCCGAGATCTGATCGCAAAGCTTGTCAGGGTGTCCCTCGTTGACAGATTCAGAGGTGAAAAGGAAGGTATCCTCCATCTTAATTTGAGCTGAATCGTCGGAAACAGAAGAGACAACATACAGGATTGTGGAAAAGAAATGTCAGCGCACTTTTTTAAGTAGCCAATATAAAAGGGGAAAACTTTCTTGTATCGTGCAATGAGAACAAAACGTATCGTGAAGATTACAACATCCGAATTCCAAAACATAGAAATAAAAGCTTTGGTAACGTTCAAACATCGTTAATGATTGGACAGAACGGAACAGTCAGTCACTCGAAACAATTAAACCCTGATATATGGATTTAACAAGCAAGATTCAGAAGTTGAGACGAGTCCTTGATTGAACTGCTTTAGGCACAAGCTAAACGAGAATCTTGAATTTATATACCACGAATACTGGAGAGAATAAGATAGCGGGATCTCGAAGCAACATGTCAACAGAAAACTCAGTAACAAGTCTTTCAATTAAAATTAACTTGACCAACAAAGCAAACTACGGTCACAAGAAAGCTCGGGCTTGAAGGATATATAATCGTATGTCCAAAGGAAAGATTCGTCGATTCCACGACATGGAAATCACATATTGCACGCCTGCCGTTCAGCTCGATGGAAGATATGTGCAGGAAATGTTACCCGAAGATCAAACCATACAAAATCAGCTACAACGTTCTCAAATCCGACTAGTATGACTCAAAAGATAAATCTTGTACTAGAAGAAATCAATCAATAGGTCGAGATAATTCAGATCCGAAGTAATCATGTAAACGCCAACAAGACTCAGAAAATCCAGTCCGGGTAGGAACGATCAAGAAACAAACCTACATCAAAAATCTAGGTCAAACAGAATCGATCAAATAGAAACCCGTGAAACCACACCGCTTCCGAGAAAATCAAAACCAAGAGACAACCTCCAGGGAGGAGATCTAAAGCACAGAGCCGAAGGAGTGCTCACCTCAACGAAAGACGCGACGCGACGCCAAGACAGAGAGGTAAAGCTCCCTGAGGCCTAATCGCCGCCGCCTTTCTCTCTGCTTCGAAGGAGCGGCTTACCCTTTCCACACATCCGCAGTGCTGCAACCCCGACGACTATTTATAGCCGCGAGAGTCCACTGCTACTGGCCGGTAACCGGCCCAACGATCGGATCTTGACCGTCCGATCAAGACGACACTGATCCGGTGGCAGACGACCGGGACCGGGGGTTGGTGGTCGTTGGTGATGGCAACCCGATCTCCATCATCGAATTGGGTCACCTTCTATTGCCGGTGGCCTTCTCTCACCTACTCCCGAATACTTGGGCCTTGGCCAGACCCACTAACGGCGTCGGCTCGAGCTTTTAGCGCAAGAACCGGCTCGGCGGCAAACCGGAGGATCCAATGAAAAACCGATGAACACAGAACAGGCAAACAGCCAATTACTCTAAAATATTAACTTGATAATTAATATTTAGTGGATTTATTTTTATAAATATTATAATTTTGTGTGTACATTGTTTCCTTTTTAAAATAGCAATTATTTTTTTCTTTCTTACCTCATTTTTCAGGTTGTTGGGCAAATTAAGTGCCGTGGATGATGTGTCCAATTAATATAGAAAAATAAAGCATTAGCATTTAATTAATTAAAATTTTACTTTAACGTAAAAATGTTAATTAATCCTGATTGTCTACTTGCTTGTTACGTCACTAATAAAGCTTCTCCACTAACCATCACGAATATTAGTTAAACACCTTGATGACTTATTGTTCTAGCTTTGTGCCGACTAATTTTAAATGTAGATGATCCTTCTTTTTATAAATAATTAAACTTTTCTAATAAAAAATTAATTATTCTAATAACATTTGCAATAATTTAATAAAGAAATTAATGATCACACTTTATAGATATTGACTACGATTATCATATCTCATAATTCATAAAATTATTATCTCATAATTTGTAAAATATTTTTAGCCTTTACATAGTTATAAAATTATATTTTATCCATGCTCCCTCTTAAATTATTGAATTAATATTTATCATTCATCAAATTAATTTTAAGAAATTAATAGAGATACAATTTGTGCTAATGTGTATTAATCCAATCTCTTTTAAATATAACGAAGTCATTTTCGATAATAAAAAATATAATTTCTTAATTGAACTCTTGTTGACATTAAATCCTTTTAGTTCCATTTTAAACAGGACAGTTTAATGGCAAAAAAACTCATAATAATATAAAACGCTTTTAAAAGATTGAGTAGAAATGCAATATAATATAATATAATATAAATTTGAGTACTTTTTTTGGTCTAGCTAAAACAATGATAAATGAAAATGACTTTCTCAGGCTTTAGATGACCACCATTTAAAGGTATTTCGGTTTTCCACATGATTCAAATGGAGGGATATTTTATATATTTCATTTGGACAAAATGAGCCTTTTATATGAAAAATTTAAAAAAATTCTAAATTATGCAAATGAATACCTTTTTTTTAAAAAAAACAAAAACAAAAAAAGGACCATCATAAATTTTATTCCCAAATACTCGTTGAATTCCTTATTCAATGGTGTTATAATAATTATTGATAATTACTATAATATATAAAAGCTCCATAATAATTGTTATAATTACTTTTGAATGATTTTAAAATTTAAGATTTAGGGTTTAGAATTTAAAATTTAACTATAATTATTTTTAAATGATTTTGATTAATTTATTTGATGAAGTTTAAATTATTTTGACTAAATTGATAAATAAAAAATTGATATAATAATGATTTGTGTGTAATAATTTTGATTAAAATGAATAGTTAATTTTTCACGTTATAATAGATACTTATAACAACTATACTAGTCTGTGCGATGGTTAGGTCCTTTAATGAATAATTAAGAGATTTAAGGTTTGAATCTCAGCCACGTAGGAAATTTTTCCTCCAATGTGAAGCGGATCTTAGAATACTGATCATTTAGATGAGTCTCCATTAGTACTTCCCGATTTACCTTGGTGGCAGATGAAAAACTTTTGTGAGACCGAACTGATCACTCCAGATCTAACATTACTCGATCTGATTAATCATTTTTTTTATAGCAACTATACTATTAGTTAAGCTCTAAATCTTAAAACATTAATTTCAAAATTTAAATTCTAAATATTATTATATTAAAATATTATTTATCAATTTAATCCAAATTATTTTTAAAATTATAACAGCTTCGATCTATACGTAGCAAAGACTAATTGCTATAATAACATTAGGTGTAAGAAATAATATTGTAACAATTATTTAGTAACTTTTATATATTATAGAAGCTATTAATAATTATTATAACATGATTAGATAAAAAGATATTTTGGGATTAATTTTTTTTTATGGGTATTTTTTTTATTTTGTATTTTTTAAGATTGCTCATTTAATGATTTTCATGATTTAGGATGTCCTTAGAATTTTTGTTAAAAAATATATATAATATAGCGACTTGAATATTATAGCATTTTTATCAAATAACATTATATTCATTATTTTTTTTTAATTACGATTCCGATGCAAGATGATTTCATTCACCTTGGACGTCTTTCGTCGTCGGCCCGTAGTAAAATAAAAAAGATAAATAATGTATCTTATGATTTCCTAAGTGAAATAATATTTAATTTTTAAAAAATAAACTGAATTGATTATTATCTAATGAAATCACTCAACTGTCCACTAAATTGTATTTTAATTATGATTTTATTATTATAATATTTTATATTAATTAAATCGAATAATATTAAATTTAAAATAATCGATTCCATTTATATTTTTTTATATTAATTATTAAAATAAATAAAAAATATTAATGAAAATTTATTTAATTAGATTTTTTTTATAATATATTATAATTTAAATTTAAATTTTAAAATTTTTAATTATTAATTGAAGAATTTAATTATTATATTATTATATTTTAATTATGATTTCATGATGACGACAAAAGGTGAAGCGTTCGTTTCAGCGTTCCCGTCAGTCCGTTTTAGGATTAATACAGAAAAGATAAATTATAAAAATTAAACTCGAATAATGATTAATATATAAAGTGAACATAAATTTAATTATTAATTAAAATTTAATTTTAAAATCTCATAATGATACTTTATAAGTTCATTAGTGGAGATTTTAATTATGATTTCACGTATCTTGAGGTGGTATCTGCGTTGCCACGCATTTGCCTGTGGCTTCGGTGGATTCCACGACAGGCTTAAATAGTGCTCAAATCTAATTAGCCAGCTTTATACCACTGCAATATATTTTATTTATTGTTTTTTTTTTTAATTTTTAAAAGGCACAGTCTCCATGATGGCTTTCCCAATCAGTATATTTTATTATTATTTGATTTATTATTATTATTATTTCTTATCGTCCGAATTCAAAAAATATACTGTGGGTTGCTCTCCATTTTAAATATTTTTCCATTTGAATTGATTAGTACATTAATTTGATTCCAATTAGAAATGATAATTTTTAGTATACATCTTCGTAATTGTTTTAATGTCATCTTAATCATTCAATGATACTTTGATCATCATTTTAATTAGGTATGATTTGATTGTCATTGATGACATTTTAATAGTAATATAGTAGCTCTGGGACAAAATCAAAAATGAAAGTCGAAATAATAATATAATAATTAATTTTTTAATAAATAATTAAAAATTAAAAATTTGAATTTGAATTATAATGTATTATAATATATTATAAAATATTTTTTCTCTAATAAAAAATAAATTTTTATTAATATTTTTAATTTATTTTTATGATTGATAAATTATTTTATGAAATTAAATTGATTATTTTAAAATAGTCGATCATTTAGAATTGGGTTCCATTTTGTTAATTGATTAAGTAATTGAAATCTACTCAATTAGTTTATGATTACTCTTTTTTAATTAAGATTTTGTTACATTTTTTAATTAAGATTTCGTTAATTTTTCAAAAAGGTCAAAACTCAGTCTTGAGTTTGGTCTTTTTCACTTTTGACTGCGCTCTCTACTTTGCTTATCCTCTCGCCAATAATTGTGCCTTCTCAAATTGCATTATCGTCCTCAATAATTGACTTATTTTAAGTTCGAAATATTTTATATGTTTATTATTTCATCAAAATAGTTACCGTCAATAAATAAAAATAATGAGATAGAAAAGTTTGGTAAAACATTTATCCTTCAGATTGATTCATTGTTAATTATTATTATTTTTTTAAAAAATATTATTTCTCAAATTTATTTATTGGATAAATCTCATGGAAAAAGAGAGACGAGTAGGTGAATCCTTGATAGTTTACGGACTAACATGAAAAGTTGTCTGAAAATGGTGGACAGGGAAAACGTGTGGGAGAAGGTAAAAGCAACCCCGATCTCGGTCACACCGTCCTCGCGACTCTCCTCCAACCCTAGGAGGAGACCGAAGGAGAAGGATAACGAGGGGAGGAACCGTTGAGTCGATCTACCTTCGTCGCTCAGCGAGATTTCTTCTTCATTGTTGTTTGTAAGATATTCGGTCACCTGGATTCAGTCTGGTGAGCATTTCGTCGTGAATCATTATTTCTTTTTCACTTCTGTGGCGTCAGTAGGAAGTTTGTTCATCGTCTAGCTAAATTTATTAGTTGCTCGTCTGATTTAACTGGGTTCGTTTGTACCTCGTGTCATGCTTTCTGTTGGTATTTGTATGTAGATCTGTAATCGCCTCGATTGTGGTGTTAAATGACAGGAGTCCTTGCTCAGAGAATGTGCGTTAGTGTACCTTTCCATCTTGGAGAATTACGTGCTCAATTTTTTTCCATCTGAGCCTAGGGTTTTTCAAAGTTCCGATTTTGAGCTCCTCTTGCTTTAGTTCAACGCTTGTTTCGAAATATTTTGGAAAAAGGAGGTTTTTTTTATGCCGTCACTGTTTTTCCTCAATCATTTGCAACTAATCTAGACCAGGATTATCATGCATTATCGCGGATCTCAGTTTGAATTTCGATATCCGGTTTCTTTTTCTCTTAATAATTATGCAATTGTTTGAGATCATCAGCATGCTTACGTATTTGATTTTCACGAAGCTGAAGTCATTTTGTATTGATTTCTGGGCAGCCAAATTTGTCGCTGGAGAATGCCCAAATTGGCACTCATTAATCTGCAAATAGGAGTAGGCTCTTAACAATAATATTTCATGTTACTATTAGTTACTTGTGCAGAGTTTATGCTTTCGTTCGCATGCTTGTATCTTGGAATTTCATCTTTGGGTGCTTTGTTGATTTTTCCTCAGGTCTTTGCAGAGTTTTGACAATTGCGTAAGTTCCTCTAGCTTTTTCTTGAAATAATTCTTGTACCCCATCATTTTGACACCCTCCTTGGGCAGGTAAGTGCTTTTAGGATCTTTTGCTCTATGCGAGACTGAGTAAGGTGCATACTGGGATGGCTTCAATGGCACCTACATTGGAGCCAAATAATACTGTCGGTAGTAGTATTTCTGTGGATAGGTTGCCAGACGAAATGAATGATATGCATATAAGAGACGATAAAGTAAGTGAGTATAGACAATTTGCTTCATAAAATCAAAATAGATTGTAGCTGTTCGATTATACAAATTTTCATATTTGACATTGATTATGTTTTAATTTAGGAAGTGGAAGCCACTGTGATCAATGGCAATGAGACTGAGACGGGTCATATAATTGTGACAACTATAGGTGGCAGAAATGGCCAGCCAAAACAGGTAAATCTGTCAGCCTCAAGTATTGTTGCATCAGAATGGCTCCAATAACTTGACAATTTAGGCCAAAATCCTAGTGGTTTTCATATAGTTGTTCATTTATACTCATTTATCGGTTACTAATACTGAATGTCTGGCAGACTATAAGTTACATGGCTGAGCGTGTAGTGGGACATGGATCATTTGGAGTTGTATTTCAGGTAACTTCAGCAGACCATTTAATAGCTAAGATAGCAATTGTAGAACATAGTCCTTGACTGTTGAGTTTTGGTGTTTGGTGCTTATCCTTTAGCATAGAGATCTTTTTGTAACTACTTTGAAATTGCGTATCTATAATTGTACCTGTAATGTTTTTCTCATAACTTTCCTTCTAGGCTAAGTGTCTCGAGACAGGAGAGACAGTAGCTATAAAAAAGGTTCTTCAAGACAAGAGGTATAAAAACCGTGAATTGCAAACCATGCGGCTTCTTGACCATCCAAATGTTGTGTGCTTGAAGCACTGTTTCTTTTCAACAACTGAAAAAGAAGAATTATATCTTAACTTGGTTCTTGAATATGTTCCTGAGACTGTTCATCGAGTAATTAAGCACTACAACAAGATGAATCAGCGCATGCCATTGATATATGTGAAGCTTTATATGTATCAGGTAACCCTAAACTTATGGTGAGCCATGAAAATTCCTTTCAAGTTCCATTTGTTTAAAAAATGTTGCCCTCTTGATGTTATGGTTTGGCCATTAGCTTTCTTTTTAATTCAATTAGCATGTTGCATACTACATGATTACCAAAATAGGATGCCTAAGTGTCTTCAACTAATGAAAAAACAATTTTAAATAAGTCAAACGGTACATGTGCTAATTTTTCAATTATATTGACAGATTTGTAGAGCATTGGCCTATATACATTGTACCATTGGAGTTTGCCACAGAGACATCAAACCACAAAATCTTTTGGTATGCCATCCAACCGTTATTTTTTTTTAAAGAGAAAAGAGGTTTTTCTTATTTTGTTTAGATGTAGTTACTTCATACTGGTCTGACTAGCTAGCATGAGTCTTGTTTGTTTGTCCATACACTCAAGGAACAAGAGATATCAGATGTATTGCACTCATAAAATGTTTTTTTTTAAAATCTTTTTTTCAGTTGTTATTGCCAAGATTTAAAATCTCGACCCGTGTCAAGGTTTAAAATCTCGACCCGTGTCGAAGTTTAGGTTTTGGATCGGAACGATATGGCTTCAGTATCGTATCGTGCCGTGCCGATATGGTTTCGGTATTTTTTAAATATAAAATATATTAATTAAGAATAAAAAATAATCTAAATATTTAAAATACAAGAATAAAATTAAAATATTTTTAAAATATATATATAATTAATAGGATAATTTTATTAAGATTTAATTAATTCTATTTAAAATATCTCAACTATAGCCGGGAGTTGATTGAAATTATTAATGAAAGTTTATTTAATAACACTGTTTGAACTGTTGCTCTGACGGACTTGTCGCCAGAGCCCCGTGATCGCGACAGACTTGTCGCTAGAGTCCCGTGACCGTGGTGGACTTGTCGCGCGAGCCCCGAGCTGCGGCGGACTCGTCGCGCGAGCCCTGCGGCTGCGGGCGGTTCGGCACGAGATTTTAGTCACTGGTTATTGCACTCATAAAATGTTTTTTTTTTTCAGTTGTAGGTTTTCTTTGAAGTCTATGTCTATTTGTATCACCCTCTCGATTCATGAATGTTACTCATAATTGTGTGTTTGTTTGAAATCCAATGATCTATATGCACGTACATCAATTTTGACATATGCAATAAATGGTATGTGAATTTAGGGGTTTCTATAGTTGCAAATCCAATTATATTAGAATGAAATACTTCCTTTGTAATTTTGTATACAATGTACAGTTTTAGATGGGGACGTGGTTTGCATGTAGGTTTCTCTTTGGCTATGATAGGCCATCTGCGCTTTCAATTATAAAACTACTAAAATTGCATTCTTTAACAGGTCAACCCACATACACAACAGTTGAAAATATGTGACTTTGGAAGTGCCAAAGTCTTGGTACATCTTCATTCCCTTCATTGTTGGCTATAGATGCTTTCTTCATTAAGTTTGCGTAAATTTGAATTTTTGTTTGAATAATAACAGGTTAAAGGGGAACCAAATATATCATATATATGTTCTAGATATTACCGAGCCCCAGAGCTCATTTTTGGTGCCACGGAGTATACAACAGCTATTGACATATGGTCAGCTGGTTGTGTTCTCGCTGAACTCCTCCTAGGGCAGGTATGCTAATGCTAGAATTTTCTTTAAATGAAACTCATCCATGCTAATGATTTATTGTGGGAGTCATCAACAGCCTCTTTTCCCAGGAGATAGTGGAGTTGATCAACTCGTAGAAATTATCAAGGTACCTCGTGGATTTCTCCTAAATCTAACTTAGTAGTACCATTTTTAGTATCATTTATTTCTATACTTCATTTTCACTTGTCCAGATTTTGGGTACTCCAACAAGAGAAGAAATTAAATGCATGAACCCCAACTATACGGAGTTCAAATTTCCTCAGATCAAAGCTCATCCATGGCACAAGGTATATCTTGTTAATGTTCCATCATTTTGTTTCAAAAGTTTGTGTATCCTGTTTTTCTTTTATCTGTTGTAATACAGTTTCAGCAATTTCTTTCAATATACAGATTTTTCATAAAAGAATGCCACCCGAGGCAGTAGATCTGGTCTCTAGGCTGCTTCAGTATTCGCCAAACTTGAGAAGCACTGCTGTGAGTATCGTAGAAAATTGTTATGTACTATAGCCAAGGGCTGTATATGCAACCCCATGAAATGAAATGAACATCCTATTTAATTCCTATTTATACAGTTGGAAGCATTGATTCACCCATTCTTTGATGAACTTCGAGATCCAAATGCTCGTTTACCAAATGGTCGATATCTACCTCCTCTCTTTAACTTCAAGCCTCACGGTTAGTCCGCATAACTGGGAAGATTATTCTTATGATATCCTTCCTTGACTCAAAAAGCATAATGTTTCGCGGATGCTTGTTGATAAACAGAGTTAAAGGGAGTTCCAATGGAAATTGTAGCAAAGTTGATTCCAGAGCATGCAAGAAAGCAATGTACCTTTATGGGACTGTGATTTGCTTCACCATGTCACTGCAAGATAGTGCATGCGTAATATGAGGTTAAGTTAGGGAAAGACTTCCTCTTAATATCAAGTTCGTTGCCTCTGTAACCCACCCACGGAATGTATGCCTGTTGATGTTATTATTCTTGTCGAATGTCTGTTGATGTTCTTATTGTTGTAGTCTTGATCATCCCTAGTAACCTTTCTCCTATAGAGAGACCTTAGACTGTTTTCCTTAAACATGCTTAAATGTATGCAGATGGAACTTTTGGGTGTATGGACTTTATGCAGTGAAACTTCATAACAAACTGCTAGTTTCTTGTTTCTTTTTGAGTGGATGAATGCTGTTGATGGCTAGTGATGATAAAATTGACTTGTAATGTTTGAGCAATCCAGGTTTATTGATGTAGTTTGAAGGCCACAGAAACCCCGGAACTAAACAAATTTATGGATGTCTGAATGTAAATCTCAGCTGGTTGTTTGAAGGAATAGAGAGATACATTTTTTCCACATATATTCTTAAATTTCAGTCCATGTTTGATTAGTGTTTGACTAATGTGCTCAAGGTTATTTGGTTGAAGTTTCCCAAGAGGGTTTAAGGAAAAAATACAGTTAGTATTGTTGAGGAAATGTGGATGAGACCAGATGAAGAGGTTTGTTTAGGCAAATTTAACTCTGTAAAATTGAATTGAATTAATCCAAATCGAATTGATTTTTTTTAAATTAATTGATTCGAATTGAATTCTTTTAATAAAAATTAAATTGATATTTTCAATCGAAAATTAAATACTTTTTCAATCATAGTATCATGAAAAATTTATGATTAGTTAGAGATTTATAAATTCATTAATATTTAGGGATTTATCGATTAGTTTTTTATTTTGATTTATTTAATTTAATTGAATAAGAAATTTTAAATTGAAATTGAATCGATTTAAATGATATAATTATTTTTATTAAAATATATTTTAAGAAAAAAAAATGAAGATTTAACATGTTTTAGGATTCAATTTTATAAAAATGATAATTGATAAAAAAGAAGTAACATATAATAAAATATTTCAATGCAAGTTTAAGTAATTTAGATTAACCTAGACTCTAAAAGTCTAAATTATTATTTAAGAAATAAATATTTTTAATAAAAAATCAAAACCAAAATTGCAATACTTATTCCATAATAAAATTTTAAATATATATTTTTTAATAATATTAATATTATACAAAATAATGACGTCAATAGTTAAATAGTTAAGAAGGAAATTATAAATTTAAAATATTTTAAACTTGGAGATACTAATAATAGTTTTAAGATATTAAAGTTGAAAATTTAAAGAAAATTGAATTTAGTATTTTATATCTTTTATAAAATAATATTAATAAACTGAAAGAGTTCAATTCTCTAAGATAATTTTAAATTTTCAATGAATTGTAAATTTAATATAACTACAAATTCTAAAATTATTTTAACAATTTATTTAATATTTACAATGTAATTTAACAATTATGACTATAAAAATTAAATATTAAATTGTTTACTTTTAAAGCCCGTGATTTTCCCCTAATTGCAGATGGCAAATTCGTTATTCCAACGGCATCTTCCCTCGTAATGTTTTTATTTCCATTTTTAACCCTTCCCCCCTTTCAAGCCCGTCGGCGGCGAAGGGTTTCCCCGTTTGTCACTGACAACTCCTTCCCCTTCTTCCTGGATCGTCAACTGCCCACTCTTCCAAGATAGTGCTCGGTGTTCGTCATGCTCCCTTCGGCCATTTTCTCTGTCAAGTCGATGCCTACCGTCGAGATGAAGTGCCACTTCTTGGTGGCACGGATCTCTTTAAGATGCTGAGGATTATGCTCCTGAGAAGGTCTAACTAGAGTGCAATCGGTATATATCTTCTTACCATTAATATTGTTCGTATTTATTATTATTCTCGAACTTAAATCTATCCTCTTCATCAATTTCTTCTTATTTGAAGGGAAAGTTTTGATTTTATATTTTTTCTGCTTCCAAATCGGTTCAGTTTTCCATCATTTTACCACTTAACTTTTCAAAGAGATACACACGTTATCAAAGAAGATATTTTTGACGAAGTTTTGCTGAACGTTTGATCAGAATCATTGTGTTGGTGACATCATTATAATCTTGTCTCTCTGCTCATCTGAACTCTCTTCCTTGCTAAATTTCTGTTGTTAATTTCATTAACTTCATATTTATTCTTTATTTCAAGAACTTGGTTGTGGATTAGAGAGAAATTTAATTAAGAAACTGTATCTTATATTTGGCCGAACTAAACATTGTATGGTGGTCTAGACCTTCCTAGAAAGAATGCAACCGCATTTTGGATCTCATGAGAACTTCACTTTATTTGCTCTACAATTTAAGCATCGCCTTCGGAGTTTTATCTGTAGATATCTCATGCCATTTGGAACTATCCATATCAGTATGTATGGCATATGGATCGGGCTAGCTAGACTAGCCCCCGTGATTTACCTCCTCCGTGTTGGTCCTGGGACGGATTGGCGTGGGCGCTGGGGCGAGCGTTTCGCCTTTTGCCACAATGTATGGCATATGGAACATTTTGAAAAAAAATAATAATTTTAGATATAATTTAAATGATTATATAAAATAAAGAATGAAAACTTAGGTGCTTTATATAGAGAATAGATGACTTCTTTTTAAAGAAGTTAACACATCAAAAGTAGAAAC
>JBBUKS010000100.1:3115392-3132938 GCA_038050645.1 Hedychium gardnerianum
CTAATTAGTTCGAACAGTGACCAGTATATGGAAAAGAACAAAAATCTGGTTATTAATCAAGATTTAATTCTCAAATTTCATGGTGGTAATATCACAAGCACTAATCATTAGTTTATCCCGTGGGGACAAGATTTTGCATTCTTGAGGTGCTGATAAGGCGATTCGAGGCCAAATGTTTGTTTTGTTATTGCAAGTGATCGAACGGAGCATCCGCCGTCCTCCAACATTGTTCCTTTGCGATATTCAAATCTTCCCCAGTAAGGCATGCTTATCGCCTGTTGCAATTCATTTCCGGTGGTGGAGATTGAATTGAATGTGGATTTGTATAAGAATGGCAGTAGTTCATGAGGAGTATCGTCAAAAACAAATTCCACAATGTTCTTCAGTTTCTTAGCAAGTGATGAAGTTCTTCCTTTGAAGTTTGAAGCATTTTGTGTGAACCCATGTAAGCATAGAATCCTTGAACAGACATGGAATGCAAAATAAATAAATGAAATATTTAGGATTTTTTTTAAAAAAAAATCTTTACTAAAGAAGTTTTGATTTTATTTTTTCATTTAAATATAAATTTATTTTTAAATTTTAAAAAATCTTAATGTTTTAGAAAAGATAAATAGCCATTTACCCTAACAACTATAAATGGGCCTTATCTATTGAGACCACCGCGAGTCAGGCGAGCAGTGCCCTTGGTCCGTGGAGATTCATGGTGGCCGCTCGCATGACGCCTTCTTCTTCCTCCTCTTTTTCTTGGCCGCGGTCCTCCCTGTTTCACTACCCTCAGAGGCATGAGCCTTCATCTAGGAACTTTCCGTTGGCATCTTCTTTGAAGAGGCTCTCGCTCGACGTAAGGAATAGCCGAAGACTGGTGATTGCCGGAGCCAAGAAGAAGAAGAACAAGGTCGACTCCCATAGCTTCTACGCGAGTCCAGAAGAGGCCACCGGGCCCTTTCCCGAGGCTGTTCTGCTTAAAAAGGTCCGACCTTGGAATGACTCTTTTGAAGTTTTTGCTTCCAAGTTACATTTCTGGCCGCTTCAAATCTAAGATTAACCATTTGGTTTTGGAATTGGTGAAATTGGGTAGAAATATAATTTATTGTGCCTACTATCTAGTTGCGTACAGAATACTGCAAAGTTAAGCTGTCCTGGTTTTGCTTCAATATGACAACGCTGACACTATTATTGTTGACAAGTAAGGATGCCATCTATCCACCCTCTACTTTCAAGTAGTAAAAGTAAATTAAACTACAAGTAAGGATGCTCACTTCTTTCAAGATTCAACTTTCCTCGAAAGAAATATAAATAACGATCATGAATGCACAATTATACATGAATTACAGGTTGAGAGTCATATAGACGATATTATTGTTGTATCTAGTAGCATCAAAAATACTTCCATTGAAATGCTTGGGCTGCCAATTGCATAGGCATTCATTAAGATGAGAACTGCCAGGTCAAGACTCTGTCGGTTCATATGTTCTTGTTTCTGAACTTGCACATACAACTTAGTCTCAACTCTGAATTTGACTTAATCACTTTCTCCCGAATCAGAAAACTGTTACGGAGGATGGCAGAGTTTTGCCTGAATTTGCTGATGCTGAAGAAGGTTAAGTTTGTAATCTTAGTCATTCAGTAATGCATGTTACAGTTACTTGCAGTTCTAGTAATGGAAACTGATGCTTCATTTTTTTTCGCAGAAAAGCTTTATGAGATTTTGAGTCTTCAGCTAGAGAGCGACTTGAATCTTGAAAGAAGTGAGCATTTTAATCTTTATGTAACTTTGATTCCTCTTTCTTGGAAATTAGTCAGTGATTTTTGTCACTTGCTTCACTATGTATTTTTTATATCACCTTTGAAACACATGTTGCCTTTTAGGGAAGAAGATGATTATTGCCTGAGGTTACTGTAAAAAGTCATCTAAGCAGTTTTTATTTAATCGTGTAGGATTGTTAACTGAGATATCCTAATTAATATTTTATCTGCAACAATATTCTGTATATGTGGTCCCAGTAGAAGATGAGTAGATCCTGAATGAGTTAACATTACATAGGAAACTATGGATTTTCAATCATATGTTGTTTCTTAAACATTACCTTATTCTACTTCTATTTGCAGTGCGTCACTATGAAGTGGTGTATCTTATCCATGAAGACCATGCTGATGAGGTTGACAATGTCATTTCCAAAGTTCAAGGTATTATCTTACTCATTTAACCAAGCCTTCGAAGTTGTATTATTTGGCTTATTGTTAAACAAACTGTATTACTACTTACAGTACTCCTCAATATGTTTTTGATTGTTACATTCTTGCTTCGTTTGAGGGTGACAAGGGAAATTGTAAGCTATCTTTTTCTACTTTGTTAGTTTGAACTACTTGCTGTCCCAGAATTTTTTGTTAGGATAAGTGCTTGATAGAGAGTCAGACACCAATGGTAATGTGGAACACTGAAACAAAATTGTAAGAGATATTATTTAAGTTTCTTTAAATGTTTTTAAGAGTTCCCATTTTTTTTCTTCTTCTAGGAATTTACAAGTTCAAGATTTTATTGAAGGATGGAATATGGTTGCAAAATATGATTGGGTCCAAAAGAAATCTGTTTAACCTACAATAGGCATACATGTTTTCTACTAGCCAACTTGAAGGCTGATTATATTGCTGGTTAAATATTTTGGAGTTCTTTTTGAATCCTGATATAGATTGGGGCTGGGAACACAAGTTGGTCATATTCCTGGAATGGGAGGTGGATTCTGTCATTGCCTTCCAATTAGGCATCCCTATGTACCAGAGTTCCTTTTAATCTTCTAGTTAGGCAATGTTAGTTGATATCTAGTGTTTTCCCCCCCGGAATAGGGGAAGAACCTACAGCTAAATTTCTGAGTGTGTCTCACTGGTGGTGATCCTTGCCCTTTTTGCGATTTTGCATCTAGGGCAATTCCTGATATTGGCAAGGAGCCCTCTCTAGCTCAGTTTCTGCTTAAATTTCTTTTTTTTTAAATTTATTACAAGTACCAACTTCCCATTTATATATAATATAGGGAAGACTGATTTTGATCCACGGTGAGCTTTGCTGAAGAAACATTTTGTTGTAAGGCAGTTTTTTCATGGACTTTTCCTGCATTTGATGTTTTAACTATACTTTTGCAGAATTTGTCAGGGAGAAGAAAGGCAGGATTTGGAGACTGAATAACTGGGGTCTTCGCCAACTCGCATACAAAATAAAGAAAGCAACGCATGCCAATTATGTTCTAATGAACTTCGAGATTGATGCAAAGTTCGTCAACGACTTCAAGAGCATGCTGGATAAGGACGAAAGGATCATTCGGCATCTCGTTATGAAACGTGATGAAGCTATCACAGAAGAATGCCCGCCCCCTCTGGAGTACCACACATTGCGCTCACAGCAGGAAGATGCTGATGATGAAGACGGCGATTTGGACAGTGAAGATGAGGATTGGGATGACGACATGGAGTTGGAAATGGCTGGACAAGATGACTTTGATGTTGAGGCTGATGACAACATTATAATCATCAACTCTGACAACAAGGAAGACAATACAGATGATGGCGCTGGCACAAAGACAATGTTGAAGACCAGGAAGGCAATGAGGTAACCTACCAAGCTTGCTATAGTGCTTTAATCTGCTTATAATGGCTTCCACCTTTTGGGTAGTTTTGTAAGACCTGAATTGTTTGAATTGATACGTCGAATATTAATGTATTTATCTTCAGAGCTGCTTAAAGTTATTTTTGTGGAGAACACTCATTTGTGATGAGATTTCTTTGTCATGTCTAGGTCTGTTTACCCGCATGAAATATATATATATTACAATTTATTTTATATATTATCAAATGTATTTTGAAGGGGAGACTTGGTGTTATGGTAAAATTGTTCATGTGATTTGAAAGTCACAAGTCATGAAAATAATAAGGTTGCGCCTTCCTCGAAACTCCTATTGAAGGGAACTTCATGCACCAAGCATTTTTATTTTTGAAAGATATAAAAAATAAGGCACATAGTCATCTCCTTGTTGTACAACATTTCGTGGAAGGAGAAATAGAACTTTTACTATGATCACATCTCTGTAAAGATAGGAACTTAATGATAAAACACTCCTTTTCCTGCAAAGCTTAGCACACCAATGGCGGCTTTTTTTTCGAACAATATATTATTTGATTGATTGGTGCCCAACTTCCCCGATCACGAAACTTTGCAATGCCTGGTCCAAGTAACATGAAACTGATCTGTGAAGTTAATCAGTTAGCGAAACTGTTCTTAGTTTCAAGGACCATTGTTCGATGGTTCCAGGCTTGATCCTCCTAAGTGTGGCATTTTTTTTCTTGTTTGCAAATCATGGGGTCTTGTTTTGGTCCCCTAAGCTCAATTTTGCAGTACCACAAACGTTTTCACCGGACGACAGGACGCGGTGGGTGACCCTGCGCAGCATGCTGTTTCTGCAAATCTTTGAATCTTTCGATAAGTTCTTGGAAAGTCGGTCTGAGTTTTGGTTCACTGCAAGCAAAAAGAGGATGAGAAATCAATAAGGTTCAGTTATGAATGATAACACATCTATAGGCCAAGAATTAACCTCTGCCAGCAGCTCTGAATTATCAATACCCATTGCTGGTCCAGATCTGCTGGTAGATCCAACCTTTGATCCATGAACCCTACAGCCGCAGTGACCTGGATAAACAAAAAAGTTAGGCGACGGAACTCTTAGGGGAAATAGGATCTAGACCGAAACACCGATTCTTCTGTTCATGAAACCCTAATAACATACAACAACATACAAGTTAAAAAATTTATAAACTCCAAGCTTGTTTCACAGAGATCGATGACCAGATATCACTAGCTAATACTACATCTAATACAATACTTCATTGGCCATTCATTAGCTCACCAAGTGTATTCAAATTTTTCTCATGAATATCGCCAAGTATGACAACCAGCAAAAGGTATACATGTCGACAAAATGATACTCACCTGCATCGAATTGAGATTATACCAAGGGATTTTCTCAGTAATAAGCTCCCACAATATCACACCGTAGCTGTATACATCCGACCTATTTTTCCAAGAGAATACAAAAAACTACATTAGTCTAAACAACAAGAATATGGATTGGCCCTAAACGCCAGCAGAATAATAGCTGAACAGACTTCTCGTCTGAGGGTTCATTTCGAAGAGCTTCTGGAGCCATCCATTGAGGCTAAATACCAAGAAAAACACTTTGGATCATGAATAACTGTTAAGACTTAAGAGTACAATATAACAATAGATTCAGTCAGAGTGTCACTACCGTTCCTTTCCCAGATTTGGTGGTCAAATAAGTTTCATGCTTCAGACGCGAAAGCCCAAAATCACCAACCTGTTTGCAAATATTGGTAACTAATAGAGGATTATATGACTGTACTATTACGATTTCGATGCAAAGTAACCTTGACAGTCCAATTCTTGTCGACCAATAAATTTGATGACTTCAGATCACGATGGATGATTATAGGGTTCGAATGATGAAGATAATTCATTCCCCTAGCCTGCCAATATGTGAGCATTTTCATAACCAACTTAATTCATCAACAACTCAAAACATACAATTTCTACAAAAGCCACAAATTTTCATAATAGCCAAAATGAAATATGAATGAACTATGCATACAATTTTTGACATTGGGATTTTAATACATATACAACTAAGAAGAGAATTTGATTACACAAGTGTACCAACAATGCAAGATCAAGGATGGTTGATGCATGCAAACCTTAGAATAGGAAAGTTGTTCTTTTTTATTTCATATACTGGAAATCTAAATCTTTCAAGAGAGGATATGGCAAGTCACAATAGGAAAGTTGTTCTTTCAACAAATCCAGTGGCATCCTGTTTTACTGGTTTTTGAGTTTGCCAGTTACCGGATTCATAAAACGGACCAGGTTTACCACCGGATCTTGGTTGAACTGGTTGAATCAGCCAGTCCAGTCTGGTTTTAGAAACATTGATGCCCACCAATACTTTATAGATCAAGGTGCGAGGCAATTAGGAAAGAAATATCAGTATGATTGTTTATGTGAAGTTAAATGGATTCAAATTTCAGAAGCATACAATTTGATTCTGGATCGAGGAGCCATACTTACAATATCTAGGGCCATGAGGATTCGCTTTCTCCAGTCCAATTTTGTTTTTCTTTGCAGCAAGCGAAACAAACTCCCACTGCATTCAAAATTATTGAATTTAAAAACTGAATGTTAATAATCAATCTATTTAAATATTTCATCTTTTTTTAATATACAGATATCTCAAGCTATTGAAATGAATCCTGCTCTAGTATAACTAAAAATGCACAACAGTAGTGGGCAGATAGTATCATCCAACTGCTAAAAGTTCTTTACAACAGTAAAGTAACATAAGAAAGTATCAGTTTGATGCTCTGATGTCAATAAGGGTGAGCAAAAGTTCGGTTAAACCGAATTAACCGACCGAACTTAAAAGTTCGGTTCAGTTAATGCGAAAGTTCGGTTTTTTTTCTCTCGAAAACATCAGTTATATCGGTTTAATCGGTTCGGTATCGGTTTTGAAAATTGAAATTCGGTTAAACCGATTAAACCGATATTACAAGTTAAACTGTATTAAATCGGAACCAAATCAAATCAAATCGAACTAAACCGAAATCAAACCAAACCGAAACTAAACAAAACCGAAAAATTCGATTATTTCGGTCGAAAACCGAATTAACCGATGTTTTATCGGTTCGGTTGGTTCTTTTTTTTTGGAAAGTTCGGTCAGTTCGATTTTTGATTTAATCGATTCGGTCGGTTCGGTTTAAACCGATTGCTCAGCCCTAGATGCCAATATTACCCAAATCTCGGTGGTGGGGCAAGACATATGTACCTAACTCCAAACCCCTGGGATCTATGTTCACGGAGCTTCGTCTCATTACTAATTCTATTAAAAGATTGGGTAATTTTTCAAATGCCCAATGTTCAGTAGTTTTTTTTTTAAAATGTCCCTCAAGGCTTCATTAATGTCAAAATATCTCCAAAGGTTTTCATTTTGTTATCAAAATGTTCCCTCTCCATATAACAAGTGAGTAATTGAGAAGCTCAATGTATATGAGGGACATAATGCAGCTGAATTATCTTATGTTTCATGCAAGGTTGTAGCCTATGAATATGACAACTGGATATTCCTGTTCTCACTAAATTGCATAGCTAGCTGACCTTTTGATAAGGATATCAAAAGAGACAACATTTGGAACAAAATGATTCTTACATTAATTTTGTGCTTTGATTTGGATAGAGAGTTGAGTACCAACCGTGGAAGAAATTCAGTTACAATGCAAAGGCGATTAGGAGAAGCAACTGCACCCATAAAAAGAAGTATGTTCGGATGGCGTAGCCTCTTCATGAGTGACACCTTAAAATAAAGCAATATTCAGGTTCAGTTAAAAATATATAAATCAGAGAGAATCAGTAATATACTCGTAAGATTGAAAAGAGATTCCTTGATAGGAAAGACATAACTTCAATGCTATTAAATTAGAGAAATTATGAACCAGAGCTTAAGTGTAATCTCGAATTTTCAAGTCTTGACTACTAATCTCCTTTTTTGAAGTTGTGGTTTCTTGATGAGAAATGTCTATAATATTCCTTTAGGGAAATGAACAAGCTACATCATTAAGCTCAATCCTATGGAAAGCTACATGAGATTGGTAAACAATTGCAACAATCACAAACTGAGCTAAGCTAATTATTGAAATCTACAGTTATGGAGTTCTTATGGAAAGCTACATGAGATCAGCAAACACCCTATATTGCGAAAAGGGCTGTGAAAATTGGATAGGATAGATAAGAATATAAAGCATGGAAATTCAAACAAAATTTTATAGAAGAAAATTAGAGACTGTCACAAATCGTAAAGGAGTCTCTAGTCTGGTTGGTTGGGTAATCACGAGTTTTTTTTATTGGAATGCATAAACTATAAATTTATGCAAAAATATTAATTCATGAGTAAAATCCTTTGCAAGTTCAAACTGAGAAGTTTGGTAGCTAGTTTATGTTTATTGTTAATGACCCAATCAAAGTAACAATACTGAAAGGCAAACAAAATGGTGTGAACCTCCATCCAAGAGCACAAGCGTGGTTGAGACTTGAGAAACCAGAGGCAAAAAAACTGATGATATAAGTGTGCAACTTACCTAAACCGAAGTGACTTGCTGATTTAGGCAGAGTGAGATTTTTGTATGTTTATTTCCTCAATCAGTGTTGAGAAATCTAATCTTCTAATTATCATATATGTCAAACTAAGGACCTTGTAGCTTGTACAACAGACCATGGTTTAAAATCTCGTACCATGCTGGTCAAAACGGTCAAAACATATCGGTCCGATAAATTCCTGAAACTCGATACTACTTGGCACTAAGACAATGTCTTCGGTGTCGAGTATCATTCATGTTAACACTCGGTACTCCTTGGCATGCTAAAATTGAGTTATTCTTTTATAGTTTTCTTCGTATAAGATAATGTCCAAATTATAGCATTCCAAATGGAAAACAAAAAAATAAAAGTTGTTTATCTTTTTTCTTTTACTTCTTCATCTCTTTTCTTTTTTCATCTCCAATTTATTACTGGCACCGTACATCGAAACGTCGGCACCATACCGAAATAGTATCGTTCCAATCAAAGACAGAAACATTAGCGCGAGCACGACTCAAGATTTCAATCCCTGCAATAGACATCGACAAAACGTAAAAGTGGAAAGGAAGGGCACTTTAAAAGGGAAGTATGAATAGGGAGAATG
The DNA here is from genome assembly GCA_038050645.1 of Hedychium gardnerianum. Taxonomy (NCBI): domain Eukaryota; kingdom Viridiplantae; phylum Streptophyta; class Magnoliopsida; order Zingiberales; family Zingiberaceae; genus Hedychium; species Hedychium gardnerianum. The sequence continues at coordinate 3,124,182 of JBBUKS010000100.1, forward strand.
CCTTTCCAACCAAATTTGAAAAAAAAAACTATTGTCTCCTCTTAGTTTCAGAATCTCCAAATTTTGAGTTAAAACATTGAAATTCAGCTATTCCAATAAAAGAACTTCACTTGCAGATAAAAAAAATATAGAACAATTTGTCATTGCAAACAACAAACCACGTAAAAAACTTTGGTAAGATCGCCCAATGAATATTAAGAAGTATCACGAAATCTACCATTTGATCCACCTTGTACATGATAAACGTGATATATATCCTAACCTAGTACAGCTCATGTGAAGTCCTAAGTTATATAATATACACATGTATTTTTACAGTTATAGATTGTCTTAACCTGAATCAAGGTTTAAAATACTGGTTCCATTACCAATTTCAATCTTTAATGGAAATAATATTGTTCTAGTTTTCATAAGTCTTGGTGTATGATAAGGGTTGACAAAGATTAGGCGGGTCAAGAGTACAGGAAGAAGAGGAAGAGGAAGAGGAGAGGAAGAAAGAAGAGGAAAGACGTAACCACCACTCATAGCCTCCACCATCACTCTCAATCATTGTTTGACTGAGTGGTGGGAAGGGGTTGATAATAGATAGCAAGTTAACAAGTTTGGATGAATGTGTTAATAAGTTACTGGGTTGGTAGAGTTTTAGGTTACAAGAAGGTGAGTGCTATTGATCGATGATAAGCTAGAATACAGATAAGTTCGATGGTCAAAACAATTGCAGAGATATGCTGTATCGGGCTCCTTCCTATGGATCTAAAAAATTAGTAGCAACGATGTTGAGGTCACTCCTTGTCCATCGTTCCTCGCATTGCTTGATAAGGAGGTAACATGAAGGTAGTGTTTTATGACCACAATGATTGCAAGATCTTTGATTGCAGCATCAAGCCCCTTGGCATTGGATCTCAAGCAACTAGCAGCAACAATGTCAAGGTAGGTTCTTGTCTATTGTTCAGTGTTTCACATAGCATATTGAAGCATAACAAAGCATCACCTAACAAAGGTGAAACATAGATGCATGGACAAGACAAGTAAATTTGCCCATGTCAATGCCTTCTCTGCTTTGGTCTACATGCAAAACGGTGTGTTGACCTGACAAGATGGTACTTCACATCTTGACTTAAAAATTACTAATAATATAGCCTTGGATAGAATTTGGCGCAAGAATAAGATTAATATAGTCAACTACAAATAGTTGGGAACAGCATAGTCTGATGATGATATACTATCAAAGCAAGAGAGCTAAACTATGATATCAATATAAAACATATAATTGATAAAGAAATTATGGCTTATAGCTTCCCAAAGTCACAGAAAGGTACACTAAGCAGCTGAAAATGAAAGAACATGAGAGAGAAAGCTAGAAAATCAGTTAAACCTTTCACATTTCAGAATAATGGCTGCAGTTTTAATTAACGCGCAAGAGAAAAATAGAAGAAATGCCATTTATGTATAAGAGCAATTAGCTTCTCAATGTGCCAAATATTGATTATGTGTAATGCAAGTAGTGTCTTCAACATATATAAAATCAATTTTGTTTCAATCACTGACCTCTTGTCTAAAGGAAACTATCAAATCATCAGAATATTCATTCTTTGAGAATACTTTAACTGCAACATCCTGCGAGAAACACAATAGACAGTTTCCACCCATAAGAAAAGGCACACTGTCGTTTGAACATCAGATCTCCCAATGCCATGATAATAATTGGTAATGGATGAAGAATTTGCTCAATCTGACTTTTTTGGCCCTTGTCGAATAAATTTTATAATATCTAAAACTTCTAGGCTGATAAAATAGATCACCCATGACAGTGATTGAGAATAGTACTAGAGGAGCAAGGCATGAAGTAACTCTTCCCTAATAAAGAAAGAAGTGACTGGGAACACAATTTTGCAATTAATAAATATAAAAAGAAAAGTAAATGCTCACCGAGCCATACCACAGAGCATGATACACAGTTCCACAAGAACCTGGAGAAGAAGGCATACACAATAAGTGATACAAGCTTGAGCTGCAACAAAATTGATGCTAGCAACAGTCCATTTATTAGGCAGATCTCTACTGTTTTGATAATTTTAACATTTCTAATCAAGCTTTCTACAAAGTGGTAACACAAGAGATGTTGCAATTAGTTGGCAACAATCAACAAACATATAAGAATGACTAGTGAAAGTAGGACATCTAACTGGAAAACGTTAAGAATTTTACAGTCAGTATACACACATTAATCAGACAAGCAGTCAATTAATCTCAGGAGTTGCTAGAGTCTAATGAACAATCAAACTTCATTATTGATGTTTTGCCCCCACACACCATAATAGAATATTGTAGCAGTAAGGAAGAACTGACACTTAGTTGAGATGGATCATACACTACTACATATGTAAATTCATTTTTTTTTTCTTTTTGGGGTGATACACTTCTCACCATATGTTATCTTAAAAATTGTATATATGCTCTCAGCCCTTTATTGCTAGATTTGTTTTTCAAAGTTCTCTATCTAAGTATTCTCTCCCTCTACTAGTATCTGGTTGTGCTAGTTTTATCCATTTAGTATTTCTTGAATGAGATAAATTATCCACATGGTACATCAAATATACCTATCTTAGCTATGCTCACCTCCACAACAGTAGTTGTTGCTCTTCTTCCATGTCACATCATGCTTTTATATCTATTATTGTGATTTTCTTTCAGTTGACTCCATTTTTCAGCTCTTCACCCTCTCCATCTATTATTTGGGCTTATGCATTTGAAGCACGTTTATAAGACCTTTCATATTGTTGACTCAATTGTCCTATCCGGAAAAATTCATACTAATAAACCCCTTAAATCCCTCTTCACCAGTAAGCAATGTTTTAATCAACAACAAAACCTTTACAACAAAGATAGAGGCAGTCAAGTTAAAATGTTCTATAAATCAATTTTAGGAGACGAATTTGCTTTCAGTAGGACATGATATTACCACCTCTAGTAATCAATTAAAAACAAATGGAAGGGAACAATATGAACTTTTATGAAATTTGAAGTTGGAATTTCCTAAGCCTAGAGAGAATAATTAAACTTAAATACAGTCACATACAACAAGAATTATCACAATTCTGGTCAGATTGCTTCTTAGCAACCAAAGGATAAACAAAGAAAGCTAGAGTTGCAATCAACAAAAAGAATCAGTCTGCTCAGCATACATGCTTTCTTTACAAACTATTAAACAAATGGATCACAAGATGAAGATCCTTACCTTGGCCTATCTGTTCTCCAATTGTAAGGTCTTCCCATAATATCTCATAATCTAAGCAGTCGGAATCCATATCCATCCTCTGAACAGTGCTGCTGCTAGTGCTACAATTGCTGCTAATACTACTCGCGCTGTTTGCATTATGAGAGGAGGATCCAGAAATATTACATGTCTGGTTGTTTTCAGTCACCTGACTGTCTGATTTTCTACCAGATTCAGATGCTTCTAAATTATGGTTGTCATTTTCTTGATCACGATGAAGCCATGGCCATACAAACTGCTTCTTTGCATCATTACCATCATGCTCATGCCCTTTCCAAGGCCATGATATACCCTTATTGGCAAGAAATGACTCTGTCTTGCTTATGAGCTTGAAGATTTTGGGCTTTCCTTGATCTTCATCCTGATTTGTTTTTACTTCTTTTCCGGGAGATTTTTCCCCCACTGCATCAGAGGCACCAAAAGGTACCACTTCTTTGGTTGTGCTAGGCTTAGCTCCACTAGAAGAACCATCCTCCTTATGGTCCGATGAAACTGCATCATGATCACTGCAGTCTCCATCCTTAGCTCCGTTTTCACGTTCCTTACTGTGCTCGCCTAGTTTTATCCACGACCAAACTTTGCATGTAACTTTAGTGGCCTATTTTGGTGATTTTAAAGATCAAGAAAGAATAAAGTAGAATGTAGTTTGACATAGCCATATTCTGTTAAAAGAAATAGTTCTTTGAAGTGCTTCTAGGGCATGCAATCTTCAGGTTTATAGAAATGCAACAAGTTATACTCACCAGGTTTGTGATTTTGGATGCAATAGCAACTTGAATGGGCTGCTGAAGATCAGAATCATTCTTATTCATCAAACGTATTCTTGGTTCACTTGTACCTGCTTGCATATTGGTAGAAGTTGGAGGGGATCTTAAGTCCTGAAAGGACCTTGAATCACTTGACACGACAATGATGCCAACCAAACTACCATCATCATCGTAAAAGGGGGTGTTGGTGACAATAACTACAAAACGGTCTCCTAGCTTGTTCTTCACAGGAAACTTTCCTGTCCAACTCTCCCCCATGGTTAAACGTCGAATTATCTTCCCAGCGATGTTGAAATCACAAGCATCAACAAGCAGCTGAATTGCATGCTTCCCTAAAGCTTCAGATGAAGAATAACCATAAAGATTTTCTGCTGATCGATTCCTACAAATGAATTAAGACCATCATTAAAAAAACAATTTGAAATTCACAAACCAAGATTCTGAGCAGTATCAAATAACAAAAATGACCACTCTTGTATTACTATTTGTTCAGGCAATTTATAAATCTTTCATCAAATAGCTTCCCGGCAATCCTGTTATATGACTTATAAAGGATATTTCTGCTTAGCATATGTTTAAAAGGCTTACCATCAAGATACTCATAGTTCTAGGACAGATCTAAAGAACAATATAACCCTAGCAACTCTTGCACTAACTTAATGATAGACACTGAGTACTTCTTAGGAAAAGGTGTAGGAAGTGCATGTCCCATCAAAACTGAAACAATTTTGCACTTTCAGCTACACATATTGGGCGAAACTGATTGTCAAAGGATACAAAAAGGAACCCAAAAAAGCATGGTTATGAACAAGGAGTAAGAAAAGCATCAAAGAGCTATGGTGGAGAGCTAACCAATAAATTATCCTGCACTCGGGATCAAATATATGGACTGACTGCCCCATAGATTGCAAAATATTCAGGCACTGCCTTTCCGAGAGGCCAATGTTGGCCGCACTATCACCTGAGCGAATCATGCTCCGGCTCTCCCGGTGCATCCTTGACGGGTGCCCAAAGGAACCCGAGACCCTGCCCCATTCCGGTGCAGCTCCTTCGAGGCCTCCACTCTTTGGTCTCTGTAGCGGAGGCATCATCCGCTGCGGCGACACAGACTGAGACCGGGCGCGGTCGGACCGGCGAACACCGCCATCATCCACCGGCCTCAGCCTCGACATCTCCTGCTTCAATTGGGCATGCCCCACCTCCAGCTCCTGGATCTTCTTCAGCAACTCGTCTGCTGAGATCTCCATTCGCCCCAAGGAAGCTCGTTTAGCGTCAGAAGAGGTGGGAATCAACTATAGAGACAGTAGAGAGGATCCATAGTCGTCTAAATCTTAGAAATTTTGGAGATAAGGTTTTCTGTTCTTGGTCAATGTCAAAGGTACCTCCTTTAGTTAAAGCGAGGGTTCATTGAAGTTCATGTACGTCGGCAATGGCGAGGAGCAGGTTCTCAGATCAAATATGACTACTTTTTTTTTTTTTTTTGGATTTTTAGCAAAAGAAATGGCCACCGCCGTCAATGAATCTCGTTCGTAGTGATCCTGATGAAGGGATGGATTTTTCTGCTCGAATCTAGCACTTTTTCGTACCAAAGGTGCCCTATCTCTCACGGAAAGGGCTTCCTGGTTCCTCTTTCAATTTTCCCAGAAGAGGAGATCGTGTTTTCTGCAGAAAGATGGGCGCTTTTTCGATCAAAGCTGCCTCCTTTCTTTCTTCTGGCACCTCTCGATCTCTACCTCCGCTGATCCACTTGCCGCTTCTTCGTTTGCTCTGTTTAAAACGCGTGCTTTGGACTTGCTCTCCTTGTACGACCTCCACAACCGCAACTTCTTCGTATCAAGGAACAAGCTTTGACATTTCTTGTGGACAAGCTTGGCAATCATCCATACTCCAGATTACCACAATGCCCTCTCTTCGATTTCTTCCAATATAATTCTTCACCGTCGGAAAAAGATACACACGCCACAATCTCGTGGATTAAGCATCGAACTGTATCCAGAATCCAAGTTAAAACCTACCCAGAAACATTTGCAATCGATTTAGAGAAAACTTGCTGCGACTGCTCAATCTTTGCTTCAAACTTCCTGCGACTGCTGACAAACCTCATCCTCGAAGCTTGCGTTTGCTTGCACGCAAGTTGGCGTTGCGGCATGCCCCACCCGTTTTCTCTCTGACGTTCTCGCAAGTTTCAACTCTCCTAAATTCATGGCAATGAAAACATTTATGGAATGTGCGTATGTCCAAGAAATTGCTTCTCGTGGAAGACAAATAGACAATCACATGATAAACAAATATATATTTCTCCGAGGGTTCAGCAGCCATTGATATTGCTGCTGTCGCCTAGTGTCATAATTCGGCACTCGAACCATTCATTTATGCATACTTATTATGGAAAATGACGGTTAAAAAGACTTCCTGTACCAGTACCAATCAACCATGTTGTCCCTGGAAAGCTAAGTTCCTGGTATATCATAACAGAGGAATTATTCTGACGAAAAGTGAAACGTTCGATTCTCGTTAAATTAATATAGAGGAAGTAAATCATGAGAGCTAATCTAGTCAGTTCGAACAGTGACTAATATATAAGGAAGACAAAAACTTAGCTATTAGTTAGAATTTGACTCCTAAATCTCATTGTGACAACATTTCATCTCATGTACTAACCAACAACTCATTGTGATGACATAACAGAGGAATCATGAAGATTATCGACATCAAAAAATTTCAGTGGCTTGGCGAAATGGATTCACGGTGGCAACTTTGTGAACGTAGTTGATTGGGGAGCCATGAGATATGGCTGTTGGTGTAAACAGGTGAAGATAGAGAACATGGCAGTCAATTAAAACGGTGGTGTAGGTTGAAGGTGGTCAGAAATCACAAAGTATTACTGTGATTAGTGGTCGAAAATTTTAACATCGTAAAGTGATGGTCATAAAAATCACAACGTTTTTCCGTCCTTTCCGTGATTGCCAAAGAAATTTTAGCTTGTCCAGTGTCAACTGTTGCAGTGGAGCAGACGTTCAGTGTCGGCGGCAACATATTAGATGAACGACGATCGATTTTATCTCCCGACTCATTGGAAGCCCAAACATTACTCGACGATTGGACCAGAGCCGAAAAAAGAATCCAAGGAATGCAACTTTTAGATGATGAAACCGAAGATTTTGATACTGAAGGAACAAATACAACGGGAACAGAAAATGGAAGTGAGTAGTAATTAAGCAATGTAACTTTTTAATGTAAAAGGATAAAAATATAAAAGAACTACGTGAGCTTTGATTCCCTTATATCATAAGGGGATACATAGACAACTTAAATAAGTGCAAACCCTTTGTTTAAATAAATTTTAATTTTTTTAATATAATAATCTTGAACCGTAGCGAACCGTGGTGAACCATGAATCGAACCGTGAACCGGCGGTTTCGAACCGTGAACCGTAACCGTCTTGACTGGTTAAGGTTAAGGATCGATCCCCAAAAAATTATCGAACCGACGATTCTGAACCGTCGAATCGTCGATTTTGAATCATGGTCTGGTCTAGATATAGCTGCTGACGTAAACAGAAGATAGATAACATGGCAGTAAATTAAAACAGTGGTGTAGGTTGAAGGAGCCATTAGAAGTCTGCGCGTTGAATGAAATCTTGTGTGATGTCAAAAGATTGGAGACCTTCTGTATAGAAGAAAATATTAATCAAATTTACTTTTTGTTTTTGTTTTTTAGGGTCTTATTTTTTTTTTCTATTGGGTCGGTAGGCAAGTGTGCAACAATTTCTAGTCCTATTTGATTTTTTTTAATTTCAGAAAATAAAAAGATTTTGGGTACACAATGATTAATACAAGTTTAAAGTATAATTATATGAGCTTTTATTTAATATAAAAGACTATGACTCAGTGTGTATCACATATTATTTGTCACATAGTCAATGCATAGAACAAATCATAGATTGGTGTGAAAAAAGCTATCTTCCGATTTATTTTTAAAATAAGAGAAAAACCTTGAGTGATATTTATTGATGCCAGTAAATAACCTTGAGTGATATTTATTGATGTCAGTTACGGATCAAGCCTCAAGTAAATCGGTAAACCAAAAGTTTGAATCGGTAGTTTGAATCATCGGTTCATTAGTATTTTTTTTAAAAAAAACTTTTAACTTTTTAAAATTAGTTTAGAATTTTTTTTGTTCAATGAGAACTTGGATTTAATAATATTAATGGTGTGATTTAATATAAATCAATTCATTTTATTAAATTTTTTAACATGAGACTTTCAAGTTTCGTTAATTTTTCAATCTAATTTATCTTGAATTTTCTAATGTAAAACTATTCCAACTTAAACTTATTAATATTATCTTGAATTTTCTAATTTAACCCTTTTAATATGTTATTTATTAATCTTATTTTATTTCTTATTTATAGAAATTATTTGATTTATATGGGTTAGTATTAGCCCTACGAGCCAGATGATTAGATTTATTGGGTTAATGATTATGATATTGGATTAATGGTTAATCCAATGTGTTAAAATCCAACCCATTAAAGATGATTAATGGAGAATAATTATACATTCAAGAAGGAAGATCATTGAGTCAGACTCAATTGGATCCAACTATTGGATTGAGTCCAATTCGAATTAGACTTATGGAGTCAATTCGGATTGATCGATGAGTTAGACTCATTGGGTGAACTCGAATTCACCAAGGAAGAGGAAAGGTCAA
>JBBUKS010000100.1:3148960-3168090 GCA_038050645.1 Hedychium gardnerianum
CCCCTCGGCCCGTAACCGGCCCGGCGACCCGGGTCAACGGGTAACCGACCCGTTGACCCGGTTACGGGCCCGGGCTGGATCCGGCCCGGGGTCGGGTCTAGCCCCACCTCGCCAAATAATTTAAGCAGATTAAGTTAAAATTTTAGCAACCCATTTTAAGGCAATCTAGGAGGGTCGACCTGCGCGAGTCGTGGGCTAGGCGGGCCGGCTCGTAACGGGCTTAGGTTGGCGTGGGGTGAGATAAAAAAATTCTTCCAAATTTAAAACTAAAGTGAAAAACTCAATTGGCTTGTGGGCTTGACTTGTCTAATCCGCAACACAAATTTAAAAATTTCAACCTTTTCTATATATATATTTTTATTTTATTTTTTGGCGGGCTAGTGGGTTGGTCCGCCTATCCCGCAACTCACCTTGGGTTTGGTTGGGTTGGGGATTTCCTAGCCCGTCAGGATGGCGACCCGTTCCGCCATATGATGGGCCGGCCCGCCCCGTCACGGGTTTACTCATTTAATAACACTATATGTAAGTGATGCAACCAATATTTTGATTATTTATAATATGTAATCACATAACCTCTCTCATGAAGCTGAAACTCTATAGTTTAAGTAATGGATTTGTTGTTTCATTGTTCGATATATTGTAATTGGGCAAAAATTAAAAGGGTGTCATTTTCGTCAAAAATACTCTTTCAAAAGAATTCAAAATGTTCATTTCGAAAATATTCTTATTTCAATATTGTTGTGGTAGTTACGACATAGTTGTTACAATGTGTTAAATTAGTTACTATAGCATAGAGTAAAATTGCTTCCATTTGGTTAAAATTGCTTCCATTTGGTTAAAATTGCTACACATAGAATACTATTATATTAAAATACTCTTTACCAAATTGATAAAAATTCTCTACACAACAACCATGACATAACTGCTACTATAGTTGCTACAACAGTATAATAGTTATGTCATAGTTGTTGCAATATTTTTGAAGTGATTTTGATTTGGATCAATTTTAAGTCATTTTGACCAAGTTGATAAATATTTTTTGGTTATAACAATTGGAGCAAAAGGTGAAGCCTTAGCGGCTTCTCCATGACGGCCCCATATTCTAGGGAAGGGGGTAAATTGCTGGGGATATTTGTCCTAGTACAGTGGCCCTTTGCAGGGGGAGGTCAAGCGCCCAACGAGATATTTTGTATCTATTGGGAATTGACCCCAAGATCTATTGGAGCAACCACCCATGCCGGTACCAACTGCGCCAACCCACGAGGGCTATTTTGTTATAATAATATTCTATATGTAGAAATTTTGATTAAGTTGAACCGATTTACTTTATAGTTGTGATTGCAGCTACGGCGTAGCTGCTGCAATAGCTACGCCGTAAGTGCTACAACAATGTTGGAATAAAGATATTTTCGGCATGAGAAACATGCTAGAGCGTTGTTTTAACTTTTTTTATCCTATGGGTGCCCTTTTGATGAAAATGTTAATGAGGGGGTGTCCTTTTAATTTTTGCCCATTTTAATTTAAAATTCCAAGCTCAAGCATTATCCCTTGTAAATCAATTTATCATCAACAAGTGATCAAAATATGCCAAGATAGATAGATATCAATGTAGAAAGCACAAGCAACACAAATGCACTTATGAAGCAACAAGAGTAAACCAGTTATGAAATAATTCTCTTTTTCTAACAACTATAATTATATCATATACTTTCATAAATTTAATCACGCACGCACAAGGTAAATATAATAAAACAAGCAGGAATCACCCACTTCAAATAAAAAGAAATATTCGATTAACCAATTCGGCACATACATAACCTCAGAATGCACCCTGGTACACTGTCCGCATGATATAAATGCAGACTGACTCCCAACTACAACTTCAATCATCAAGATAAAATCATTGGATACAAATTGCTGGGACTTACCTCTGACACAAATACAACTTCATACAACTGGGTGAAGTCCCCTGGTTAATTAGATACAATATGCAGGAAATGTAAGTTACACAAATTTTCCCAATTTCCTTTCTGTTTCAATGGTAACATTTCCAGATAGCTCAGTCTCAAATCTATTGTTACCCAATTGAATTGCAACTTTTAGCATTGAGGCATCCGCATCTTTATTTTTTAAAAAGACAACCATATAATCCATCATAATCTGAGTCAAAGATGTTCTATTCTGAGTAGAATATTCCAATAACTCTTCCAGCTTTTATGAGGTCCTTGTCTCACATTTGTGACCACACCAACTATTACCCTTTCAACTACTATTTTGCTATGTGCATTGTTGTATACTTTTTCTAAACTGTATATACCTTCATCATCCTTTACCAAACATTCAATCTTTAAAAAACAGTCAACATGAATTAAATATTTTTCTGCAAGAACAATTTTAGTATCAACCCCATATTCTTTTCCTTTGCAATGAAGTGAACTTTTGCCATCATGCCTTTTGCCTTTTGCCTTTTGCCTTTTGGAAAATAGGTCACATCTTCTTGATCACCCGTGTCTTCTGAGTGAGCAAGGGAGATGAGGGTCTTGGGATTGTAGGTGAGCTTGGAAGTGGAAGAGGAGCTGCTTGTCGTCCACTTCTATTGGCCCTCCACGTCTGAGGGTACAGCAGCACCAAAAAGGCAAAAGGGCCAGGTGGAGGTCATGGTTTCTACATGCGAAAGAGAGGGAGGTTGAGACTCATTGAGAGAGTGTATGAGACAGAGGGGAAATAGGAAGAGGCGGTGGCAGCGCTGCCTAAAACGAAGAGTGGAAGAAATAAAAGCACGGGAATGAGGAGAAGAAATAAATTAGGTATTAATTGACATTTTTCTAAATCAGTCCATTAATTAAAAAATTACAATTGGGCCCCTGGGAACAAATACTATAACAGGTTTTATGTCACCCACCAAAGTGTTTTGAAATTATGAGTTTGTGGACAAGCTTGACAAACATTTGAATTTAGGATAATAGAAATTTGTATAGATTGGGATTTGGGGCCTTCTTTAACTTTATTAATAAATTGGTTTGAATAGTTTCTTAGCCAGAATATTAATCATCTTTGTATTTAGGTCTCGGTTGCAAAAACCGTGAAAAACCTGACAAGAACATTTGTATCCGAGTGTTTCTCCATACATCAGGAAGTGTAATATAGACATGGAATAAGCTTATAATAGATGTCGGCAAAATTTTCTCAACCTTCATATCTGTTATTTTGGATTTTAAGGCATTTTGGAGTGTTATCTTGATGTGACCCAATTTTAACTAGATGGAATTAATCACCTTAATCCATCAAATAAACTTGAATGATTATTAATAACATGTTCAGGTTCTTTAATCCATAAGGATCTTTAATTTTTTAACACAAATATCTCTTTTCAGCGAAGATACTAATTCACTGTCTCTTTTGCACAGCTACCTTAGGGTTTTTCACTGAAGTTTCAAATATATAACTATTCAAAGTTATCATTCCCCTTGATAAGTGGATGAATTACTGGCAAGCTTTTCATGAGAAAAGCATAGTGAAATTTTAATTATAAGCATATTATTATACCTTCCCAAGTGGAGTTGAGAAAGAGTTGATTAGATCTATGAGAGTTTGGCATGCAGGTCACTAGTGAGATCAAAGAAATTGCGGTAGTGATGGGGAAGTCATTGGACTACCAATTGTGGTGAGATGAAAGCTGCTAATAGCGAAGGCAGAATTGTTCAGGCGGCGACAATTGACAATGAGAGAGATGTGAGCCATGCATGAGAGAGAGAGAGAGAGACAGAGATGAGGGAGGGGTAAACATGTACCCATTAAGATAAATGAGTAGCAAATATTTGGCTCAATTATAAATCTTATTCTTAAGATAAATAACTAGCCGAATCTGATCCGTTTAGGTTGATTACACATGAGTGAGTAGTCGTCAAGATAAATAGGTTTGAATTGCCAGTTTTACTCTGCAACCCATGGGTTGTTTTTGTGTTTTATTGTCCTTCAACATTATGATACTTAATGCCAAATTACATTGTCGTATCTTAGTCTTTTATAGTGGTCGACTATATCTCTGCTTTCTGCTCTCCAGCTTATTAGCGTATTTCTAATAATATAACTCTATCGACTTACCGGTTTCATTGAAGGCTTTTGTACTTTGACTATTTATTTATTTATTTATATTTTTGGGGTTTATGCAGATTGGATAGTGCAAATTTCCTATAGAATACTAACTATTTACCTATTTTCAAATCAGCAATGTCATGTTGCAGGCTGGTTCCCTGGCCACTAGTCCAACCCATGGCTTTGGAGGACATTAGGGTAGGCCTTCGCCCCAAATCTGGCGAAAGGCTCCTCCTATGCAAGACATATGTTGTATATGGATATCAAATCTCTTTAATTAACGTATCAGTTTCTTATACAATTTTTCCATTGACTTTATATGTGCCAGTGTTTAGTTTTAGTAAATATTTTTATTGAGTTTAAACATGCGCATGTCATATTTTTATATTAAATTATAAATGTTTTTATTTACTTTGTTAGTGTTTATTTTTTTTCAACCATATATTTTTATTTAGTTTAAGTGGTTTCTTTTATTTAATTTATAATTTCCACGGCAGATACAAATATCTTCATCAGGTCCATTCAATTAGTTTAAATGGATATTTTTATTATTTTATTATTTTATAATTTTAATATCATTTTAAAGTTTAGTTTGGACTCTCTGCACAATGCCTGTCATAGAGTGGTTTCAAACCAGTCTCGAGTCTGTACTTCTGTGAACAGTTTGCAGCGCATGCCCATCAGCCCATGGTTATAACTAGGCATTTGTATAATTTTTACTACATAATATTTATTTTGATAGATATTTTAATTTACTAAAGTCTTTATTTATGAATATAGATATGGAATAAAAAATAATTTCAAAAAGGGACATGGATAACTATTTTAAGAATATGCTGAGGTTGGTTTAGCTTTGACCAAATTTGCTCCTTGGATAGTTTTGAATAGTGATTGTGGTCTCACAACATGCCTTGGAATTGCATGCATGCATGTGGTCATAACGAGCATGGGCTTGGCAAATAGTGTCATGCAATACAGTGTGGATCAGAACAATGAATAGGGATCTCGCAGAACAATCAATTGGATGCAATGTTTGCATGCACCGTGTGTTTAGAGTATTCAGTCGTTATTGTGCATTCCTTAAGGGAGATATCAAGTAAAAGATACTCCTAAAATTTTTGCCTTCTCACTTCTTGAAAGAAATCTTTCACCCTATTAATAGAAACTTCACTTCTTGAATAACTTTCAACTCACCTTGGAATTTCTCCTTTTGAGCTCTTTTCCTCCTATATCCTTGTTTTAGGCCTTTAAAAGTTTATCAGGATTTAAAATTTAAAGTGTTTCTATTTTGGATAGAAAGCCATTGTATTCTAAAGAACTATTGTTAATAAATTGTAAGTATTGAGTAGGGTAATTATATTTCATAGAAAGAGTCCAATCCTTATATTTATGGCTTTGTTTATTTGGGAGGATGGAAATAAAAATTATGAAAATGAATTACTTTTAATTATTTTTTTGGCCATACTAAAAATAATTTCCTTTAACTCTCAATTTTACGGTCAAAATTTCTCACTCAAGGTTGCCTCGCATGGTCGGTGTGGCGGCCCCATGTGAGGTAGTCTCACGCAGTCGGTGCAGTGACTCTGCAAGGTTGCCTCGTGAGGCTACGTGCGATAGCCCTGCGAGGTCACCTCGTACGGTTGTGACATCTCGTGCGGAGTTATAAACCCTAAACCCTAAAAAAAGATACATCTATCATACTCAAATGAGTATTTAGATGTTTAATAATAGAGTAATTATTAATAATTATTTTTATAAAGAGGTGTTTTGAAAAATTTAAATAGATATAATCCATATTGTCATGTTGAGGGTAGGGGTGTAAACGAATCGAATCGAGTTGAATAATATAAAAATATTGATATTTGAGTTTGAGCTCGAAAATATATATGATATTCGAAGTTTGATTCGAAGTTCGAAAATACAAATAATTTTAACTCGAGCTTGATCCAAAGTAAAATTTGAGCTCGAGTTTGGTTTGAATTGATCGAACTTTAATTTGAATATATTCGAATTATAATTTGAAATGATTTAAATTCAAATTTGATTCGAATTATTTGAATCTTAATTTGAATATATTTAAGTTAAAATTATGTAAAAATAATTAGAATTTAATTCGAATTCGGTTCATGAGCGACTTGTGAACAATTGAACAAAATAGTATGGATTTGAGTTTGGTTTGAAAAAATTATCGAACATGTTCGAGTTCGGTTCGAATTCGATAATTTCAAATACGAATTAAATATTTTTTGAGCCGATTCAAAGATTTCGTGAATCGATTTGATTCGTTTGCACCTCTAGTTAGGGTATTGATTTACCAATGATTCTATCGACCAAATTCAAACTAATTAGACATACTTTGTTTAATATAATCAGATATCTTTATTCACTTTATGATTTTAATATCAAGAAGGTCTTTATGTCTTTTGGCTCAACAACTCTCGTTAATTATATTTAAAAAATCGTGCATAATAAATACCATGAGGGGGCTTTAATCCTGTTTCATGTGATCATGTCTTTGGCTCAACTGCCCTTCCGTAATTTTCTCTGCAGAAAAGAAAATACAAATCGTGATGATATAAATTTTGATAATTATTTTCACTAGATGTTATTTGTTTATTTATTAAATAACCTCTTTATTATAATTTAATGTCTGGATTATAATCTCCTAACCTTTTTTTTTTAATGATTCTACGCAGCGGCACCTCTTAGCGGTCAACTGGTTATGCCTGAGCCCCGCCGCCACACGAAAAGCTCCTCCCATGCCCTCCTTCACAAGCTCTCGTCCGCCAAGAAGGACAAATACGTGCTTAAGCGGAGGGATCCGCAGCTGCCCTTCTCCGGCGCCACCGTCACTGGCCCGTCCAAGCTTACGCCGCTGGATTTCCCCTCTCCTATCCAACCCTTCAGCAGCTTCCACAACATCTTCCCCACCGCCCCACAGCCGCTCCCTCCCCGCCCGACAACTGCAGTGCAGGATGCCGCCGCCGCTGGAGACTACGTGCTTCAGAAGAGACCTCCCGCTGATTTCGCCGACGACAGGCCACCGCGGCAAGTCTCTCCTGCCCCGCTTGCAGAGATGCGATTGTCGGAGCAGAAACCTTCGCCGTCGGCGGTGGATGTTCTCGTTGCTACAGCTCCTCGAATGGATCCTCCTGTTCCTGGCGCAGTTGCTGATGCTAAATATGGGGCTGTGTTGGCTCGGCCATTGGACGCATGGAAGCTGGGGGGTGTCGTCGTCGCCGGGGGAATCCCAACGAAGAAGAAGATAAAAAAGCGCCCGCGTGAAGATGGTGGCATCTCCTTACCTGATGCCGCCGGTGAAATCATGAAAAAGAAGAAGGAGAGCAAAGAACGGAGCAATGATGGGAAGTCGGCCTCCACTTTTGTTAGCATCGGGCCCAAGCAGCTGAAGATAGCTGAGCCCTTTCTGTCTGCCCTTCGTCTTCCACAGGTCGACTTGAGCTCCCTCAATATGCGGCTCTCTGATCTGGTTGGCGACCTGCAAGAGCTTGCACTCGATCCGTACTATGGCTCGGACCGAGACGTCCCAGCGGCCGTGCTCCATGCCTTCCTCAAGTTCCGATCGCTGGTGTATAAAAAAAGCTTTGTCCTTCCGTCGCCCGCCGAGGCAGAAGCCGCTAAGGTCCAAGCAGCCAAACCTCCACGATTGCCGCTGGAGGCTATTGCTGAATCCTCCGAGATTGCTCCGGCGAAGCCAGCCAAAGTGGGCAGGGAGCCACCTGTCGTCACCAAGCCACCGAAGCCCGGTTTTAGATCCAATGACCCTTCAATCGCCGGACGGAAACGTACCATATCTGATCGCCTGGAGGAAATGAACGTGAAGAAGCAGAAGAAGATGGACATGGTCAAGGCTTTGGTCGGTGGAAAGAAGACGGTCATCAGCCAGAAAGGACCCGTCGGGCAGAAGGAAGCCAGCACTTCATCCACGGTGGTCGCTGCTTCTTTATCATCAACATCGGCCCCTGCTGCGTCAGCGAAGTCTTGCAACGCCAAGGAACCCGTCAAGAATCCAGAACTTCGCCTGTCCTCTCCGACCGCTCTCGTGATGAAGTTTCCGCCACGGACGACGCTGCCGTCCATCGCATCATTGAAGGCAAGGTTCGCCCGGTTCGGGCCCCTCGAGCTTTCCAGCTTCCGCGTGTACTGGCAATCCTACACCTGCAAAGTGGTCTACAAGTTCAAGCCCGACGCAGAGGCCGCGCTCAAGTACGCGCGGGGAAACCAGATGTTTGGCCAGCTGAAGGTTTATTTCCAACTCCGCGACGCCGACGCGCAGGCGCCGGAGCCGTTCGATGACGCCGTCTGGCAGACCCAGGAATCCCGCCCCGCCGAAGGTGCTCAGTTAGGACCCGGAAACAGCGCGAGCAGCGGCATCACCGCCTCGAGGCCGCTAATCAATCCGAACCAGAAACCAAGTGGGCGTCTCAAATCCATTCTGAAGAAACCCGGCGAAGATGCTGCTCCGAGCAGCGGCAGAGAGGCGGCGCGTGTAAAATTCATGTTAGACAACGTCAACGGAAAGCCGGAACCGCCGCCATCGCCTCCTCCAAAGTTTGTAATCAGTAAAACCACAGAGCCCCCTACTATCCCCCCACCACTGCTTCTATCTCGCCCGCTCTTAAGAACCATGGATACTGCTTCATTTCCACCACCACCACTGGCTCCATTACAGCGACTGGCGACCAACCGGGTGGTCCCACCGCCACCCTCCTTCCATGGTAGTGCGGAGCGTAGGACAATCGTGAACAAGGACTTGGCGAAGCAGATGGTGAGCCTCATGGTCAGGTGCAGCCAAATAGTGAATACTGTGAGATCACTGCCAGGATACGCTCCTTACCGCCCGCTGTAGTGAGGAGAAGCGCGTTCTAGTGATGTCATTTTGACGAAGACATTGTCATTTGTTGCTGGATCATTGATGCTTAGATTGTGTTGTAACAGGATTAGAAATTACAACTGATGCTGTTTGTTTGATGATTTGCTCCTGGAATTATTAAACACAGTGGGACTTTATTACGTGTGTTCTGATGACAAATTTTAGTATCCTAGGGATCGTACTAAATGAAGTGTATCTCCTTGTGTTAGGATAAAGATTGTGAGGTGTTATGGAGGAGTCGATGATAATTTTATTTATTTATTTATTTTCCAATAAAGACATACTAACAAACACATTGCGAACAAATCGAAAACCCACACTAATCACTTGCTCCAAGGCCCATATAAGATAGTAATTTAAATTTTAGCTGAGTGATTGATGTTAAATTTGACAGCTATTTAAAGGGCTTTCACTTGCTTTTCATATACAAATTTTGCCTTTTATTTTAGTTATTATCAAAAGGACCTTATATGGTGGAAAATAATCAATAGGGCATTATATTTTAATTTTTTTTTCTTAAATATCCTTTTAATCCTAATCTAATATTTTTTACAACAATTTACATTGTAGTAATTTGATCAAAACTAATCTAATACTATTATAATAATATTAACTAAAAATATTTATAGCAGTATTATATTAATTTAGTAAAAAAAAACTAATTAATATTTTAGTAGTTTTGATCTATTAGAATACTTTTAACACAGGGCAGCTTGATTGCAGTCTAATGTAGGAAAACTTTATTTTTTTTATAATTCGCTTAATTGATTTTGAAAGTAAATAATTTTTTATAAAAATTTTATGGATCTTCAAAATATTTATTCTATTTAAGATTTGAATCTGGATTCTCTTACACCAAGTTGCTATATTATTGTCTTGGGCCTTCTCAGCTACTGTAAAAGTTCTTTCTATAATGGAGGCTTGGTCTCGGGAGGAAAATCCCTATAATGGATCGTTGGAATTTGATCCTTAATTAACTAATTAATCACTTGGAGGCCATGCGATTTCAGTCGCAACTAGCGCATCTCACGCAGTTTTTTCACAGTTCAAAAGAGAAAAAGAGAAAAGAGAGAGAATCCTGCAACTTGTGTAGCAAATAAAACGCTTGGCGCATTGCAAAACTCGCGATGCAGGTGTAAAGCTGAATGTTTGACATATCAGCTACAGGAAGCGCAGATCTATCAAGTGTTTGGAAATCTCTGTCACGCTTTTTCTATCTCTTCGTCGGTCACTGTTTTTGTTTCCACAGAATAATGGAGATAACTATTCCACGATCGAGGTTTCACTGTAAATGTAAATATTGTACACTAGAATCAAAGGTGCTGAGGGTATTTATAATGTCTGTGTTCTTGTCACTTTCTCTCTTGATTATCCTAAGCCCGATGCATGCTGATCTGTTCCTGCCTTTTCTTTTCCTTTCCTTTAATTTTCTCCTCTTTCTTAATTTTTTTTTATGACCAAAGAATGACACAGCTTCCAATGCGAATTCTTCTTCATATGACCAGCCGTTGCTTTTGCCATATTAACTTGCCTCTTTCCTCCTTTCACGCTTTAAATCTCATTCAGTTGGAGCTCTCCTTTGCCTACCTACATTAAAGCCAAAAGGAAGTTTTGAACGAGAAGCTCCTCTATCTTTAAATGCTGAATTCAGTTCAATTGTTCAATCATTTAATTCAATAATTTAATTAACTCTTGGGAAACAAACAATTATCGAATGATCTGACACCAAACATGGACATTCAGTGAATCATACATTAACAAACAAAATCCAGATGTATATCTTTAACAACAAAGTACTGTGATCTAGTGATGACTCGCAATAGACAACTCCAACTTAATTACTTCTTAACTCGCTGAATCTATCAACGTGTCAAGCTTCCATTGTCAGAACGACCTGCTGAAATTACAGTCTCAATGTCATTATTGGATCTGTGACCAAACTTCTGATCCAAATGATGGTGATCAAACTGGTCTCCAGAGCCATCTAGGTAGAGCAAGCTCATGGAGGAAGTAAACTCCTTGGCCAACGTATCAGCACTACTGTTCATCATGCTTGCTGGGGCGAGGGTTCGACATGCTCTCTCCAACATGCTTTGCATGTACTTCTCATGCGCTTCAATCCTCATTTGAAGTATTTTTTGCACCTATTGCATTAACAATAGAATTGTGAGTTTCAACTATACTGTTAATTGATAATATTAACCAACTGTTTCTGTTTGTATATATCTCGCCTCTAATTGTTCATACAGTCTCCTTTGCACTTCCATCTGCATCATGCCCATGTTATTTCCAGGAAGCTCTTGGGATGAATCTACACAATCAAATCAGAACTTGATCATATATATTATAAACAAAAAAGAAGAAGTAATTAATCAACTCACCACGCTTGAAAAAGTTATGATCATGATTAAGATCCTTGTGAGGTTGCTTCCCGAGTCTAAATTTCTATAACAAAACATCACAAAATTGATAAATTAAGGATATGCATGGCACAAAAGATGAACTAATTGCAGTACTTGGAGATGGCTCTTGAGGTGATAGAGAGTGAGGCCCTTGACACCCATAACTCTCATGATGGTCTTCGGCGTCGCCCCTACAAACAAATCAATTATGTTTGTAATGGTGTTTAGTGATATATATAGCAGACGATCGAGAGACTAAGCAAAGAAGAGATTAAAGTGATGTTAGCCTACTATCCGGTCCTCCGAGTTGCCTAACCGCATCGACAAACCGGTCATGGAGCTCGGCGGTCCACCGCAGGCGGGGCTTGTGATCAGTGGTGAGGACGAGCTCCGAATCACCTTGGACGCATAAAGGAGGAGGTCTCTCATGGGAGGAAGAAGAACTCAAAGTTGTTGTTGCCTTCTCGGAGGGGAACATTCTTTTTTTTCCCCCCAATCTTTTCAGTCAATCTTAATCTACAAATCTCTCCAGTTGCAATGAGACTGAACAACTGCTGCTGCTGCTGCTGCTTCTGCTCCTCTCCCTCCATATCTCTCATGGCGATGAGTACTTATTCCTCCTCCTGCATCGTATAACTTAAAGCCACCGACATGAAACCTATTGCTTTGCCAAAAGATTGTGTTCCAGAGAGAGAGAGAGATAGAGAGGGAAGGAATAAATAATGTTATTAGGGTGTTCATTACTGTTTTTAATATGAAATTAATAAGAGAGATTAATTGCCTTAAGATTTATATATACAAATAAGATCCTAAAAGTAGCCGCATCTTGCAGTCCTATTACCCTCTTGTTTACTGGTTTATTATGTGTAAGTGCAGCAACATGAATGATGCTCAATCTAATGGGGTTCTCTTTTGTTATCTTAATTCTGCCTTGTTTATATTTTAATATGTTAAACTGGACACTAATAGCTAGCAAGGCCACTAACTGCATTGCTCTCGATCAATTTAATTTATCAATTCATTCTTTTGTGACTTCAGTTTTCCACCATTAGACGACCTTATTCAATCCAATTTTCGAAATACACGCGATGATTGATGATCACAGGGAACAAATCTTAGGGAAAAAAACATTGAAAACTTCTCTCCATATATATGGATTGATATCCAACCTTTTTCTAACTGAAATTACAATCCCTTTTAGTTACTACTCTGGTTATTTCACCTTCCATGACAATCAAGAATAGTTTCTTTGAGAGTTTACAGCATGATCAAGAATAGTTTCTAACCTGTGAATGTACATTGAATCTAATCCTGTGGATCAAACAAGAAGAATTAAGGCACAGCCATGCAAACTATAGCCTTATTAAATTGTTATCTTAATTCTGCCTAAGGCCACTAACTGCATTGCTCTTGACCAATTTAATTTATCGGTTCACTTTCAAATGTAGAAACAAGGGATGCTATCAATTCATTCTTTTGTGACTTCAGTTTTAAAAGGAGAACAATGGAGTATGGAATGTCTCGATCTTAATTTTTCCATGATTTGTTTGCATTTTATGTATACTAACAATTTTCAAGACAAATTTGGCCTATTATAATCTGTGAATGTACATTGAATCTAATCCTGTCGAATAAACAAGAAGAATTAAGGCACAGCCATGCAAACACAGCCTTATTAAATTGTTGTATCATCTCTCAATGGTTGGGCCTCATTGTGGTGGTTGTCAAGGGGAATGTACTGTGACATGATTGCCATGATCTCAGAATCCATGTAAGACTACAGAAAGAAAAAGATGAAAAGGATATTGTATTAGAATCGAAATAATCGGGTACGAAAAAAGCAAGTTTGATAACAAAGTATTTGAGGTTAGGCAACTGACCCTGAGCCTGTATTTGTAGAATACATAGGCAGCTAATGCAGCACTGATCACAATTGCTAGCACAAAGAGTGTTACAAACAAGGTGAACTTTGAGGCATTCTTGGCTGCAGTTAGACACATGATATGAAGTCACAATCTATTTGAAAGAAAATTATGTTTCGATACTGAAACATTGTTCTTACTGATGCATGTGTCCTCGGACTTTATGTACACAAGGTTGCCTCTGCACTTGCAGTCATATCCTCCCCATGTGTTCTTGCATGAGCATTCAGGGCAGGTACAAGCAAGCTTCTCCTTGCATTCGTCGATATCTGGAGATTACAACAAGATGAAACTTAATTATGCTAGTTCAGAAGATTAGATACCACAATTCAAAAGGAAATTACCTCGGCAATCGGAGCCATCACCAATGAATCCCTTTGGACAGTGGCAACCGGTCAGTTGAGAATCCTACATGAATTTGGATGTATAAGTGGATCGATAAGTTTCTGAAGAGGATGAATCGATAATGAAAAACAAATTGAAATTGTGACAGAACTGAGCAAGCTGAGAATTTCTGGTTATCCCTGGTAACATTCCAGCAGCCCCCATTGTTAATTGCACATCTTCCAGGACCTACAGCTGAAACCCAACATGCATTAGAATTTGTGTGAAGATCTGTTTTTTTTCGAAACAACATTAAACTTAAAATACCTGTACAAGAATCATAACCATTTCCACTGAATTGAACATTGTTTACCACAGGGCACTGGCAAATTCTGCCTCTAAAAGTATCCTAAATTAGCATAAATATATACAAAGTGTTAGCTGATGATTATTATTTCTTCCTAGAAAGAGGAAGCTGAAATCAAATCTTGTAGCTGAAATTGTACTTTGCAAGCAGTGATGTTTAGTTGTGTGTCCTGCCAGCAGCCTCCATTGGAAGTGAGGCACTCATTCGTCTCAATATCTGCAAACAAGGTGAAGTCAAGCCAAAGAACATTGATGGTTGGGTAATTTTAACCATGACAAGAATGCAGATTAACCTGGGTTCAAGCAAACATGAGGCTCAGTAGACTCTTTAAATCCTGCACAGATTGCTTTCAGCACAGCAGTCCTCTCTAATTTTCCTGCTCAACAAAAAGTTCGAACAAGTTTTGTCAGTATGTTTCCTTTTTGTGATATAAACAGAGATATGTAATTCGAACACCTCGATACTGAATGTTGTTTATCATTAAGGTAGGCAGGATAGTAATATCTCCACGACTTCCATTGCCGACCTTTAAAATTGAAGACAGTATCATAAGTTGTTTGGAATCAGAAACTCAGTTAACATTCAATTCATACCTGAAGGTCTTGCTCGATGCTCAGGACTTCGTTCTCAGCATCGGCTTCAGGATCTCCCATACACTTTGAAACCTTGTCCAAACTCAATCCTGATGAACAATCACATCAACGGTTAAGGGTGGCATGAATTTAGATCATAATGATCAAATCTTACCAAGTGAGGTGACAATAGCCTCAGCACACTCTTTGCTGAACTTCTTCTCCTTCATCGAACACCTCACATGGTAATCCGTCACAAAGTCCCACCAGACCCACGGCCTCCCACTCTCATTCGCGACCCGATGAACGCAGAGCTGCCTCAAGTTCTCGACGACAATGTCTTTGCCGTCGTAGCCCTCATCGAAGTCATGCTCTGGGTCTGGCGCGCAGTACCTGCCATTGTTGATGCATTGTGCCGTGCACTCCTTGCTGGTTTTGAAGGCGTCAGGGCAGAACCAAGTGATGTAGTGAGGGGTGAACAGGGTGCCCCCTTCCTTTTCGAGAATCTGAGCGTTGCCCTTGAAGTCGCGAACGAACTTCACCTGTTCGTCGCAGAGATCCCCGCACTCGTCGTTGCTGTTCGTCCAAAACTCGTACTCAACCCGCTCGTCGGGGTGAGGCATCGACTCTCTCCAGTCCAACTTGACCACCACCTCCTCGCTGCCGCCATTGGCGAAAGCATCCTTGAGCTTGTTTCCGAAGGATAGCGTGATGAGGGCAGAGGGGATGTTGATCTTTTCGACGTAGCTGTTTTCGTTGTCTTCATCGGGGGCGGCCATGGTTAGAAGAGGTTCATCTACCACGTCGGCGACGAGGACTGCAGCAGCCCCGGCCTGCTGCCCGTTGTATGCCTTCAAAGCGAAGTAACAGTCTGGAGAAAGTGGTGAGCGAAAAGATTGGTTCTTGGATTGGATCATTCTAACTAACAGAAAAAAAATTGATAGAATCGAAGAATCAAAGAAAACAGAGGAACGAAAAAGATTGGATTGGTTCTTGGATTACCTCCGCGATCGACGAGAAGAATCACAGGGCGCTTGGACTTGGACCGGAATGGGCCGTCTTCGAAGGCGTTACACCCTTTCGGGCCACCGTCGGGGTAGATGACGACGCCGGTCAACGTGCCGCCATAGTTAGGCACGCCGAAGTTGGCGATGGAGGCGTCGTGCCGCCCCTCAATCGACTCTGGAGCGATCACCGTGATGCTCTCCTTCTCCACCACGAACCGTCCCGACGCTGGCGTCATCAGCATCACCAATAAGGCTGCAACGGCGGCGGCGGCGGCGGGGAGCCGGAGAGTCGCCATACTTCTTTGCAGCCTCTTCTTCTTCTTCCTCCCCCGATCTAGCTAATTGGATGCCGCTATTGGGATCACAGAAAAATCGATGAATTTAGAGGGGGAAAGGAAAGAGATCGGCGTGTCAGCTTACGGAAGCGTGTCAGCTTACGGAAGGAGGATTAAGACATCAAGAAAAAGAGAAGAGTCGAGGAGCCAACCAACTACCTAGACAGGGTGAAAGCGACAGTTAAACCCGTTGGAAAAATCTTTCATGGACGTTTTTTAAATTACGGATATATCCCTGTCTGATTTTCTTTCCCCCATAAATAATTAAAATATATATATAAAAAAATGAATTTTGAAGAGTCATATTGGAAGTTGACTTCTTAGAAAGTCAACTAATTGCCCATATCAACTTTATTTTTTTAAAATCCAATTGCATCTATTTTATCCAAAAGAAAAAATAATTTGATGAAGATCTTTTTTTTTTTTTCTCTTTTTGCAAAAGAAAGAAAAGTACATGTATATTGTAGTCATTTAACAAGTCCACGGTCTGCAACCGTTGGTCCACCTTACGGCATTGACAATCATGGAAGAAACCGATCAAGGTTGTTTTATTATTGAGTTTATCGCATTTTTATTTTAATTAATTGATTTTTTCTGGCTATCCAATTAATCCGGGGATATTTGTCTAGCCCCATCGATCAGCCATCAATAAATCCGAGAAATATAGATTATTCTAATGAGCGACCCAACATTACAAATAGTTTGAATACCATAAACATTTTATGTCTTATGAAAAAATTGAATCTTCATTATTATATGAGTATACTATTCTATTATTTATCATTGCACCGTACCCGAGTTGGCTTATTAATGGGAAGTATTTAATCATTCAGTTGATTGATCAGTTGAATATTATTGTGATCATGGTAAACAAATTATATATAAAAAAAAGATGGAAAGAAATGGTAGGTCATTATCTTTAATCCTACTTATTTAAATTTTAAACCTTGACTGCTTTTTAATATTTGCATTGCATGGATGGAAATATTGAATCAACTTTATATATATATATAGTTAATCAATCAAATTTTAGCTGTTGCTTGATGAGCAATGATTAACAAACTGTACAATTCATATCGACCAAAGAGCTTCCTCATTGGCATTTTTTCAATAGAAAGTTCAACAACCAATACTAGTTCTCACACTAACTCCCAACAACCAATAATACTTGGTCTTTCCCTTACCAGAAGCCAGTGAAAGAGAGTGGTGATTTTGTTCTTCCTTCTCTTGCAGTAGCCAGAGGTTTGTAAAATGGCCAAGTTGCAACACAATTTAGCTGTCAAAAGTAACAATTGTAGTATTTTCACTTCTAAGAAATCATCATCTCGGTTCAAATGACAAAGGGTTGTGTGCTGAACAAGAGTTGCATCCCTAATTTTGTCCCACAGCATTGTGTTGAGAGTTCCCTGAAAGTTCGAACATTTTCCATTATTTAGCTAGCATAAAAGAAGTTTTTACATGCAAAAATTAATGCACATGCTCATAATTTTGGTTAACTTTCTATGCTTTCTTTTGTTTTCAATATTTATAGGAACACCCCAGGACCAGGATATGCCACACAGCCAACAGAACATCATGTTACTACTATATTTGCTGTCAAAAAATTAACTTAATGTTGCTTTCCACTGACCAGGTTCTTGCATTATTCCTCAGGATTCGACTCTTCTGTTCGATGTAGAATTCATTGGATAGGGACTTGCAAAGTTTTCTAACAAAAGGGAACCCAGAGACGAGATATTTTTATAATATTTGCATAAGAAAAATGATGTGAACATGTAGTTGAGCATCAGATTATTGATTTGTGAAGCTAAAGAAATGCAAATTTTATAATACCCTGTATCACTACTAATAAGTGCAGAATTTATTAATAATCAAATTTATATTTTGATATATATTAAAAAGTTTAAAATCAGAACACATGTATTTAATATGATTGTTAAATGTATAGAATAAACTTTCTTGATGAATCTTGAGGATCAGATACCAGGCAAAAAGTCCAAATGGATCGAGAAAATCGGATTGACAAAAAGTACAGATGGGTCAGAAGGACTGAACATATGACAAGAGAATTTGATGAGTCAGTGTAGACTAGACATCGAGGCAAGAAAAGACCTGGTGGGTCGGAGATCGAACACCAAGCATGAAAGGCTTGACACATGGTAAGTAAGGTAAATCACTGGAGCGGAGAGGGTAAGAAATGGGAACGTGGGATACCCACGTTCTATCCCACGTTCCTCACTCTTCTTAGGGACAAAATGTCCCTAATGCCCTTAGGTTATTTCCTATATAAAGGGAGCGTCCAAGGGAAAGAGTGTGGAAAAAAATAGCTTGATGAAATAGTTTTTCATCAAGAGAGAATCATGCAGAACGTCGGGATTTGGTTCGTGAATACGTTCGAGAAGGTTCCTCGTTCTCGTGGTGATCTTCTTGCTGACGGCAAGTTTTTTTTTCTCTTCTCTAGATTATTCCACAACTTCAAGATATGTTTTTTGTTTCGTACGAAAATCTTTATAATTCCTACAAGGATCCCTTTCAAGATGATGTACATCACAATCGCTCTCAATCCGCAAGAGGAAGACAACGATCGAGATATAGAAGAAGGCAACTAGGTCATTCACAGCCCAATAATGATGTTGCCCATGCCCCATCAATGGCTTTAGTTGTGGTGAATGCTCCCTCAATGGCATTGACGGTTGTTCAAGAGGTTGTCCCGATGGTTGAGCACTGTCACCAATCTTGAAAGTGGAAGTTACTATTGCAAAAGTCCCTATCTCACATCCCCATCCAGTTTCAGATCCCCTACAGGGTAGTAGTGAGATCCCCCTTACAGCTTAGAGTAGTGAGACCTCTTGTTAACCTGGCCTCAAGGTGGTAGCTGAGATCCAGGAGTAATTTGAACAAAGTACATCACTCTCGGTCTCTCCTAACATATAGGATACGATCAACACAAACACGGGCATCAGCAGTTCGACCTCTACTAAGTAGGGACAACAAGTAATCCACCCAGAAGCATCATCTTCTACTCAAATTGGTGTTTGAAATGTGCGACAACCACGTGTCCAAGCAACCTGCTCGACACGTGGATGATGAGGCTAGGGCTTTCATAGAGCCCTTAAACACGTGTGTGCGTGTGCGTGCGTGTGTGTGTGTGTGTGTGTGTGTGTGTGTGATGATGAGGCTAGGGCTTTCATAGAGCCCTTAAACACGGGGGG
>JBBUKS010000100.1:3168190-3181000 GCA_038050645.1 Hedychium gardnerianum
CAACAGTCTAACTTTAACCTTTGGTCATACATCAAAACCTTAGGGTTTGACTTGTAGTGCAAATTGCACCAACAGTTATAACTTTCACTTTCTATGGATTCATAGCTATGCCTTCTTTTGAGACTATGTGTCCAAGAAAACCAATGGAAGATAGCTAAAATGCACACTTACTAAATTTTGTATAGAGGCATTCTTTATGCAAAGTCTCCAACACTATATGTAAATGTTTCTCATATTCATCCTTAGATCTTGAATAAACTAAAATGTCATCAATAAAGACGATCACGAACCGATCTAAGTAATCCAAAAGCACTCAGTTCATTAAGTCCATGAACGCTGTTGGGGCATTAGTGAGTCCAAAGGGTATCACTAGAAACTCATAATGACCATAACATGTTCTGAAAGTTGTCTTCTGAATGTCTGATTCCCTATCTTTGAGATGGTGGTATCCCGACCGCAAATCAATCTTCGAGTTAATGCAAGTACACTTCAATTGATCAAAGAGATCGTCGATACATGGAATGAGATATTTATTCTTTATAGTTACTGCATTAAATTGCCTATAATCAATACAGAGTCTCATTGTACCATCCTTCTTTTTGACAAAAAGAACTGGAGCATCCCAAGGGGACACAATTGGTCGTACGAAACCCTTGTCAGGTAGCTCTTACAACTGAACTTTTAGCTCTTTCAACTCCTTTGGTGCCATTCGATATGGTGCTTTAGATATCGGAGTCATACCGAGCTGTAGTTCAATAGTGAAGTCTGTCTGACGTACCAGAGGTAGCCAAGGTAGGTCATCTGAAAATATATCGATAAATTTCCTGACCACACAAACTTCGGATAATAGCTTTTCATCAGGGATGTCCATACTCATCATAGATAAAAGATAACCTCTGCACCCTTTAGACAACAATTTATAAGCCTGTAGTGCTGAGATAATAGCTAAATTTTAGTCTCGAACACCAGTGAATTTTCAAGGAAGTTGTCTCGGAGGACTGAAAGTTACAACTTTTGCTCGACAATCTACTGAAGAATTATTTTCGGATAGCTAATCCATCCCTAGGACAATATCAAATTCTAACATTTCTAGGACCAATAAATCTACTACGAGAGAATGTCCATCAAATAGCAAGGGACAGTCTTTAATGCCCTCGTCTACTATCAACACTTCTCTCGATGGAATCATTATGGCCAAACTAAATGATTGTGGTGTTGGTTGCTTCCCTATCTTAATCATAAAGTTAGGAGAGATAAAAGAATGTGTGCTGCCAGTAACAATCAATAAATCTGCTAAGAAGTCATAAATAGAAACAATACCTTTGATAACATATCCTTCGGCTCGTCGTGCATCCTCATTAGTCATCGCATAAACCTGTCCGGTAGCCTACTTCTGAGATCAGGCTCCTGAAGGCACATACGTCAACAGAGGTTGCGTGGGAACCTGAGTCGGTTGGGTAGAATAAAAATATTGGGTAGATTGATAAGGAGGTACGGGTTATGCTTGCAGTTGGTACATCTGTGATTGTGGAGTATGTGGCTGTGACTAAGTTTGTTGATATCTTTGTTGAGTCCTTTGCTGTCGTGGTTGGGGTAGATTTTGCTGGAATATTTGTCTTTGTTGTTCCTGAGTTTCTTTGACTCATGTTGTACTCATAACATGCAGTCTCTACTTTGATGCTCAGGTAGTTTGCAATAGAAACAAATATCTTGATCCAAATGACATTGTGAAATCCTATGTCCATTCTGCCTACAACAATAACAACGACTCTGCCTGCCAGCCTCTGACTCACTTGATCTTCCCTTCTAATAAGTGTTAGCCGAATGTGAGGATCCCTGAAATGATGTGTTCTTGTTCTTTGCTTTCTTCTTGAATCGAGAGGAACCCTCTATCACGTTTCCTTCATCTCGATCCTTGTTACGAGAATTTCAACTATCACATTGTCGATATTTACCTCGATGCTCTGAATGAGGTTTATCACGGTGTTGTTACTTTTCTTGATTTAACCTTCATTATGTTGCTTCAATGGAAATGGCTCTGTCGAGGGTCTCTTTAAAACTCGTGAGGACTAATTCATACATTTGAACTTGGATATAAGGAGCAAGTCCCTGTAAGAAATGTTTCTGACGGTCTGCATATGTTGTTACCAATGCTGAACAAAATTCTTCCAACTTATCAAATTCAGCACAATAATCCATCACACTGTGATTTCCTTGGTGTATATTCGAGAATTCCTGACATCTCGAATCTTTAAAGGCTTTTGGATAATATTTTCATTCAAATGCCTCGACTTTCTTCCATGAGATAGACCCAGTCACAAAAGTTTGCTTTTGGACACGCCACCACACTACTGCTTGTCCTCGGAAGAAATAGGTGGCCAAATGTACGTTCTCAATATCTCGGCAAGCTATATAATCAAAAGTGTCCTCTAGTCCTTCTATTCAGTCACAAGCTTTCCACGGATCAGTAGTCCCATGGAAAGGAAGGCATCAATCTTTCACTGACTTTGCAAATCGTACGATTCTGGCCTTCCCAACTAGAATATTTTCAGTGGGTGTGCTAGACTCGTTTCTAGAGTTCTCTGTCGAGCTAGTCCTCGACTCGCTATGCTGCTCTATTAGGTGCTGATTAGTTGGATATTTTGAACCTTGAGCTACTCGTCGATTCATAATACTCTTCGGTATAGGAGGATGTGGTTGACCTCGCTCAAGTTCACCAACAGCTCGACTACGTTTTACCATATCCGCAAATCGTAGAAGATTGCCCCCGTACCATGGTCTGCAATAAACCTAAATGGTGAGGCAATACCCTAGTATAACTCACAACACAACAAATCTATAACTTCTACTTTGCTCAAAAACGCTCAACTAAGTTTGGAGATAACTCTATAGATCATTCAAGACCTCAATGCACAAATCATGAACTCAACTCAGATCGCTAATCTGACTCTGATACCAATAAATATCCTCTCTGCTCGGACAATATTCATTCATGATATTGATCCATTTATTTTTTTCCTCCTTGACATAATTCAAGTTACTCCTTATCTGTTTCCTTGATAACTTTTTGATAAGGTACAATATTATTGTTTTATCATTATACAAAGGAAACCACTATTTAAATAGTTTTATCAACTTGATTGGATTCTTAAGGAACTGCAAATTGGTGGTCATGAGTTGCATTAATTAAAGAAGTAAACGAATCGGCATATTACTGTTTGTTATGTTTCCCTAAGCCAGCATATCTCATTCCCTCTTCTTAGTCGTGATTTCGGGTTTGGTCATGCACAAGGTTGTCATAGCGAAAACAAGCAAGAAACTTTACAGAATTTTCAATTGCCGATTAAGTTTCGAAATAGCAATAGGGATCAAGATAAAAAATACAAATTTGATGAAGTGTATGTTGAATCATGCACGAAAGGTAAATCGAAAGAGTCAAGCAAGAACACTCCACCTAAATCGAATATTTCCACTGTTTGTAGGGTGTCGGCAGTGGAGCACAACAGCGATGGTGTCGACGGAACGACAGCGGCGTCGACGAGCAGCAATGACAAAGACAAGGGCAACGATTTGAGGAGAGGGAGAAAAAAAAATGAAATCTTTGATTTGGTTTTTGAGGTTGAAGAGAACAAGATCGGGGGAATCGTGGTGGCGATCGTGGATCGTGCAAAAGAAATGAGATCGTGGAGAAAAAAGGAAAAGAAAAAGGGGATCGTGGGCAACTGGCTGTGCTTTTAATGACACTTTTGTGAAAAAGTCCAACAAGCTTGAAAAATTGTAATTCTACCCTTATATATATATATAACAACCATCGACTCTCTGCAAGAATGAAAACGATGTTCCAGCTAAAGAAATTTGAAAAGCATTATCAGGACAACTATAGAAGAACTCTGCAATTGGTCCAGTGTTCAATTGAAGAGGGCCTCATAGTGATATTGCCCGAGCAGGAAACCACACGAGAATGAAATCAGCAACTATGGCCATTACTACATCACAGATAACGAAATCAAATTCCTTAATAAAGTTCTCTCTGCGACGCTCCCACTCAACGACTGTCTTAGTGAAGATGTCGACACCACACTCCATGGCTACCTTAGCCAAGAAAAGGTTATCAACAAGCATCCTCTCCTTGAATCTCTCAAACTGGTGCAACCACCGGAAGACCGGTGACCTCTTGAGCTCAAAGAACCACTGCACGATCAACCCGGGGATCCTCCCATTCTCAATCGCGATGGCCAAGTCCTTGGGAAGGCTCTCGAAAGTCCTCTCGACCTTCGCCAGCATGAGCAATGCCTCGACGCAGTTGTTCTCACTCGAATCACCACCACAATCTATTCTTTTTGAACTTTGTGAACCAAAAGATGGCAAAGAAAACTGAAATGATGCAAAAGGTCCTCCGTTGTCAAATTTCGTGTCCTCATCTGTTGTTGTTTTGTGACCTCTTCTCTACTTATCATCTCCTCAAGTTTCGAGCCATTTTCCTCTAAAACAGAGCATCTCATGTTGAACCACACATCGAATGATGAAGATGCAGCCTAATTTGGACATTGAGTTACTGTCGTGTCCTTCACGCGATCAGCTGGGGAAGGGAAAGAAGCATCTTGAATTTTTCAGAGCGAAATCGATTGAATCAGATGCTGATCTTGGAGATGACCAATATGACAAGCCAAGGACGCTCCTTGGTGACTCATCCTCCTCATCGTCAAAAACTAGATCATTAGTTGCATCGGTCTCGTCTCCAATTTGAAATTGAGATTCCTCTTCAATTTCTTCTGGGTCAAATTCCTCAAGAATGATTAAGGTCTCAGGGTCATCACCATAAATTACCTTGTCAACTTCTTCTTCCAAATCATATTCGAATCCGTCAAGATCATCTTGGGCGTTGAAGCTATCCTCCTCTATGGTAAAACCTAATCGTCCTTGGAACAAAGTTTGAGTGTACCCAAAAGGAAGAAAGTGATCTTTTATCTTTTTCTTCGTCTTCTCCCGATCCTTGATCTTGATTTTGCCCTATCTGTCTCGTGAGCGCCGCAAGTGCTCCCATCACGCTGATGCTTGACCCTTGAATCTGATGGCAATCAGCTTCACCTTCATCCGTTTCGGAACTTGCTTATAGTCGAAGAACCGCTCTACTTTGTTGATCCAATCAACAACATTCTCTATCTGTGACATACCAAAAAATTCAGGTAGATCAATTCAAAATCTAAGGTCTCCATGTCAATCCTCTCGACCACGTACCTTACAATCTTCGAGATTTCGTGGCACCTCGTTAGACCTAGGTCAAATCTACGACTTCCTATGTAAATCTTCATTCTTGTCTTGGATGCTATGACTACGTTGCGAGGCTTCCTTAGCTTGAACCTATTTGGCATGACAACGAACACTACAACGACAACCTTCCATTGAATTTGATACTCAACTTCCTCAAATTGGAACTTGCTAGCTCTGATACCAACTGATGTCGGGCAGAATAGCGATTATCCAACGGGCTAATTGAGAAGGGGGAATTGAGAAGAAAACCACTGTCCTATAAGTTTTTCCAATTTTTTTAATGTAATAATAGAGGATTATTCCTCAAACAACTAAACACATGTTTATATAAACTCTAGATCCCAAGACACAAAGAAAGGAAAGAAATCTCAATATATAAACTCCAATTCCTAACTTGTAAATAAAGGAAAGGAATCCTAACAAAAAAGAAAAAGACTCACAATCCTAAAATCTCCAAACAAACGCAAAATACAAAAAATTAGAAATGACCAAAAATACAAAAAAAAATAAATCAAAATTACCAAAAAAAAATACTAAAAATATTCATAAAAATATTTGGATCCTCCTGCATCACTTCCTCTCCTCTGGTTTCACATGAATTGATGTTTTAAATTGTTCGCAAGTAGCAATGCCATTTTAAATAACTAATCATGAAAGTAGATTATCTTTCCCTTGGTTTGCCTATTGATAAATTCATAATACAATTTATGCATACTCAAACTCAAAAGCTGACCTCCAAGATATTCGTCTCATTTGGAATTCGAAGCTTGGTCCTCTTATTATTCCTCTGAGTATTTTATCACTACACCGTACTTGTGAAGACAAGTAGCAACCTCTATGACTTCTATTCTTTCTGAATGTGAATTGAAAGTCACTCATCAAGTCAAGAACGAAGAGTATCAAATATTCTAAAGCTTAACGTATGTTAAAATTTCACACCCCTTTAATTCCCTACCTTTCACTACCACTTATACATAATATTGCGTCAACTTGCCACCTTGAGATTCTATCTTGTACACCCCTCCCAGAGCACATCATACACTTAGTTGTGCACCATCCAACACAAGGTTCCAAGTGAGAGGACACCTCATGGTGTTAGCGAACAATGATGGAAGTTCGTAAATCCTAATCCACATGGAATTCTAAGAACCAACAAGATCTCGACATAGGAAATACAAACAGTAAACATGGATCTAGTTTCTTCGAATCATGACATAACAACAAAGCATAAATAAAATGACAAGGAACATGATTGAAGAGTCATGTCCTTGTCCTGAAGCATCATGAGTATCCCTGAGAAAGAAGAAGAAGCGGAAGCAAAGAGGAAAATCTTCCAAGGGAATTAGGGGGTGATGGCGTCGTAAAATTTCTTGTCGATAGGGAACAAGAAATTAAGTCAAGATCTCCCTAAACACTTGGGGACCAACCCTATAGATAGTGGATATTTATTATCAGCTCATAGATGATAATGGATGCACATAATGAGTTCTACACATACGAGGTTCACATCCAATAACCTGTAACCTAACAATTTAAGTTAGATCACTTAACGAGTTTGAGTATCGTTAATCTTAAATTGCATGTGAGCCCACCTTAAGAAGATTAAATCCAACAATCTCCCACTTGTGCTATATGTAATTTGTAGACAATATACGAATATAACTTTAGTTAATATCAAACTTTATGAGTACAAAATACCCTTGTAAATAATTTGGTTCATTAATTTCATTGGTATAGGACTAAAGATGTCATAATTACTATATATGATCGTAACAAACCCAACAGTAATCACAATACCAATGTCATTAATGACATAGATCAAAATGTGGATGTGTAGTATGAAAATTACATGAAATGTTATCAGTACATGTCAATTTTCAACTGGTCTTAAGGTGACCCCAAAAGAGATCTAGTCATATTTGCTAACATTATGCTAAACTGCAACAACAAATCATTATCAATTTAATAATTCCAAAAGGAATATATATATCATATTTATAAATGTCAAATGCTAAACAATAGCAGTAAATTATAACATTTTATTTCAGAGTGTCCAACAAACAAATAAAATCCCATGAATGTTTTGAACTTTAAGTACGTACAATAATCAAAATAAATATTTGTCTTTATTATCAAATATAGAGCAAGAAAATATAGATTCCTACTAGATGAGTTTTTCTTCCATAAGAAGGACTCCCATATCCACAACATGTGCATGAAACACCTTAGGCACCAAGCCTATAGTGAGTGGATTGACCAACATGAAATCTGCACTGATGTGCTGTATCATGATCTGACGACTTTAAACTTTTTCTTTAACCGCTAAAACTTGATATCGATGTGCTTGGATTTCGACCAACTGTGATTGTTCTTAGCATAAAATTCTGTGGCTTTATTATCACAGTAGATCCTTAGTGACCTGTCAATTCCATCAACGATCTGCAACGCTGTGATAAAGTTCCGCAGCCAAATCCTGTGATTGATGCTTCATAGCATGCTACCAACTTTGCCTACATAGTAGAAGTGACTACTAGCGTCTACTTGATGATTTTTCAAGATATTGCCCATCCAGCAATCATAAAAATATAGTCTGAATTGGACCTCCTGCTATCTAAGCATCTAGAAAAATCGGAGTCTGAATATCCAATTACCTCTAGGTGATTTGACCTCTGATACGTGAGCATATGCCCTTTTATTCTTTGCAAATACCGCATTACTCTCTTTACTACTTTCTAGTGCGACAGTCCTGGATTACTAACATATCTGCCTAACATCCTCACTATGAATACTATATTTGGTCGTGTACAAACTTGTGCATACATGAGACTTCTTACAGCTAACACATAAGGGAATTATTTCATTTTTTTATTTCAAATTCAAGTCGTGGACACTACTGTAAGTTGAACTTATCATCTCTTGAAATAGGTGTGTCACAAGGTGTACAATTCTACATGTCATATCATATAAGCACCTTTTCAATATAGGTCTGTTGTGAAAGTCCAAAAATGTCTCTTGAATGATTATGACAGATCTGTATGCCTAAAACAAAGGATCATTCAGCAAGATCTTTCATTTCAAAATTACTGGATAGAAATGACTTGATTTCATGCAACAGACTCTTATTATTGCTTGCAAACAATATATCGTCCATGTATAGAACAAGTATAACAAACTTGCTCCTATTGAATTTGACATATATGCACTGATCAATGTGGTTCTCCTTAAAATCATATGAAGTAACCACTTGATCAAATTTTTGATACCATTGATGAGTGTATGTTTAAAACCATAAATGGACTTCTTTAAACTAAAATTAGATGCTTTGAGTCCTCAGACTCAAAGTTTTATGGTTGCACAAAAATATATAGACTCCTCAATGTCTCCATTGAGAAATACAGTCTTTACGTCTGTAAAATACGGCAAAATAAATAATTAAAATATGTGCGTTGGCCGGGAAATAAGATTAAAGGAATTTTTGGGAAAATTTAGAAATTTTCTGAGATTTAATTGGAGTTATTTGGAGGAATTTACGGGGATATAAATATAGGCTTTAAAGGGGTCTGTTTAGAATATCATGTAAATGAGGAGTTAATAAGTTAAATTGCCTAGGTTTAAATTGAAAACCTAGGTTTATTTATCCTCGATGAACTCCTCTTCTCCCCAAACCTCAGCCGCGATTTCTGTTATTTCCGCCGAACACCTTCCTCCACAGCCGAAATCGCCGAGCCCTCTTCCGCCTTCTCCGATCGACGCCGCCGAGCCCGAGACGCACGCCTCCTCCTCCTCTTCCTTTGAGCTGCAGTCGCCGACCTCTTCTTCGACTTCTCTCCCTCGCACGACCCCTCGAACCCGAGCCTCATCTTCTTCCACTCGACAAACCCTCACCAATCTTCGCTCGAGAATCGACCATCCTCTCGGTCTTCTTCCTCCCCGAGACAACCCGCCGCCGACTCCCTCTTCTTCTCCGCCGCGACCCCAGCCGCAGAGGGGTCTGTTCAACCCCTGATGGGAGATAAGTTTGGGAAAATCCGGCACTGTTGAGGGAAGCTACGTAAGGAGAGGAAGAATTTTATCTGTGGAGCTGCTATTTGGGCTGAGATGCTCTCTACCACTGTGATAGGATCTGGATTCGGGACGGAGCATCCGATCTGAGGATTTTTCAGATTCACTACATTTGAGGCGGGTACCTCTATCTTTGTTTTTTTAAGGAAAAAAAACTAAGGTTAGGGGTTACCTAGGAGGCATATTATCCTAAATGAGGATTTGGGCTTTGAAATCACGAAACAGGACTCAAGGAGGCGTGAAAATAGAGTTTGTAGGGGAAGAGGGTGAATTGGAAGCTTCTGAAGGCGCTTGGAGCTGTTCTACTCGCGGCATATAAGTAGACGCGTTCGGGCCGCCTCCATTAGCTGAGGGTACATCGAACCGTCGGGACAGGGGGGTGCCTCGGATGATCCAGGACACCTCGGAGGTGATTTTGGCGGGACTTTTCCCGCCGATAGTGGGAGCGCCTTTGTTGTACTGAAGGCACCTTTATTTTTTAAGCTGAGGGCACCACGAACTATCCAAGGTGCCTCAGAGGTATTTTTGGCGGGATATTCCCCGCCATCATTGGGGGCACCTCGGTTCTAACTTAGGTGCCTTAATCTCTTTTTTTTTTTAAAAAAAAAAATAATTAACTTGTCAAATTAATTGAGTTTTCAAAATGAAGTTTTTTTAAATAGTTTTTTTTATTTAAGTTTTTAAAATAGGTTTTTAAAATAATTTTTAAAAGATTAATTTTTTTTAAGAAAAAGGTTTTTAAAGGATTTTTTAAAAGGATTTGAAAAGAATTTTTAAAAGGGTTTTACAAGAATTTTTAAAAGGGTTTTAAAAGAATTTTTAAAATGGTTTTTAAAATATTTTTTAAAAGGGTTTTTAAAATAATCTTTAAAAGGGTTTTAAAATAATTTTTAAAATGGTTTTTAAAATAATTTTTAAAATGGTTTTAAAATTAATTTTTAAAATAATTTTAAAAAGAGTTTTTAAATTTTTTAAAGTAATTACGTTTTTTTAAGATTAAGTTTTGAATGATTAAATTAAATTCAGTTTTTAAATTAATTAATTTTTTAAATTTAAATTAATTAAATTAATGTTTTTAATTAACATTTTAATTTAATTAAGTTTTTAATTCAATTAAAATTTTAATTTAATTAACCTAATCATCTCACTTGGTCTAATTTTTCAATTAAGGTAATCCTATAATTTTATGAGATGAGTTGAATCATTTTACTGGGGTTGTTTTAACTTGTGTTTGATTCAAGTTTAGCTTTAGGTTCACCAAACAAGTGTTCTTTGAATAAGCTTCTAGGTTGTGGTGAGTCACTTGGACATTATTAAAGTAACCGTGTGTCTAAGATAAAGTTTTTCAAATAGTCCTAGCTAATGAACTTAATACTAAACCTTGGTCTAACTAGTTTAGATTGGATTGGGATAACTTTAGCTAGTTCTGCTAAATCAATTGCACCAGGTCGAACACATATGATTCTTCTTAGACATACATTTGACAGAGCTTTCCTAACCTACTATCATCCCAATCTTCTCTAATACTATTTAACAAGTTAAAACTATCCCAAGTTTATCAAGTCTTATCTATCCAATTGGGTAAGTTATGTTTTGAGGTGCCAACTAGTTTGGAGACTCCCCCTGAATAATATAATTGTGGTTTTGTATTTAAATAATATATTTTAATTTTAGGTACGTAGTATTGATTTGGTCCTACTTGCCTGGTTAGGTAAGCTTTTGGAGCTCATGCTTTGGTTTGTCTCTTATTTTGAGTAATAAGTGATAAGAATGATTTATTGGTTGATTTTGATTTGTATCCGAGTCCAGACTTATTGAACACAGCTCTTTGGGATCTAAGTATCATATTTAGGTACTTGGATCTTGAGGTAAACTTTTTCAACTTTTCCTTGAGTTCTTTAACTTGACTTTTTAAAATGGAATTCTCTTCTTCAAGTCTTCCAACTTGAGTTGAGTTTCCATCTTGAAGTTGGTTAGTTGAAGAACTTGAGTTGAGTTGTTCCTTAAGGTCGTTATTTTCCTTAAGGAGTAGTTTAGCGTGTTCCTTAGATTTAATTAATTTTCTATTTAAGCATGAAATAACTTTGAAAAATTTTGCAGATAAATTAAATTCTACCTTGTTGGAACCTTCTGAACTGGATACGGATCCGTGGCTCGACTCGTACTCGTACTCATCTTCTTGGTCTGATTTGCTTTCTGACTCAAGTCCAGTTGCCATCAATGCGAGGTAGCTTGCCTGCTTTGGTTCTTCAGCATCTAATTCCTCTGATGAAGATTCATCCCAGGTGCTTTTGAGTGTCTTCTTTCTTCTAGTCTTCTTGAACTTATCTTCTTTCAGATTGGGGCACTTGTGCTTAAAATGTTGCATCCATAGCAGGTGATGTTCACCTTTGCATCGTTGGATGTAGATTTGATCATCTTCTGTAGATCATTCTTGGTGAGGTTTTTCTTCTTTCTAGTGAACATCTCCCTTACTAGGTTCACTAGTTGTTCTTCTTCATCTGATCTTGAGTCGGACTCATCTTTTGGCTCAGGTTTGGTTCAGGCTTTCATCTTCACCTCCTTGGTGGAACCTGCAAGAAAAATTATACCTTTCTCGACCTGTTTTGAGTTAGTTTGTTCATGCAGTTCTAAATCACAGAAAAGTTCATCCAATATTAATTTAGAGAGGTTCCTCGAAACTTTATAAGCATCTACTATAGATGCCCATAATGCGTTTCAAGTAAATGAGTTTAAGGCATACCTTATTATATCCCTGTTTTCCATCTGGTGGCTGATCAGGTGGAGTCCATTGAGGATATTCTTGATCCTCGCGTGCAATTGACTTGCTGTTTCTCCATCCTACATTTTGATATTAAACAAGTTATTTAAAAGAAGATCTCTCTTAGTTACCTTGGAGTCATTTGTGCCCTCGTGTAGCTCAATCATCTTGTCCCAAAGCTCCTTCGAGTTATTAAACGGTCTAACCTGATTGAATTCCTTCTTTGTCAGCCCACATTGTAGTGTCTTCAATGCCTTCGAGTCGATTTGGGATTTCTTCTTCATTTCTGTGTTCCACTTTTCTGGGTCAAGTAGCACTCCGGTTGCTTCGTCTATTAGAGTCATATACCATCGTCGAATGCTGAACCACTGATCGATGTCAGTCTTCAAGTACACCTCCATTCTCCTCTTCTAATAAGGAAAGCCATCCCCATTGAAGAGTGGGGGTCGAGTGGTGTTGTAACCTTCAGTCAGGGCCATTTAACTCTTGCACAGAAAAAGAACTTAAAAAAGAATTTCCAAGACTTGATCTTGGGATTAGTAGTGCAGGAAAAAAAAGCAATTAATAATTATAATGGAAAAAAAACTCGAAAAGAAAAGAAATCTCTTGATTTAGTGGTTGCACTAAAATAAAGCTTCCCCGCTTTGATACCACTTGTAAGATCGAGTGTACGTGTGAGGGGGGGGGGGTGAATCACATGTTTTTAAAACTCTCTT
>JBBUKS010000100.1:3181100-3198728 GCA_038050645.1 Hedychium gardnerianum
CATGATCTGAACAAAATAAATTTTGTTCTATAGTTGTAGGCTACCTTTAGCATATATCTGGCATAAAAGTAACATTCTTTTGGGCCGATTACTTTTAGCATAGATATACGTCTACCAACACAAAATGTACTAAACCTACTTAAAGTGTCATCCTTTGGGTTGACACAATAGTTCAACTTAGTAGCACGTTATGTAGATATACTTAAGAAAATCCTAGGAACTTTAACCGAACAAAAAAGCATTTAATCAGCCTTGATAACCCAAAATTAGGCATATTAATCAATTCATTCCATATGACAATCAATTGGTTTTACCCAATCGATTACCACAATCGATTTGAAAGCCTACTGTATGCGACTACATGATCATGTATAGAACTCACCCTTAAGAAGCTCGAACTTCCTTAAAATTCTATAATCAAATCATTATTTAATTTCAATTAATCCATTTTCATATATTATTTTGCATGAAACACGGTTTCATATATTGTTTCATACATTTTCATTTATGAAGATACTGTTTCATATATTTTATTTTTCGCTGGGCATGTTTATGAAACGTGTTTTAGCACGCACCCGCGTCAGGCTCCCCCAATAATCTCCAACTTAATAGGAGCGGGGAATGATTCGTTTGTTATAATTCTTACTCATTCTTTGCTTGTATGCAATGAGTTGAGTAGCGGTTGTTTCATGAGTCTCGGTAATTAAGTCGAGATTGTTGAGACGAAGATCTTCGTTGTCTTGTCCATGAGTGGCTCTCTGGATGGATTCCTCACCAACTTCCACAGGGATGAGCGCTTCTCCGCCGTAGACCAAATGGAAAGGAGTCATTCCAGTGCTTTCTTGAGAAGTTGTTCTATAGGTCCAGAGGATATTGGGCAACTCGTCTACCCAGTGGCCTCGAACATGATCTAATTTAATCTTAAGCCCACAGACTATCTCTCGATTCACCACCTCCACCTGTCCGTTGCTCTGTGGGTATGCTACTGAAGTGAAGGTCTGTCGAATACCAAGCCCTTCGAACCATTCCTTCAGTTGATGGCCCTAAAACTATCGATCATTATCGGAGATGAGCTTGTGAGGTATACCGAACCGACAGACTATATTTTATCACAAAAACTGCTTGACTGCCTCTTCGATTATCCAAGTCAACGGGACAACCTCTACCCATTTGGAAAAGTAATCCACTGCTACCAAGAGAAATTTCTTCTATCGGGGTCCAACTAGAAAATGACCCACGATATGCA
This sequence comes from Hedychium gardnerianum, assembly GCA_038050645.1. Classification (NCBI taxonomy): domain Eukaryota; kingdom Viridiplantae; phylum Streptophyta; class Magnoliopsida; order Zingiberales; family Zingiberaceae; genus Hedychium; species Hedychium gardnerianum. The sequence goes on from JBBUKS010000100.1 coordinate 3,182,347, forward strand.
TACCCCATTGATCAAACAGATAAGATACAGTAGAGGTTTTCAGGAATTCTGTCGAACGATGAGAGAGATTCTGATGCTTTTGGCAAGGTATACAAGTGGCCACGAACTGAGCAGTATCCGCCTATAGGGTTGGCCAAAAGTATCCAACCAATAGTATTTTTTGAGCCAGCGTCCATCCTCCGATATGGTTCCCGCAAATACCTTTGTGAATCTCCCACATAACATAATCGGCATCATATGGGTTGAGGCATTTAAGGAGAGGGCGAAAGAAGGATTAGCAATATAACATATCTCCAACCAAGGTGAACCGGGGGGCCCTCCTTTTGAGTAGACGAGCGGTTTCTGGATCAGAAGGCAAAATTCCATTTTCTAGATAAGTGATAATAAGGGTTCTCTCGTCAGTCGGCGTGTCGGGGCTTGCTATCTGATCAATTTGTGCAATATAAAGCCTAAGTTATCATATTATCTAGAATCTAGGTAGTCAAGGCACTGACTATTTTGGCTAACTCATCTGCCTTCTGATTCTCTGTGCGGGGAATTCACCCGATGATGACTTCTTGAAAGCCTTCTTTGAGTTTCTCAAATATTTTCGAGTATCATCGCAATCTATCATTTTGTATCTCAAAGATGCCTTCTGACTGTTGAGCCACAAATTGAGAGTCTGAATGAATAATGACCCGAGACGCCCCAACTTGTTTGACTGTTTGTAGTTCGGCTAGCAAAGCTTATATTCGACTTCATTATTGGAAGCTTGGAAGTTGAGTCGTACGGAAAGTTGAAACATATCCTCTCGGAAAGAGATCAGCAGGATCCCAACGCCACTACCGTATCGAGTGGACGATCCATCTACAAAAAATTTCCATGCTCCTTCATCTTCCTGGTCGGGGATCTTGGCAAGAAATTCGGCAAAAGCTTGTACTTTGATGGTGGTCCTTGGTTGATACTGAATGTTGTACTCACTCAATTCGGTAGTCCATTTGATCAACCGGACGGAGGCTTCTGAGTTTATCAATATACGGCTCAAACTGTTGTTAGTGAGAACCATGACTGGATGGGCAAGAAAAATGGTCGCAGCCTCCGAGCCGCAAGAGTTAACCCAAAGGCTAGCTTCTATAAGTTCGTATACCTGCACTCCCCTCCTTTAGCAAATGACTGAAAAAAATAGATAGGGTGTTGCACCTTATCTTCCTGTCGCAATAAAATCATGGTGATCGCTACTCCGGAGGCCGATAGATATCCACAGCATCTCGCCCGCCACTAGCTTGGAGAGGATCGGGAATTGGGATAGATATTCCTTTAATTCCACAAAGGCCTTATCGCAATGAATTCCCCACTCGAACTTGGAAGCCCTCTTCAACACTTTGAAGAAGGGTAGGCTGTGATCCATGAAACGAGAGATGAATCGGGACAGGGTTGTGATGTGACCCATGAATCGCTGCTCTTTCCTGAGGTTGTGAGGAGGTGACATGTTCTGGAGAGCTTGAATCTTCTCAAGATTGACTTCAATCCCTCTTTCTATGATGATGTATAGGAGGAATTTCCCACTTTTGACTCCAAAGAGACATTTATCAGCATGTTTCTTCGACATTTGAAATTAAGTTTTCTGCCTGAGTTATCTTGATCAGGATGTCATTCATGTATACCTCAATGATCCTCCTGATTTGATGCTCAAATACTTGATCTATTAGCCTTTGATAAGTTGCTCTTGCATTCTTTAAGCCGAATGACATAATAGTATAGCAAAAGGTTCCAATAGAGGTGATGAAGCTAACATTTTCCTGGTCTTCCGGAGGCAGAGGAATCTGGTGATAACCTTGGTAGGCGTCAAGCATACATATAAACTCACACCAGAAGTGGAGTCTACCAGTTTGTCAATATGGGGAAGGAGGTAATAATCCTTTGGGCAGACCTTATTAAGATCCCTAAAGTCAATACAAACCCTCCATTTGCTACCTGGCTTGGGTCCCAACACTACATTGGCTAATCAAGTTAGGAATTGAACTTTCCATATATGTCCCGCTTCCTTTAACCTTTTGATTTCTGCCTGTATCACTTGATCTTTCTTGGGTGAAAAATTTTGCTTCTTCTATCAGATGGGCCGAACATTGGGGAGTGTGTTCATCCGATGAGTCATCACTACGGGAGAGACGCTCGTGACCTCCTTGAATGACCAGGCGAAGAAATCATGGTTACGTGAGAGACACATAATTAATTCCTATTTTAGCTCCGGACAGAGCTCAACAGCTACCCGAGTGATTCCCTCCGGTCGATCGGGATGGATTTGCACATCTTCTTTTCCTTCGGTCGGTCGAGACATTGGTACGTCTTGAACAGTTTGTACTGAGGTATCTTGTAGTCGGGGTGCATTACGGGAATCAGTCTTGACTATGTTCACATAGCATTTTATGGCAGTCAACTCATTTTCCTTTGCCTCCCCTATTCGGTCTCCCACTAGAAACTTGAGCTTCTGATGGAAAGTGGACACCACCACCTGGAATGTGCTTAACGCCGGTAATCCCTAGTATAACATTATAGGCGGAGGCCGTGTTTACAATGAGAAAGGGAGAGAAAAAGATTGATTTGGCCTATTGGTTGCACCTCATGTCCGGTGAACCCGTACAGAGAGGTGTTCATCGGGTGTAATTCTTCCTCCTCAAGTTACAGTTGGTCGAAAGTGTGTTTGAAGATGATGTTAATGGAGCTCCCTATGTCAACAAACACCCTCTTCACGGTGTAATTGGCAATCCAAGCTTCGATTACCAAGGCATCCTCATAGGGAGTTTCTAGCCTCTCTAAATCTTGGGGCCCAAAGCTGATTGTGGGGCCTTGTTTATTTCCTCGACTGGTGCCGACGCCAAACTCTCTAACCTTCGCCCGTGGGCCTTTCAGGCACGAGTGGAATCTTCATTCATTGGTCCTCTCAAAATCAGGTGGACCATTCCTCAGAGATCCATTTTGCTTTTTCCCTTTTCTATCTTCTTCTCCCGATCCTCTTCTGGCTGGGATCGGGATGAGGACAAGGATTTCCTCTGTGGTGAAGGAGATCGCCGATTTGAGCGATGACTTGGAGCCTCATTCCGATCCTAGTGGCAAGGATGCTAATAGGGCTTAGAGGGCCCTCCCTAGCTCGATCGATTCCGAGGGGCCTTTCGCTGATCCACCACTCGCCGCAGTTCCCAAGCATACTGTTGATAGTCTTAGGTCGAGTGAGTATCTGACTCATGGAAGGCACAATACTGATCCAGCATGGGTGGCCCTCGACCCAACTTTGGAAACGAGTCAGGAGCGATTTCCACCGTCTGCACAATCTTATCCTCCCTGTATTTAGGATACCTAGATGTGGAGTATCATCGAGGTAAGGGAGGTTTTCTACCAATGTATTTTCAGAAGAGGTAGAGACTAGTTCACTAATAACCTATCAAATTAGAAATAGTTATTTATAAATTGCAAATGAAAGTTAGGTGATAGTCTTCCATATGTACCTCTTCAGGTGAGATTTGGTCCAACAAAGCTCTCACCTTACTAATATGTGAAGAAGTAGACCTTCACTTATTTATTTGTGCACCTTTAGTATTATATGATTTTTGGATTGGGACATGCTCCAAAAATCATGTTTGCTTCATTATACAAAATCTTACATACATAATAATCATATAAAAATTCACATTTACCATTAAAAAAAACTTACAACCAAAAGACCAGTAAATCCCTTTAGGTATGGAACTGAAGTGCTTGTTTGATATATCTGACTTAAACAAAAAATATCCTCGATGGTAGGTAATTGAGGAGTAATGAATTAATGAATCGCTTCAACCCAATTGAATCTACCTAAATTTTCAAAATAATCTACAATATCTACAAGACATAATGGAACCTTATATGTGTTATGACCAAAGAAATTTAGATATCTCCATAATGGTATGATATTGTTCACTTTGGGCCTAGGCCCTCATGGTTTTGCTCTTGGGCTCTACCCAAAAGGTCTCGTACCAATGGAGATGTCTTTTCCTTATAAGCTCATGATCTTTCTCATATATTTTTAATGTAGGACTTTATTTGCAACCTTGCAACCCCAACAGCTTGTGTATACAGGAGCGTTCTCTAGACCGACAACCTACTTGTTTGGAGGTCTTTTTGAAGACGCACAAGAAAAAGGATGACATATTTATCGATTCTCGATGTCGGACCATACATGTAAGACTATTAACTTTAATACATTTAATCGTTAACCATGATTAACTTTAGCAATTGTGATCAAATTGGATACTAATAATATTATTTTGTTTAACATAGGATGAAATCACAAATAGAGTAACTCAGGTATCTCAACCACCAGCAGAGGGGGGAAGTCACAACCTCTATCCACCGACGCACTGAATGAGATATATTATGATGTTGTTAGTGGAAGAACAAAAAAAACTCTACTCTCTGCGATGTTGGCTCCCAGGCCAAAATGATATTTGATTGTTTGAAGACTCCTAGGGGTCGTGATAGTTCTTTCTCTTCTTCTAGTGAGGTACAGTTATTAAGACGTGAAAATCAAGAACTGCGCACTTAACTAGCCGCAATGGATGAGAGGGTAATCGCTCAGGATGCGAGGATGACCCCTCAGGAGTATAGGATGGCCAATCGGGAGGCGAGGATGATCACTCAGCAGGCGAATCATGATGTTGTCATGACCCATTTTCGAGCAGTCATAGCTAATTTCACTCCGACACAGCATGATTTTGAGTCCCAGGAGACTCAAGACCCATGAGGTATGTTCAATTACAACTTATTTTATTTATTTATTATACATAAATAATGTAAAATATAATTATTCTATTTAATATTATAATCAGTTAATTTCTGAATATTGTATTATATTTTCTCAGGAGTATATATTGATATATTCATTCTCAGTATCACCATCTGATATCCAAAATACGATCCAGGTATATTTTTTATTACATGTCAAATTAGTTATAATTATTCATATATTATAATTTTTTTATCGCATCATTCTAATCATAATCTATTATATTTGTCTTTCTGCAGGATTTTATTTTACTATCTTATGTGATTGTATTTGGATGTATTATAGAGTGAATTTCTATCACGATATGTATGATTTTTGATACTTTATTCTGGATATGTATGAAGTTTGTATTATGATATGGATATTGATTTAGTTTGTTTATGTATTATTATAATTAGTTGGTATGAATTTTGATTATTAGTTGTGTGTATGAATTATGAATGTTAGTTGTATATGAATATTGATTTAGTTTGTTGGGTGTATGGATTTGTGATTGTTAGTAGGTATGGATTATGTTGGTAAGAATTAGATTTTGATTATGAGTTTGTATGTGTATAAATATAATTAGATTGTGAGTTTGTATATGTGTGAATTGGATTGTTGTGTATTGGATTTGTATGTATTATTTGTGTTTGTATCGCCATCGTCTGATGATTAACATTGATATGATAATTGTAAATAGGGTACATCCCGAATATAAAAATATCCTCTTTTTTTTTTGTTTCCGATGGAATCACCATTCCGTCGGGAAATATCGATCGCACATACTGTTAGATTTACAATACAATACCAAAGGAAATGGTAATTCCGTCGGTAATTCCCGACGGAATTACCATTTTCCGTCAGAAATGAGGATGAGAAATACTCCGACGGGGAGTGCATTCCCGTCGGTATTTACCGACGAAATTATCATTTCCATCGGAGATTTATCGACGAAATTACCATTTCTATCGGAGATTTATTGACGGAATATATGGTTCCGTCAGTAAATTTTAGCTACAAAATTTTTTCTGTCAGAAATTACTGATGGAATACAAATTCCGTCAAAAATTTTCATCTACGACCCAATAAATTTTGACGTCTTAGGTTCAGTCGTTATTTCGTCGGTAGTGTGACTTACCAACAGAATACTAACTGAAAATTCCGTCGGTATACGTATATTTTTTTTTGTAGTGTAAGTCTTTTTTTATAAATTTTAAATTTTAAATATTTTTTAAAATAATAATAATCTTGAACCGTGATAAATCGTAGCGAATCGTGAACCGACGGTTTTGAACAGTAAATCATAATCGTCTTGGACAGTTAAGGTTAAGAGTTGACTTGTCAAGAATCGTCGAACCGACGAGCTCGAACTGTCGAACGGTCGATTTTAAACCGTGGTCGGATCTAATATACACTCACACTTATTTTTATTAATTGTTTTAATTTTTCATTCTTGTGACAAAATGATTCTACATTCCCATTCTATTGCTTACATTCTTGAAATAGTTTTGTTAAGAAAGAGATCAAACAAATTAAGATAATATTGTTAAATAATCTAGTTAGAAAAAATGTCTTCATCAATTAGTGCTCAATATCGATACTCCTCTAGGAGTATGCCATTTTGACAACACGTCAAGCCGTTTCGTTTACCGAGCTATAAGCCCGTCACAGACCCAACCCACGAGTCATCAGCGATAGATGTGTTGTGCCCAAGTAGATATGGAAGTCTAAGGCCCGAGTGATTAGGGAGATCGGGCTCAATTTTGGAGAAAGGGGAAGGCATGGTGCTCGGGCATCTTGTGACTCGGCTATCGTGCTTGGGAAATTGATCGGTTGAGAAGCATAAAAGATAGATACTGATTGAAGAGGTAAGAGGAGTCTTTTCTCGTCTCAACGGGATGAACTGATGGCTAGTACATGAGGTGTTGCCACAATGAGGTCTTGGGGTCAAATCCTGGCTAGTAGCCAGGTTCCTACCCTCCTTATGCACTAGTCACTGTTCGGACTAGCTAGATTAGCTCCCGTGATTTACCTCCTCTGTGTTGGTCATGGGACGGATTGGCGAGGGCACTGGAGACGAGCGTTTCACCTTTTTGCCACAAAGAGAAGTCTTTTCTCATTTTCCTTTTTTTATTATTACTTCTTACAAACTACTTCCCGGAAGAAAATTCTAACTCAAGCATCGGAGGGATAACGTCTAGTTTCATCAATGCCCTATGACTCGTGTTGACTTTAGATGAGAGGCTATTAATCCGGTTGCAAGAAGGCAAACAAAGATATAAGATTTCTAACATAACAAATACCTTTCTCACTTAATAAACAAAACACCTCCTTGACTATTTCTTCAGGAACTAAGCTGCAGACATATAGCTTTATCAAGAACAAGACATTAGAATATCCAAAACAACATATTGTTAATTAATAATCAAGCCAGAGAGAGTGGTTGGGAACATGAACTTAGAGATGTAAAGTGTGACACTATATATATAATTAATGTTAATTAACATTATTATTGGATTATTTCACTAACTATATAGTTTATAAAATACTTCTACTCACATCGACTTTACAATTGTGGACAAAGGCAAAAGTACAAATGGTTAATTAATTACTTCTAATCCAACAATTCTCCAATATTATCACCATAAACTCTCACTGATCATTGTCATACAACATTGTTGCCGAAGATATAAAAAATGTAGCCTAAACGGAAATTATAATCAAAACAACTCAGACTGAGATGTCTTGAATTGATAATCTTAAATTGTCGGCCTGGCCGGGTTGATTGAGCGAAGTTGTGAACCAAGCGAACATACATCACAAAGACTGAGCGAAAGCACTAATTACTTGTGGCAAACTGAACAAGTACTCGAGTACTATCACAGGATTGCCGAGTGGAATGCTCGGTAGAGGAAAAAGAAAGAGGGGGAACGAAGGTATGGAAAGGCTTGCGTCTGCTTTACAACATGCCCCCAGGGCGTAGGAAGAAGGTAACTATATGGTATATTTGTAAAATTAAGATGTAGGATGGGGGCGTACTTGAGAGAGAGACTCTCTCTCCATATATATGTTCATAACATTAATGCTTGTGAGCATTATAAACCAACGTCATTGTCATGAAACTCTTAATGTGAGACTAAAGTCTCATTCACACTTATCCAACAATTTTACGAAACAAGTGGAGTCATTCTACATTTACCACTCAACCTAATCTCTAGCTGATCAACCAGTGTGAACTGACCTTGCTGAAGTCCATGAAGAAGGTGGCAAGCTCTATAACGAGAGAGGAGAAGGTGAATTCATAGGACTGTGTGAAGAAGATGAACCTAGATGAGACTTAATTTTGAGCTATGTGTTGTATATAGAGAGAATATATAGCCATCATGGCTTCAGAGTGCTCCTCCTCAGCCGGCCATATAGAATAGTCACTAGAAATAGACATCAAACCGCGTAGTTGATTACATTAATTTAGTTGTTTTTCTCACTATTAATTCACAGTCTCGACAAAAGCAATGCTCGCCTCTTGTTCCTTCCCCTCCGGTTCTTCCTCTCTTCCTCGTCCCATATAGTTCTCTCTGCGGGACTGTTCGCCTTGTGGTATGGAAGAAGGCGATCGGCACGGCGAGGAGGCCAGCTCCGGCGACGACGACGCCGGCACCCGGCCGCACCCTTACTACGGTTGCACCTTCTGCAAGAGGGGCTTCTCCAACGCGCAGGCCCTCGGCGGCCACATGAACATCCACCGCAAGGACCGAGCGAAGGCGCCGCCGCAGCAGCAGCCTCCTCCGCCGGCCGTTCCGTCGTCGCCCGAGCGAGGAGCGGATCAAGGGTATTACGGGTGCTACGGTGGCGGTCAATCCTCGTACTCGCCTCTGACGTCGTCGGCGGTGCGCCGCCTTCTGGGGGAGGATCTCAGGTTGGGCCTGAGCAGCCCCGGTGGCGGCGGCGCCGAGGCGGCCGAGACGGGTGCGGGAGAGAGGAGGAGGCAGGAGGTGGAAGAAGACAGCGAGGTGGATTTGGAGCTCAGGCTCGGCCATCGACCACATGATCATAAGAGACGTGCATCGTAGCTTCTGTCTATATCTCTCGATCATATATATATATTAACGTTCATGAATAATGTTCAGTAATATTCTGTCATACATTTTCTTACATTTAATATTTGAATCGATCGACGATCAGTTTTATGTTTGCAGCTTACAAAATCCTTGCGTATGAATGACAAAAAAAAAAAATGGGTGTAATTTGGATGATGATATTTGATCGAGTAATTGATACGACACTGGTGCTATATATAATGCAGTGTTAGTTTGCACACACATACAATTGAGTGGAAAGCCATTAATTAATAGATTTGAAGGATATTTAGTTGAAGGTTAATGAGAGAGGAGAGGGTTTGAATTCTTTATGTAATAATAAACTCGGGTCAGGTCGGACCTGTCCGACCGAATTCATTTCGAGGAAGAATTCAGTTCAGGTCAATCTAACTTGTGATGGAGCTCGGGTCAAGTTGGATTGTTCTTGCCGAGCTAATTCAATAAGATGGTTGAGTATCCATTGGTTACGAAAGTGAAGAATTGTCGGATATAGAAAGACAATTGATTTGCCAGAGACGATCTGCTAGAGCGCAACTTGGTAGGATACAATTGACAAGAATCAATCCATCACTTGATCTTGACCCGATTAGGGTCGTTGAGTCAAACAAATTGAGTGCGACAATTTGATTGAGCGATCTAATTTGACTGAACCAGTTAGTGAATTTGATAATGTTGTTGGATATATTAGGACTATTGGGTCTGTTAGAATATTTGAGTCAATCCAACAAATAATCGACCCATCTGACCCAACATTTTAGGTGGGTCGATAATTTAGTCAAATGTTAGTGGGTCGGACCGGTTAGACAAATTGAATAGGTTAAGCAGGCTTGATGGTTTAGACTTACCATGGAGCTCTGTGCTGTAGAGCACCGGTCAAAGCGGGGCAATTCAAATGAGTAAATGTATTGGATAATTGGATTAGTTGAGGAGGTCAAACGTTTGGGAAAGGATGTTCTGCTGCTCCTCTTCGATTCCAATCTCCCCTCTTTTTTCGGCTCTTCGATCCGGCGAATGTTCTGAACGAAATCATCCCCGTCGGTCGGAGGATCTCCGAGATGAGAAGCCGGGCCGTGATGGAAGGAGGCCGATCCCACCGCGCACCGGCCCCTCGATGCGGCCGAGGTCGCGACTGCTTCGGACTCGTCGATCATGCCGAGTTTTCGGCTAGGGTATTACACCTGCTTCTTCTTCTTATTCTTCTTCTATTTTGTTATCAGTTAATCCTTATAATATTTGGGCGTATGATGTGTAAAGTCAAGAGGCGGCTTTGATAGATCGAACTTATTCCTTCCTTTGTTGTTTGTTTCATTTAAGCATTGGGATCAAAAATGTATTTTTTATCATTATCAAAAGAGTGACGTTTATGCATGAGAAATTAGTACCTAAGGACCCAGTTGTCTAGCAGTTGGATCTGTATCAATTCGTAACCAAGGAGTAAATAGCCATGTAGTGTGTCTCATTAGTATTCAAACCACCTGAAATTTGTGTGATCCATTACCTGACTAGTATACACAGCTTGTACTAGGTTGGGATATATGATTCTGAGCCATATAGAATCTCATTCATTGTATTCAAATATTTGCTCCAGTAACTAGATGACTTAGGTTCACTGTTAATTATGTGACATCGAACAAAACCCTGGCTCTCAAACTTGAGTTCCAAAAGGCATTTGATTTTATCAGGTGGAACCTTTATTAAAATATCCAACTGCCAACAATTGCAGTAAAAATGGGTTACTTGGGTTTCAATGGTCCTGCACGTGAACAGTGCAAAATGTTATGCCATTCTCATATGAGAAATAGGCCAATAGTTGAAACTTGGTAAGTTGCAGGGGATCACTAAAATCTATTACTGAATGGTATTCAAGCACTTCAATAGGCAAGTGATACGTTAGTTTTTCTGTCATAATGAGATCCACGAAATTAGCAACCTTATTCAGATGGATTTATAAACTCCGTCCACAATGAACTAGTCATGGCCGGTCCCAAGTCCGGATAAAGGAGGAGAGTTGCGTTAGGTTGCCAGCCAGCGTTAAACTATGACAAATTTCAATGAATGAATAACCGACCCCACGTAGTGAGATAAAGTTTGGTTGTTGTTGTTGTATTCAGATGGGTTTATAAGTTATAACATCATTCATCCAAGCAAGTAATTCAGTGAATGCAATGAAAACTAATTACAGTCAATCATTAATTGGAAGTGATCTGTTTATCATGTTTCTTTCGGATCTGATGACTTGTTTTGTTTGAATTACTTATTTCATACGTCTAGTCTTTGCCTTTTGAAGTGGACAATTGTGATGTGGGATCATAGAAAAAAAAATAAAGAACCTATTTCATTATATGAACCCTTTTTCATTGTTTGTCTTCATTCAAAGGCAAATGTTGAAGCTTTGAAGATGCTTTTGAAAAAAAAAAAACTGGTAGTCCGAGGTGGCAAAATCTGAGATTGTGGATCTTAGAAAACATCAGTATCATGGGTGTATGCCTACTTTGGAACCTCAGGTCTGCTTTATTCACTGTGGCATTGCCCGCTTTTAATTTCTGATTAGCATCTTATTGTATGTTTAGGCATTTATTAATACATGTTTGCTCCATCTTTGTTCTAGTGATATTATGATGCTGACCTCTTCTAAACTGCATTTTTTATCAATACTTTTGTACTTCATGTTTTAACGTTTTAACTTACAGTTTTTTTTTTTAATCAATTTGCTAAGTTTCTTCCCCCTTACGATGTGTCATAATCTGATACAATGGAATGCTTTTCAAACTTATTTTGACTGGTTTATTAGAACTCAATATGTAATCCGTGTCAGATCAAGGTCCTTTTTCTGAAATACAATGATTATGTTTTACTCCACCCTTTCCAAAATGCTCCAATATGCAAGCAAGCAATTCATGAACCACAAAGTGACTCATTTCCTTCTATTTTTCTTTCTCAATTTATTTTCAGTCACCGACATTGTTTCCATTGCTTATCCTTGCTCTTTTTCCTTAATGGTACTTCACTTTCACCTTATATTCCCATAAGCAATCTCTAGCACATTAGATAGCTGTAATAAGTTATTTTCTATTTCTTTAAGATGGTTAGCATTTCAGTTATAAATTCGTTGATATTCGTATCGAAAATAGTGGAGCATGAATTTCAAGTGGTTGCATATTGCAATCCTCTCTTATTTTTCCAGTGTCAGATTTATAGCCTATTAGTTTCACTTGGTGAAATGCCTGCTTTATGCTTTCCCGAAAATGTTAAGGTTCGACTTAGTTGTTCAAATTGCTATCTCACTAGTCAGTAATGTTTATTTAAGAATTAGCAAAAACATTTTGTTATTATATATGACTGATTCTATTGTGTATTCTATAGTTGTAAAGATTGGAGGACTTCTCACAAACAACATATTAGGTCTTCATCCATCCACCTCAGCCACACAGTAATATGGCACAACATAAGGGAAAAGTTTGAATCATTGGAGAAGAAATGTTACAGAAGCTACCTTTGAGGACGAGTTCATTGAAGAGAATGCATCTGACCCTCTGTGTGATTATCGCGAACCTCTTTAGGTTAGTTTTTTCTTCTTCTTCTTTCTTTTACTATGGTATGACTAGCCATAAATAACACAAAACAGTTAGTATAGGAGATCAATGAACTTTATGAAAAGAAAGAAAGAATCAATTAATATTTCAATCACAGCCTAAATAGTTAAACTTATCTTTCAACCATGTGACATGTTCTCAAAACTCTGCTTGCCTTGAAAGATAGCGAGGAACGAGTTCCTGCAGGGGCGACCTGAGAACACATCACCAGCCAGGACCAGCAGGAGCCATCCGAGGCTGGTGCATGTACTCACAGATCGCTCCTGTTGGAACCCTGTCTCCAACCCTTCCTCTACTGCAGCAGCCTGCCGTTGCTGCTTCTGATATTTTTGAGATTATGCTTCTGTTTATACTGCACCTCCTCGGGCGACTTGTACTCCAACAATTCCTGGTGTACTGGAAGCAGCGTTTTTGATAAAGAGGGAGTACACTTTGATAGTACAATTCTAATCCATGCACATCATCTCTTTTCTTTTCTTGGACCAACGGAAACGTCTAAATTATTATTTAAGTATTTATGATTTAATTTTTAATTATAATATATTTATAATTTTTTTTAAATAAGAAGTACAATTAAGAAATATTAAATTTTTAGATTATTCATCATCAATATTTTTTAATTTATTTTGATCATCGAATGATAAAATTTCGTATGATCGAATCGATTATCCAGGCTAGTTGAGTTTATAAGTAGTTGATTATTATACCTAAATTGATTACAATTCAATTGATTAACTGATAAATCATCCAACAGTTGCGTACTTTACCCGTCATTCAAAGGGTTTAGTTAATGAATGTTGAGACTAGTGTGATCTAATGATGATTTTACTTTGCTTATGTTTGGGGTTTTGAGTTAATGAATGTTGAGACTAGTGTGATCTAATGATGATTTTACTTTGCTTATGTTTGGGGATTTGGTTTGATTAAGAGAGGTTGATGATTGTTAGTCCAATCAATGGCTTGAACTAGCCTTAGTTGGTACTATCAATGCTCCATCTAGACGATGAGATAATGGGACGACATCTAATCCATCCGATCAAGCACTTCATTTTGTATACGAAGGATGTGAAGGACACTTCTCCATGGTCGAAGATCTTCGAGACCTGAAAGCCTGTCCCCCGAATAAGGCATTAATGGCACGACTAATCAATCTCTCGACACATAACGCATTACTTACTCGGCCCTAACCTTAAAAGGGTTAAGTAAGATGTTGAAGGGAAAGCTAAGTCTAGGGGTGTCTAATACTCATATCGAATCTCAATCATTGACCTTCGAAGTGAAATCCTTGATATCAAGCTAAATGTAGGAACTCCGAGTGACACCCGATCCGACCCATCTAGCCCGACTTCCTACAAACAACCCTCACTTTGCTTGTTGACTCGGACTGACAAACACATATTTTTTTTAAAAAAAATAAAATATTAAATAAAATGGCTACTCTAACATATTTCATCAAAATTCACACCTCCCAATATTGAATCTTGCACTCACACCAACTCCTACCCATCACCACATGGTGGGAACCAATCAATTAATAATAATAATAATATAAATAAATAAATTAAAGCCGTGCTGGAATCCATGGCCATGTTAATTTTCTTAATAATCCTAAATTAATTTACATAATAATGAGGCAATAATTAGTAATGAAAGCCCTAAATTTGGGAAGCCTGAGCTTTAGATTCTTACCTTGTTTAGCAATTTTTATAAAATGAAAGAAACAAAATTAAGGGAGATGGTTTTGCTTAGTTTTCAATTTCTGAAAATAAGAAACAAAATTAAGGGAGATGGTTTTGATTAGTTTTCAATTTCTGAACATAAGATGAAAATAAAAAAAATAAGAGTTAAATGATTCACTAAAATTAGGGAGGTGTAAAAGATCAATTAAACTGATTAAATTTACAAGTTTAATTTGGTTAATTTAAAATTTTTAATTTTTTATTTTAAAAAATATTAATTAATTTGATTAAATCGATTCGGTCTTGACTTTTAAAATTTAAATTCGATTAAACTAAATAAATCAATTGATACAGTCGATTGTTAACTATATAATAATTGACTACTAAGTTTAAAATTTGAATAAAATATTTCTTAATCTATCAGTAAACTTGATTGTCCATTGCTGGAAAGAAACAAAATTAATGGAGATGGTTTTGCTTAGTTTTCAATTTCTGAAAATAAGAAGAAAATAAAAAAAATAAGAGTTAAAATGATTCACTAAAATTAGGGATGTGTAAAGGATGAATTAAACTGATTTAACTGATTGAATTTACAAATTCAGTTGGATTAATTCGGAAATTTAATTTTTTATTTTAAAAATTATTAGTTAATTTGATTAAATCAATTTGATCTTGGTTTTATAATAATTGACTATTAAATTTAAAAATTAAATAGAATATTTCTTAATTGATAGTTATACTCACTGTTTATTATCAATCAATTGTTGGAAAATAATCGATTGTTAATTCATTATTAATCGATTGCTGTATCAATTGATTGATGAAAAAAATATTTATTATGATTTATTTTATTTGATTTTTATTAAAAAAAAATATCGATTCATTAATTTGAAAAAAAATGATTTAATCAATTTCAATGTGTTGCTCAATTTTTATTAAAAAGTTTCATCGATTCAATTAGTTCAAAAAAAAAAAAAGGTTTAATTGATTTCGATGGGTTCCGGATTGCTGACTCTAGAATCATTAAACAAATGGAACAACAATTACGCTAAGCTAACATATTTCTCCCTACAAATTAGGGAGAATATTTGAGACTCTACGTTTCCGGTAGAGAGAATAAAAGCGAACCTAAACAAAAATTATTTTTTGATTTTCTTCGTTTTCATTGGGATTAACTTGACCAGTGGAGTGACAAGCGGCTACAGCGGCGGTTGCGGACTTGTGTTTTTCCGCTCGTGGGGAGCTTCTTTCTGGCGGCGCATTTCCAGGATCTGGCGGTGGGAGTTGGAGTGGACGGCGCCGGAAAAGGTGGGGCTGTTCGCCGGACGGTACTCGGGCACGAGGCGACCGGACTTGTACCGGACGCCGCAGGCGTTGCACAGCGTCTTCGGCCCCTCCGGCCCCATTCGCCACTGCGGCGTCTCTTCCGCCAGGCAGTGCCTACAGCGCCGCCGCTCCGCAGCCCTGGCCTTCGTCGCCGTAGCCATGGCCGGCTGAGGCGGGATAGACGTCAGCAGCCTCCGCCGTTGCGTCCGTCCTTTGCTCCTAGGCCGCGCCGGCGCGGAGAAGGATACTGCAGACGCCAGGACGGAAACAGGGCTCGGCCCCTCCCTGGCGGCTGTGGTGGCGGCTACGGTGGCGGCTGCGGCGGCGCCGCCACCGCTCCATCCGCTGCTGCTGCCACTGAGTGAGTGTGCAGGAATCTCAAACGAAGTCTCCAGGGACGGAAACGCGTCCTTGTTCGCCAGCCACTCGAGCTCCTCCTCTTCCTCGTCTCCTCTGCTGCCTCCGCTCTCCACCGGAAGCCCCTAAAAAAAATCCCCAAAAATCATATTTTGATTGTCTTCCAAACATAAAAATCGAATCTTTAGAAGGTTGGAACGTGAACCGGAAGGTCATCGACGGACGGGTCGAAGAAATCCTGAAAAAGTAACGCATGCGGCTGCAACTCCCCTGCGGCAGCGGCGGCGTTGAAGTCGAGAAGAACGAGTTCGTCGTTGAAGAAGGCCTTTCCGGCCGGCGCCGGTGCCGGCGCCGCCTCTTTCAATGCATCCATCATCTCTTTCTCTGAGAACGT
Source organism: Hedychium gardnerianum (assembly GCA_038050645.1). Taxonomy (NCBI): domain Eukaryota; kingdom Viridiplantae; phylum Streptophyta; class Magnoliopsida; order Zingiberales; family Zingiberaceae; genus Hedychium; species Hedychium gardnerianum. Next base: position 3,198,573 of record JBBUKS010000100.1, read on the forward strand.
CGTAGCCTTTCTCTACCACTCAAACAAACGGCGAGTAGATAAAGAAAAAATCAGCTTTTTTTTAACCTTTTTTTGTCCTTAACTTCTTGCTTCTTTCACCTCAAATTAACGCCACCTTTCTTTCTATTTTAACTATTAGGTTCCCTTTCCTCTTCT
>JBBUKS010000100.1:3203904-3240820 GCA_038050645.1 Hedychium gardnerianum
CTTCTTCGAAATGGAAAACACCAAATTCATTGAGGATAGTGGGAGCACTAAGGTTAGGAAAGTATCTTTTGAGAAAAGCATTAGCGATCCTCTTGTGGTCACTACCAGTGCAATTAGTATAGGTATGGTTACCATACCATATGTTATGATGGATATTGCACATTCAGTGGGAGTAGTGAACCAAGATATTCTCGTGTCATCTTCAATGCAATTAGAGGAACATTCCACTTAGATTGAGATACTGCCTCATATTACTGAGCAGATACCTCAATCTCCTCAACAACAAGTGTCATTAAGGCGATCCACAAGGGAACGAAAAACCATGACTTCTCATGATTATTTTTTATCTCCAAGAGCATGATTTTGACATAAGATTGAAAAGTGATCATGCATCTTTCTAAGAGATCAAACAATGCTCTAACCCTAAAAGGTGGATTAACGTCATACAAGAAGAGTTGAAGTCTATGACAGATAATGACGTTTGAAAACTTATCGAATTACCTGAAGATAAGAAACATGTTGGTTGCAAATGGATATTTAAAACCAAACGGGATTCAAGGGGCAATATCAAAAAATATAAGGATTATCTTGTTGCTAAGGGATTCACTCAGAAAAAAAATATTGATTACAAGGAGACTTTCTCACCTGTGTCGACGAAAGACTCCCTTAGGGTAATCATGCCACTTGTAGCTCATTTTGATTTGGAGCTACACCAGATGGATGTAAAGACTGAAATTCTCAATTGAGACATTGAGGAGCTTATATATATGGTGCAACCAGAAAACTTTGAGTTTGAGAACTTAAAGCACCTAGTATGTAGATTAAAGAAGTCCATTTATATTTTGAAACAGGCGTCCCGTCAATAGTGCCGAAAATTTGATCAAGTAGTTACCTCATATGGTTTTAAGGAGAACCTCATTGATCAGTGCATCAGTGCATATATGTCAAATTCAATGGGAGCAAATTTGTTATACTTATTCTGTAAGTGAACGATATATTGCTTGCGAACAATAATAAGAGTTTGCTGCATAAAATCAAGTCATTTCTATCTAGTAATTTTGAAATGAAAGATCTTAGTGAAACATCCTTTATTTTAGGCATACAGATCTGTCGTGATCATTTAACAGACATTCTTGGACTTTCACAACAGACTTATATTGAAAAGGTACTTATAAGGTATAGCATGCAATAGTACTGTGCACCTGGTGATACACTTGTGTCAAGAGGTAACAAGTTCAGCTTGCAGCAATGTCCACGGCTTGAACTTAAAATAAAGGAGATGGAACAATTTTCTTATGCGTTAGCTATGGGAAGTCTCATTTATACACAAGTTTATACATGACCAGATATAGCGTTCATAGTGAGGATGTTAGGCAGATATATTAGTAACCTAAGACTGTCATACTGGAAAGCAGTAAAGAGAGTGATGCAATATTTGCAAAAACAAAAGGACATATGCTCACGTATCAGAGGTCAGATCACCTGGAGGTGATTAGATATTCATACTTCGATTTTGCTGGATGATTGATAGCGGGAGGTCTACTTCGAGCTATATTTTTATGCTTGCTATAGGAGTTATATCTTGGAAGAGCGTCAAGCAAACGTTAGTAGTCACTTCTACTATGGAGGCAAAGTTGATAGCATGCTATGAAGCATCCAATCACGAGATTTGGTTGTGAAACTTCATTACAACGTTACAGGTCTTGATGACATTGTCATGCCACTGAGAATCTACTGTGATAATAAAGTCGCAAAATTTTAGACCAAGAACAACCACAGTTCGTCGAAGTCCAAGAACATCGACATCAAGTTTCTGACAGTTAAAGAAAGAGTTCAGAGTCGTTAAGTCATGATAGAATACATCGGCACAAATTTCATGTTGGCCGATCGACTCACCAAATGCTTAATGTCTAAGGTGTTTTATGCGCATGTTGTGAATATGAGAGTCATTCTTATGAAAGAAGAATTCATCTAGTGTGAGTATGTATTTATTTTATTACTCTATATTTGATAATAAAGATAAACATTTGTTTTGATTATTGTATGTACTTAAAGTTCAAAATATTTATGGGATTTTATTTGTTTGTTAGACACTCTAAAATGAAATGTCATGATTTATTGATGTTGTTTAGCATTTGGTGTTTGTAAATATGATTTATATAGATTCATTTTGGAATCATCAAGTTGATTATAATTTGTTATTGTGGTTTAGCATACTGTTAGCAAATATAATTAGACCTCTGTTGGGGTCACCTTAGGACCAGTTGAAAATTGGCATGTATTGATCACATTTCATATAATTTTTATTTTACACATCCACATCTTGTTCTATGTTATTAATGATATCGGTATTGTGATTACTGTTGGGGCTTGTTACGATCATATACAGTAACTATGACCTCTTTAGTCTTATACCAATAAAATTAATGGACCAGATTGTTACAGGAGTATCTTGTACTCATAAAGTTTGATATCAACTAAAGTTATATTCGTATATTGTTTACAAATCACATATAGCCCAAGTGGGAGGTTGTTGGATTTAATTATCCCTTAAAGTGAGCTTACATGCGATTTAAGACTTGTGATACCGAAACTCGTTAAGTGATCTAACTTAAGTTATTCAATTTCAGGTCATTGGATGTGGACCCCGTATGTGTAGAATGCTTTAGCCCGATTTGTTATCATTTATGGGCTAATAACGGATTGATTGCCTATATAAGGAGAGATCTTTAAGGGTTTATAATATCTTTTTGAGACGTCTCTTGGTTCCTCATTAGACCAATAGTTTTTCGATGCCGTCATCCTAATTCCCTTGGAAGACTTCTCCTATTATTTTCATTTCTTCTTCTTCCTCAGGGATCTCTCCTGACGATGCTACAAGATAAAGACAATAATTTTTTAATCAGGTTCTTTATCGCTTCCAATTTATAATTTTATATTATGCTATGTTTAATTGATAAAATTAGATTCACGCAAGTATCCTTATTTTTTTTATTTAAATTTTTATTTAAATTATTTAAAATTCATACGATTGGATTTTACAAGAACTAACCCAAATTACTACTCAATCTATAATTATTCTCACGGTCAACGAATCAGATGGCATCTAGTGAAGGAATCTTCCTCGCCGCCTTTTAGTATTAATGGAATCGGATTCCACTGCTTGAACTCGAGCAACTTTCTTATCAGTTTCCTGATCCAGTCAAAATTTTCCATTTATCTCTTGAATTTATAAACTTTGCTGACAGCGGCAAGCCTGTTTCCTTAAACTTCAAGGAAGATATATAGAAATAATATTGGTTACATCACTAAGGCCACTTGTTAGCTTAATGTTCTTGTTTTGATCAGCTATATTTTAATGGAGATGAAAGGCTGGTGATGAAGGAATCCACGAAGTTGTTGCATTGGTTTCTCACTCAAGATTATTTAATCTGTAAAATGCCCAAACCTTCTCCTTGATAACTCATTCCAGGCTTATTGTGACCTTCACAGACCAAAAATATCCTATTCCTTTCCTCGCTCCCTCTCTTCCTCTCAAGTTCCTAATACCTGTTCTTGAGATCCTCTTCAATCAGAAGAGTAATAGAAGCTTTAGTAATTTTTCTTTTCTTTTTCGATTATAAAGTCATCTGTTCTAAACTATTTTGCTGTTGCAGATTTTGAATCATCAGAAAAAGCGGCTCCTTCATAGGGTTCAGTGATACAACAATCTTATAGACCTCATGACGTTCCATTTCTGCTTTCTCCAGTCCTTCTCAGTTGCGTTCCTCTACTGGTTCTACTCCATACATTGAACTGCACTCCTGCTCCAAAGGAGAACCAGATTTTCGCAGTTAACATTCAACTTCCCTATAATTCTACAAATCCTCCAAAAGACCATGTTTACTGAAGGAGACCCACAGCTTGCCGGCGACGAAAAGAAGCGAAAGCGAATGCTCTCGAACCGCGAGTCCGCAAAGCGGTCGAGGATGAGGAAGCAACAGCAACTGCATGATCTGACAAGCCAAATATCAGAGCTCAAGTGCCAAAACGATCAGCTCCTGTTGCAGACCAATATGCTGACGCAACAAAACATGCTTTTGGAGTCCAACAACACTATCTTGAGATGTGAGTTGAACTTCCTGAAAGAGAGGTTGCAGTTTCTGAATTCGACGATCCGAATGATGGAGCAGATAAGCGGGATATCGATCGATGTGCTAATGGCTCCAGACCTTCTCTTGATGCCATGGCAGCTTCCCTGTCCCTCGCAGTTGATCATGGCGAATGATGGCACCTTCCAGCTTTGAATGATCATATTATATGAAGGTAGCAATTGGCTGAAGCTGTAAACATCTTTTATGTATGAAAGGTCCTCTACTCTGTGTTCTGTTAGGTTGCTTGTTTATGGTTTTATCAAGATATGTTTTGGTGTGCTCGATCATTGTTGTAATTTAGTTTGTCTTTGAATTGTGTATTGCTTGTTGTTGTATTTGTGCTTAAACATATGGATTGTGGTTGTAAGAGCAATGCTCTGAATGATATGATAAGATCAAGTTATCAAAGTATTACTTTTTCTTTACCGATGGTCAACCAATTCTTAAGATATTAGATCACTCTGACAATTTCAAAGATGTCAGATGATGTGTCTTTTTTGTTTTTTTTTAAAAAAAGAATTCAACTATTAAGTCACCATGGATGTAGTCGAGTAATTTTTCTCGACTATTACGAATTCTCCGAAATTCATTCTCTTAGGAAATAAATTCGAGGCCACACGTTATCATAATTTATCTTTCTTCTATAAAGTTTTGGGGCAGAGTGGAAGGGCACGTAAGCATCTTTTTACATCACATAAAATTTAATAAAATTCAATATAGATATTTCAACTCCTTATTTTGTCTTCTAAATATTAAAAAACTAAATATATTGAGATTTCTTTATATCAGGTATCGTCATCGAACCCTTATTATTATTGGAGAGAAATACCCAACTTCTTACCACCACACCATGCCTGGGTTGGGTTTGGGGCAATGTCACAGCCAATGAGATTATATTGGGAAATTCATGCATCACCTTAAACTGGACCTGAGATACTAGACTTTGTATCTTCACAGACGAGGCACATAAACCTCATTTACTAGATAATGACACATAAAGACTAGTTAAACTTTATTTACTATAAATTTAATATATTCACGCAAAAATCAACTACGGTTGATTGTGAAATTAATAGGCACAGAATTTCTGTAATGAAAAATAAATTTTCAAGCCACTTTATGCGCGCGGCTATGAGAGACTGATGAGTCATCTCTTTTTGAACCTTCAGGTTTTCTTGCCCATGCAGGTGCCTGGTCAGGTCCATAGCGATAATCATAAAAGAGCTCTTCACCGCCTTCGATGTGTTCTTTGGCGAAAATGCCCACTCTGTGGTCACCAGCTACCAGCATAACCTGCAAAATATCGTAGTGTCAGGAAACAGATATAATGGTAAGATGGTCGTAAGCTTGATTCAAGTCGGCATTTTAGAACTGTGCATGTTTGTTGATATATGTTACAACGGCCTTATTAACAACAGAAGCATCACATATGGGATTTTAAAAACTTTCCGAAAGAAAGGCATCGGGTGGTTTATCTAAAAATTGTAAACCAATTTTCTTTCTCCAAGCATACTAGTTCACTAGGTAGAAAATTTAAACTCTAGGAAATTCCTCAGATATTTCAAAAATTGGGAAGTGCCAACATATCTAAAGTTGGTTCGGCTGAACATGCTTGTCTCATGCCAAGATTGAGTAGAAATGGTGCCATATCAATCTAAATGCAATCTGCTCATTCTTTCAGTTCAACAACAGATAATTTTAATCTTAGAAGAGAAGAGACAGCCTGAAACTACACAGTTCGATCAAATGTTTCTCCTAATTAAAGTTTTCAAAAATTAGAAAATTGCTAGTAAATGGAAATGCCTTTAACTACCTTGGCGTAGCAATTCGGATTTGATGAATGGTTCGCAAACTTCAGCTTATCACCCTTCCGATAAGCATCCAACACATACTGCATACAAAAGAATATGTGAAAATCACATTAACTAATGATGAGAATAACTCTTCTTGTCATGTCACTGATGATGATGAGCATCAAGATTGCAAGACAAATTGCAAAACAGAAAACACATAATATGTCAAAACCAAATGGATCTCAATCTGCCGGTCCCAACTATTTGAGGACTGTTACTGCATATTATCCTACCATTTAGTTCTCTATGTAAGGTTGCATCCTGAATATTCTCCTAATTATTTGAATCTCTTATTAAATTATGTAGTTAACCACACATTGCAGTGTCCCAACTTCCATGTCAAATGAGTATTAGATATAATATAAAAGAATTACCTGATCATTCAAGTCAAAAAGAAAAGATGAGTTTGCACGGTCATAAATCTTTCCGCGTTTATCTGCTTCTCTGTGGGAGATCAATTCACCAGTATATTCACCAAGATAATCATTCTTGTTAACTGGGTTCTTTTTGTCATGTGAGAAATGCTAATCAGTTGAAAACACTACTATTTAAAGTAGGAGATACTAAAAATTCAATTACCCTAATAAATGCTCCCCATCCTGCAACATCAGACCTTGCTAACAAGATCTACATGAACAGCAAGAATCACAGAAGACATCAGCATGAGCCACCATAAAACGATGATTAAATACTAAAATATACTGGTACACTCACTCTTTCCTGTTGCTTCAGTAGGAGTTTCATGTTGCCACACTGATAACCATCACCACGAGCTGGTGGCTCACCCAATGATCCATCTCCACAGCTGCAGAAAAGTGATGAATTTACCTTATATATAGGCATGTGTATTCTTTCAGCAGCAGCAGCAACAACAACAACAACAACAAAAACAAAAATGCATGCATGTATGCATGAAATAGGTATTACAGGAAAAGTCCAACTTCCAGAAAGAAATCTTCACTTTTTGTCAATGATTTAAGCAATGTAAATGGTTTTTCTGGTGAAAAAGTCAATGGTAAATTTGTTGTCACGATACAGTATAATAGGTCTGGGAATAGATCACCCTCACCATCCTTCTGGAATCAAGGGAAACTGAAATCGAATATGTCCAACAAAAATATCTTTTTTTCCAGAATTTAGACTCAAAGATGACTATAGTGGATTGAATACCTGATCAAGTAATTGAGTAAATTGTCCTTGTCTACCAATTTTATGAAATTTCACACCATTGTTTGTTCAATCATCCCAAAAAATTCAACTTAATTTAGTTCTTGCAATGGGCTACTAAATTTGATTTAGCTCTCATTTAGTAAACCTGACATCATTACCCAACTGTGAATTGGCTTAAGCAACATATAGTAGATTGTATAATCTAATTTCCTAAACTTTGCCCTATTTTAAACTGGATTTAACTTATCTTTACTCAGAACCAACAGCTTCCAATTCAACCACACATATTATACACCTAAAGAATTGAGTAAATTGAGAAGTGAAAGCATGATGTAATTGACATCAAATATGGTGCCTTGAAGGTAGTTCATGAAGGGCTTTTTGCTCTGATGCAACAGCCAAAGAAGATGTATGTCCTCACTATATGGGGTTGACAAAAGCAAATTGTTCCATTTTCGTCTAAAAACACAGTTAATTGTTCCATTAGTCAAGGAAGTTAAGATTATGACCCATGCTCATATGATTTTTGACATAGATTAATAATAGTCGTTAGAGCTCAGAAACCTGGGACCATAATTGGCTGTGTATAAGAATACCTTTTGCCTTGATGCAAATTGAAGCAGTAAATACAAGAAACAATGTGGTAGCAGCTAGAAAAATAAATGTAAGAAGTTTCTCCTAGACAACTAGATCATTTACCCAAAAATATAATCAATAACTCCCTATTGCCTGGCTATAGAAAACCAATAAGTAATTTTCATAACCATAGTTAATCAATTACCTAATTGTGATAATCACATAACTTTGCACATAATTTATCACATTACAATCAAGGAAGACAATTTTAATTGAATGACCAAAATTTCAGTTAAATGTAAATTCTTTCAAAAAGAAACAAATCAATCTTGATCATGCAAAAAAACTCAGTCAACTGAATCATTGTACTCAATACTCTGTGACGAAATATTGGATTACCTAACCCAACAATTCCTACAGACATCAGGATCACACTCCCGACCTGCTGCGAAGCACGGACATTGACGGCTTCTGCACTGACTCTTAGCACAATGACATCCTCGGAAGCGATTTTTGCAACCCTTGGAGCACCTAGATACCGAGAAAATAGGAACTAATGAATTAATTAAAAGATGACAAACATGTCTTGAGATAAATTAAAAAGTTGACACCTAGAAGGTAATGTAAATCAGCTGTACTAATAGATACTTCGACTTGTCTGTTTTCAGCTTTCTTTTTTCAGAAATAGAATTTGAAATTTGGATAAATAAATAAATTCTTGTCTTTAATTTATTTTATGCCTTTGAATTTGTTCTAGGTGAGCAGTGTCAAAAAATTAATTATAAATATATATTTTTTCAATTCATAAATCTAACTAAAATAAAAATAGAAAATTTTCCCCAAAGCAAACATTCTTTAACGTACTCAAAGACAAACATGTTTCTTGAATTAATATCAGTTGTCTTCCATTCAATATGCTGTTCAGAGTAGAAACTGACAGAAACAAACAGTTGGAAGTCATAATCAGGGGAAGTGAAAGCATACCCACAATACTTCTCACAGCAAGTTCCATTGTGCATACATGGGCATAATTTTCCACACATCTGTTGACAGCCACATGGCGTATACTGCTTACATGATTGTTGTTTACCATCAGCAATTCTTTTACGAATATAAGGATATCCAGCAGATTTCCAAGTATATTTAAGCTTCCGGGCCTTCCCCCTTCTACGAAGCATTCGTGTTCGAGTGGGTATCTCTTGTTCCTGCACCATAACATCAAACTATGCTATAGGGAAGTAAATTTTGACCTTTAAAAATGGCATTTGAGGATAAACCTGGGGTGTGAAAGTAATAAGCATGCATAATCAGCTAAAGATATATTTTAGCATAAAAAGAAAAGTGCCAGACAATTGGAACAGAATGATAGAATGCAGTAAACAGTAGGTTAGGCTTTCAGTTAATGCTACTATGATCCAAAAACAACAACAAGATGCAAGGGGCAAAAGACCAAAAAAAGGGGGCCATTGCTAAATAAATTAAAAATATTGCTAGTATCAGTTTGATTATCTTCTTTAGTCTTAATTCCGTTCTCCTTGGTTGAACTAGAATCTTATCGAAGAATAGACTTCTAGACAAGCAAGCATTGCTACTCCTTAGCAATTACCTACACCATGTAACCTTATCTTCTCCCAAGGTAACAGTATTACAAAAGTTAATTTCAGAATAACTACATATGTGAGTAGCAATTACTTTCCACTAATTTCCTGTATTCTTGAGTACTAACTGACCAATATAATTCACACAATCACCCTAATTGTTTGGACATGGATTGCTGCCTCTAAAGTTAGTATAATAAACTCATCACCTTCAGTCATTCAGTATCAATTGGACCATAATTTTGTGAAGTGAGACATGCATAGATAATGTAGCACACACCATATGTTCCAGATCTGCTTTCCCATCATCAAAGTATGAATTTGCCAACATGGGCCTGCTTGTTAATGATGTTCCATAGCTAGCCATATAGCATGCAACTTCCATGCATGTCTTTAGCCCAGAAAGTAGGTTTCTTGCTATGAGACAACTGCAGTATACAAACAATTGAATGAATATGAACTAATACATATATGATAATAAAGAGGACTGACAATAAAAACAATTACAATTTTATTAACTTAACTTAAAAATAGTTTAAGCTCATGTCTTATTTATCCCAATAAATATTCCACAAAGAATGATAGCTTGATATAAAATAAATATTCCAATTTCCAAATAACTTCACACAAGTATTAACTTAGCAAAACTTTTTTATATCATACCATAAAGTCTTACAGAACAACATACATATTCTAACTTTGTTTTTTTAGGATAATAAAACCATTAAAAATTTAACAACTCAAAATAAGAATTATCAAAAGCTTAATGTAAAGTAAATATTCCAAATAATTTCACAACAAGTATTATCTTGGTAAAACTCACTTATATTATATGCCCCATAAAGTCTTAAAAAACAAAATATGTATTCTATGTTTGGTTTTTTATGAAGAAAATTAGATTGAATAAAAAATAAATAATAATCCTTAATCAAACACATAGTGAAATTGAACATGGCCAACCAACTCTTTCAACATTTTGGTTCAAGTACAATGACCAACTGTTTCTTAAAAATTAGGTAAACCTGCTCGCCAGAAACCATACACAAATCAAGAATAGGAAAGAAATCAAACACAAGTATCACATTGGATTGTTTCGTGTCTCAAGCCATTTCTTTGCATAACTCATGCTGTAAATTTTTTTTTTTTGAAACATTATCTTTCACATGAAGCCGACCCCACCTAGTGGGATAAGGCCTGGTTGTTGTTGTATTATCTTTCACATGAAGTTAAAAAGTATTAAGAATTCAACATATTACCAATTTTCTCCAAATATTTCAATTCCCTTTAAGTATAGATCCTTCTCCATTGTACTCCAACCATGAGGGTTTCTGCTAGAAGATGCCTTTACTGTTGTCACTCTATCAGTACCTTTTGCAATCTCTTCTATGGTATTGCTGATGCGACCAGCATGAACATCTTTCCTAGTATGATGTCCAACAGATTCATCCAGAACCTTCTCCTGATTCTGACCATGAGAAGATGCTTCAAAATCTGGACTTCTACTACCAGATGCAGAATTGGGATGTCTGTCTCGTGAGTTAACTTCATTGATCAAACCACCCACTGAACAAGATGGTTTCTTCCTTTTCTTATTAGAGCCAATAAAAATTTCCTCCCTGGCCAGTTGTTCTCCAAGTAAGCTCTTTCCATCCTTTGAGATCTTGCGCTTGCATAGATTTCTCAAAGGAACTTCTGATGATGTTTCTATGTCATCAGTGTCATCATCATTTTGTCTATTGCTTCCATCAGAAGTTTCTGAAGAAGTGAAAGTCCTCTTGGCATCACTAATCTTTTCAGAAGCAAGTAGTTTTATACTCTCATCAGGGTTTGAGTCTTCAGATTCAGATGGTAATGATGTATCAAATCCCTCTGCCATTGCTTTAGTTTCTATATCATGTGTAGGTTTGATACCTAGAACTGGACTGGTTTGAGCTCGACTGTCTCCTTTTCTCTGAGACAAAGATGAAAACATGCCAAATTTTCTCTTGATTACTTGATTAAAAAAGAAGCCTAAATACTTAAATGTTACCCCATATATTGCAAGAACACTACAATGTTGGCAACGCTACCAATTGACAATATGTGCATATCCATCTTAGTGCATTTCTAGGAATTATTTGTTCCTATATGAAATGCAGTTTCTCCAACAAAGAAAAGCAGAAAGGAACTATAAAGATGAATGAAATATATTTAAGAATCAAGTTTTTAACAAGAAGGAAATATTGATGACTATTACATTAATAGAAAAAGGATGGGTGGTTGAAAAAGAGAGAAGTTTGGGATTTGGTATGATTATTGTGTGCCTTTTAGTCTAAAAGTAAAATCTAACAAATTATGAGACAATTAATCATACTTTATGAATTTGAGTGTCGGACAGTTAGAAAACAAAAAGTATAAAATGAAAGTTGAGCATGCTAAGATGAATGTGTGAGGTTGCTAAAAGGGTTGTTTTGAAAGAAAAAAGAGAGTACTATTAGTATTATCAAAGAGTAACTAGTTGCAACTCAAAATAAGAGATCACAAATTTTATAGTTAGACAAGTTGAATCACTTAAAATTGAGGGTGTAGAAAATAAGGGAAATCAAAGAAATCTCTAGTTAACTTAAACTAATGTGACTTCTATAATCTAAATATTACACCACTAGTGATATAGCTTTGCATTAAGTTTGACGGAAAGATAAGTACACGCAACTAACTCTAAATAGTTGGAAATAATGTGCCTTGATAACTATCAAGTTGTTTATAGTATATCCCAAGTACTTGAAACGAACATATTTTGAGGATGTAACTGACTGCAAATAGTTGGGACTAATGTGCCTTATCAAGTTGTTTATATTATATCCCAAGTACCTGAGACAAACATATCTTAATGATGATGATGCTATTTGGTCCTCTATGAAATGCATTTGATAGTGATATGAGTATTAGACAAGCATGAGAATCATACCCTAAGATAGCATTGATCACCACAAGGTTTCCTATTCTCCTCAAGATCAAGACCGATACACTGTTTTTCACTCTGTCAAGCACAAGGTTATGGAAGTGAGAACACATTTTAAAATTTGAATATAAAAAACCTTGAAAAAGCATGACTGACAGGGATGATTAAATTCTGAGAGCAGCCATGAAGTCGACAGTCAAAGATCTGCCAGTGGTAGCATCTATTCTTCAGTGAAGGCAATATGAATCTAAAGAAATAAATCAGAAAAAGCTAATATTAAACAGAAAGCCAGAATATGGTACAACTTACCAAACAACGGCGACAGAAAAGGTTATCAAAAGAATCTAAAGCTTCATTGAGAGTCTTATCAACAAATGATCTCTCCTCCGAACCCTTCTCATCAGAAATTTTTAACTCACTTTTGTGTTCTTTGTTATGCTTTGCCAGAAGCAGTTCATACCTATCCTGCAAAAGAAATTTAATATGTATGCTGAAGTTCAATAGAATTTAAGCTAATCCTTCAAAGATGAAAATCCTACTTCATGAGTATATCATTCAAAGTATAAAGAATGTGGTAAAGCAAAGGTACCATCTCAGAAATTTTCAGTAATTTAATGTGATGCATTTAATCCCAGAGTCAAGATACCTCAATTTCATCTTGAGTTCCATCAATAAATTGACAAACAATATTCAGGACTTCCTGATTTGTTCCATGCTCATGAACGGCCTTCCTGCACACAGAAGAGAGATGTCAGATTTTCTAGTTGAAAGTAAGAAATGTATTGGTAGACTTTTTTCTGTGGAGAGTATAACACTGAGGATTTTTCTTGGCACAATGGTTAGGATCAAGCTTTGAGAACAATTTTTTGTTTACAAGAATCACATACATAATTATCCTCCAGATATCCCAGATCATGTCAAGCCTCACACAATGGTTGTCCTTTTGGTTAACTTGATGAGTTGTTGGCATATACTTATGGTTCTTGAAGGCTTGTACATCATACTTCAACTACAAATCACCCAACAGAAATATACACACACTGGAATACTCAGATGAGATTACATGTTACATAGAGCACTGTCGTTTAATAATTGAGGCATTCGAATACAGAAATTGAAACTATTTGTAAATACTCACTGAAAACAAATTGAAATGCTATTGTAGTAAGGGCCCTAGATTCAATTAACTTCTTTGAAGTGTCAAAACCAAATGACCACAGAGCAATAATAAAGAAAGGGCCTAAGCTCATCCTTACCACAAAATTTGATCTTCTCCTTCAGCAAACTCATGTTTTTCTTCCTCTGGTTCTTGGATCTCCTCATCAGTATCACTACAGACGAGTGCTTCGTTGCCAACTGAATCATAATAAATCCGTCTTCTTCCAACCACAGACTGATCTTCAGCCATCCTTTGGTTTCTGCAAAGTATAACACATAAAAATAGAAACTACAAAGATTTTACAGCTTACTAAATGCCAAATTTTAGCTAGTGCAGATTTCTCTAGTGAAAAGGTTCTTAATATTTTTGATAGACAATTCCAACAAATAGGGAAAGCGGTACAAAAAAAGTTGAAAACAACTTTGGAGTTCTTATACAAAACTATCTTCACCAGTGCAAGGTCAACTTTAAAAGCCAATATAGATCGAAGACATTTCAGATATTGTCTGAATTTCTGAAATAAAGTTAAATAGTACTAAGCATGATCACCAAGTATTGAGATCTATTATATCTTTGAAATAATAATAGGTAGAAATAAGGAACCAGAAATGATTTAATATTTCTCAAATTACAAACAAAGAGTGAGTTTGAATACCCAAAGCTACTATTTTTTGCACAATAAACATCAATCAGGATATTGAAGATGAAAGATGCATAGCCATTACAACTTTACCTAGCTAAACATAGCGTAGCAAGTACTATGTGACAAGAGTCCTAACTGTAATCTACCTTGCATGAAATTTTTGAAGATACAGAAACAAAAGTTCATTGAAGAAACAAAGTAAGAAAACCAACATCAGGATCTTCAATATTAAGATTGACTTTATAACTAATTATACTCATATTTAGCATTACACTATTCGAATTTTGACTACATCCTGTTAGATTCTCTAATAGAAACTAGAAAATTATACTTGCAAGATAGAATACTGAAACTTGACAGCTGTGTGTGGCATGAAAACTGCACTCTTTAAATTAATATTCATGCATATGTAAAACAAAAAAACTCCAGTGGCATGATATAACTCCAGAAGAATCAAAATTTGCTCAACTATCAGTTCTTGGTTCCAGTTGAAGATTAAAACACAAAGAATAAAAAAGACATGAAAACAATGAATTTTGATACTAGAGTTCATAGATAGCGTGTTTTTGAAATCTTCATTCAAATCTCATGTCATACATAATGCATAGCAAAACTAATGGTATTAAAGCATGCATCTAAGTGACAAGGCATTATCAGTAGCTAACCATCATATGCAAATGAGTGTTGTCATCAATTCAACGGCAACTCTAACTTAAACCTTAAGCATAGACAATCAAGTATCATATCATGATCAAAGCCTTGAGAAAGTTGGCATACACAAACAACAAGATAAAGGTTTTTTTTTAAAAAAAAACAACAAGATAAGGGGTTTTTACCACAGGCATCCCATAACCGTTTGAGAGGAAAAAAACAACCTGCAACACTTAGTGTATAAGCGCCACCCTTCAAAAGTAGAACAAAATTTCCAAATCTCCAGTTTTTCCTTTTTCTCAATCATAGTAGGCACAAAGACAGCTTGATGATAATAAGTCAAACAGTAGAGCTGACAATACCAAACACAATCCAATAACACATCTCACTTGCCTCAACCAAAAGCACGATTGATAGAGATAAAACACAAAAGTAGCATGACATGATCCAAAGATATAAATTGATGACACAAATTCTTAGACCTTATAAAAATATTTTTAAAAATATATAATTAGTTTTATGTTATTTATATTTATATGAAAAAATTAACACGACATAACACATATCGTCACACCTACAAATTAGGCTATAAAGCTTACACGAAACCAAAAATAAATAAATGATGCATCAACATGTCCTACTCTGCAAACAACATTCCATGCGAATGCAAAATTGAAAGATGATCTTAGTAAAAGGTACCAGCAAGATATTATTTAATACTTGTCTAAGAATATCCAGGTGGTGTATGGTGGAATCTTCTCAACAAAGGGAAGCTTCAAGAGGCGCACTACACTCTTGTTACCGCCATTATTTCCAATGACCAGGGTCCCCGACGGTTGAATCTCCTCCTGGATGTGCAATACCTCCTTCTCCCCCGACCCATTCAACACATCCCATCCGCTCAACGTGCATAGAGCGTTTCCCATCCTGCTCGATAGCAAGTTCTCCCCTTTCGACTGTCTCGATGAGCTCCTCGTGGCGGCCTCTGCCGCGGCAGCCACATCAAAGAGCTTGCAGGTGTGGATTTGTAAATTCTTCCTATTCCTCTCGATCTTTTCCTATAACGACGAAATTAGCATCCAATCTGAATCTGTTTTTTGGGAAATTACAACGAGTGCAAGGATTTAGAAGACGAACTTTAATGTAAACCAATCTGGACGCTTTGACTTGCTTCTTCATCTGGGACAATTTCCATTGGAGGTTAGCTATCCCTTCCCTCCCCTGTTCTCCCTCCAATCTCTGCGCAACAAAATTTAGGCGAAAAGATGGGGGAAACCAGATTATATTCAGGAGTATTACGAAATAATAAGACGGAAGCATCGAGGAACCGTGAGAAGACCACACCTTGGATCGACTGGAAGAGGAATCGGCGGGGCGGGAGGCGGTCACCATGGCGGCTTCCTGTCGACGGCGGAAGGATCGAACGGAAGCGTTAAAAGTACGGCCCTTTTTGGGAAGCGATCCGTGAAATATTTTTCCCCCCTTTGTTTAATACCCAACGACGCGAAACCCAAAACAACGATCCACGTGGCATACAGGCAGTGTGGGCTCCAGATCCACTCCGCCAGTGAACTATCACATTGTTGAGTTATGTTTCGAGGTGTGTCCTTCCCACTGTCCGTATCGAAGTTAGTAATTATTTATGATTTATTTTTTTAAATAATTTAATAATAAATTATGATTTATTTTTTTCATATAATTTAATAATAAATTATGAGAGAGATATATGAAATGAGATCATTTTTTATCATCATATTTCGAGGCCTGACCTTTATCCGTCACCTCTTCTTTTCCGATTAGGCGAGAGAATAATTTTTAAAAAATATATTTTACAAAAAAAGGAACAAAATGTTAGGGACCAAAATAAAACTTTCCCAATTTTGATGGATTCAGGACGGTGTTTACATTGGATTCGGTTTACCTATCGGATCTAGTTGAAACCCGATCCGTAAGCTGACACATTCATACACACATGAGTGAGCAGATGCTTGCCCTAATTCCAGTCTTCGACTCGATCCCAATCGAAGCTGCTCGCCGCCACGTTCCATCGTCGCCCTCCCTTTTCCACGGTTTCCACGTGAGAGCCCGCTCCTCGATCGCGCTTCGTCGGCCCTCCTCGCCTTCGAGAACTCCTCCTCCCTCCCTTGCCGTCACAGCTGACCTGCTGTCCGTTCTTGTTGCGGCCGCCATAATATCGTTATTTCTGTCATCGTCGTTCCTTGACAAGGATATCAGGAACCGATATACTTGAAGCATTTAGCATTTGAGTGCTCTAAGTATCGAAGCCCTAATTTTTAATCTTTAACTACAAGGTATGAATTTGTCCTCATGCCCCTTCACTTTTGCTCTTTTTAATGTTTTTGCGAATCGTCTTTTTTTTTTTTTTTGCTTATGCAATTTTAGAGGTCTTGACATGAAGTCTACTTGTTGCTACATCCATTTCCCTTAGAATCTATGATCTGTGTCAGGAAGGGCTATCCTTGGAATGTTTTTTACTTGCTTGCTTTTACCAACCATCTGACTATTCATCATACACGACTTTTCAATCAATTCTCTTTCCGGAATATCTTAAATTAACTATAGTTTAGATTCATTGCAATAAAAAGTTAGCATCTTATGCAAAATTATTTTAATGTCGTTTCCATTTCAGTTGAAGATAGGATTTATTTAAACGTGATTCATAAACAATACTAGCTTAGCTAATGATTTTAGTTCTAGTAAATAATCCAAATGTATAGACGCATCATAAAATTTTCTTTTTATTTTGCTGTTTCAATTGTATTCAATCATATCCAGCGCATTAGACAATTTGGCTGTTGAAACATACAACAAAAGGTATATTCTTGGTCTCCTATTGGAAGGTCCTTATTGATTTATATAAAGTTTGAATAGAGAACTGCAGGGTTTTTTTAATATCATGAGAGCATATAGTTTCTGGTTGTGACTTTTTTTTAACCTGCTGAGTAAGCCTAAAAAAAAAGAATCCTTCAGGGTAAGTCTAAAATAAGATCTTAAAACAACTAATTTAAAAGAGCTTGGAAAAGTGCTATGAGCGTAGTAGTCAGATGGTATTGTTGAAACACTATTGATAGCCCTAGTGTTGTTACTTATATGTAAAGCTTTGAGGCCAGAATCATTTGAAGGAGAGAAGAAATTATTCCAAATAGATAGGTATTTTGCAACTCAATAGCCTAAAGATAGCTTCAAGGGTGCAAACTATGTAAATGCAGTAGAAACAGTAGGTTCTGTTTGTGAATTTTTAAATTTTTTATTATTGTTGTTTGGAGGCAGACTGGTTCATTTTGGTTCATCATCAGTTCAGTAATAAAACACTCGATTTAAATTTGATTCACATGTGGTTTGAATCTAAGGCAAACTCAACTTGATCAACATGTGACCCAAACAATCTATTGGTTCAATAAATCTCAAATTGGATATAATCTTGTCAGAATCCTCGAAATCAGTCCTAAACACTCCAATTCAGCACTATAAATCCCAATTTATTTTAGATTCCCCTTATTAAGATCTCTAATAGATTTATTTTAACTAGAGAATATTGGTAATAATTAATACCAATATTTATTGTGTCTCTGTATTTGTCCTGAATTTAGACCCTTTTTCGTCGAGTCCTCATGTCCCCAACATTGAAAAATCATGAGTGTAACATTAATCCCTACATGTGCCAGATACACATATATGAGTCCTAGTAACATAGACTTTGACTTGGAAAATCAAGTAATGATTATTGCTTACAATCCTGGTAAAGCTAAATCTGTAATATGAGGAATACTTTAACATTATTCATTGACCATTGTGTTTTCATTTTCTTGCGACTTTGTAGGGCAATTTTTAAAATACCATCCAATGTTTAACAATTTTTTCAGGCTACTCTATAACAATTAATTAATGTCAAAGCACCCCAAGGTTTTTCATTTGTTGTTAAAATGTTCCCTATGTAGGACCAAATTACCTATTTTACCCTTCTAAATTACCACCTAAATTAGTCACTTATTAAAGCTAAGAATTAACCCAAATGAAAACCATTGGGAAAATTTGAAAATTTCCCAACCTTTTGAGGATATAGCATAATGTGATGGTTAGGTATTACTAAAGCTGGTCAAAAATTAAACAAAGCTGCATTTGACTATTAGAAATTGAATACTTCTTTAGCCATTGTTTTCGCTTTCATTATATAATTTTAGCTTTGCTGTGCAAGCTTCCATGGGGTGTTATGAGATGGAAATCATTTTATAGGTGACTACAGTCATTCAATTGTCATCAGGCAGAGCAATTTTACTTTTGTTGATGAATGATGATTGGAAAATGTCAAATGAAGATTATAACTGTACTTATTTGTGATTCAGGCTTTAATTCGTTGGCTTCTCAAAATGGCCAGACATGCAAGCCCTGAAATAGATGATGAGCTTTTTAATGAAATCTATGGGAAGGCATATACTGGTCCAGTGCAATCAAAAGTTGATACAACCACACAGAAAGGAGATACAAACAAGAGGGCCCTTTCTGGTAGTCATTCTGATGAGGAAGATGAACCACGAGATCCTAATGCTGTGCCAACTGATTTTACAAGCAGAGAGGCCAAGGTTTGGGAGGCTAAAGCTAAGGCAACTGAAAGAAATTGGAAGAAAAGAAAAGAAGAAGAAATGATATGCAAGATTTGTGGAGAGTCAGGCCATTTTACTCAGGTAAGCTGTATAAATTGGGTAAGATGTTGCTACAAGGGAATCCAACTTGCAGATAAGTTTATCAAACTCTAATGTGGTATCACTACCATCTTGTTAGACAGAAAATTCCCAAGTACTTTGCTTCTTATTCTACCCTGTGAAACCAAAATGTTCTATCTCTTTGGTATGCATCAAATACTTTTATTTTAAATTTACTTGTTTTTGTTTATAGGAAGAATAGTTCAATAGATTCTTATGTTGACTGACAATATTAAATTATTTATTTTTAAAGAGGTATCCAGAAAAGCTGGGGTAGGAGAGGAGTGAGTCATGCAAACCATGATATCTCCTTTATGGCACCTTATGCTGAACAAAAACTGGTTTAAAATGTCTACTTATTTTTATTATGAAGTTTTTTCTCCTCTCCGTAACCATTGGTTAACCTGAGCTTGTTCCATTCATTCTTTTTCATAAACATAATTAGCTGACACACTTCTTATTTCTAAAGAGCAGGTATGCTGTTTTGAAAATGTGTTCTTCAAGAACAATCCAAAATTAATATGATCATCTGCTTACTAAGACAATGGGTGTACATTTCTTTTTCTTCCTTTAGTGCTTCCTTTTGTAACTGGCAAACTGAACTCACTAAAATTAATCTTTAGGGAAAGAATCAGCAATAGTGGAAGGAGATTGCAGAAATTTTAGTTTCATGTTTTTTCTTTTCTTTTAGCAAAAACCTTCTAAAGGTTTCTAGCTTTTGGCTACATATCTAACTTTATTATAGAAACATAACATTTCACAGCATGTGGTATAATTAAAAAGTTGAGGAAATATTTTCAAGTTCATGCTCTGTTATTATTTAAGGAAGATAGACATTTGCTCTATTTTTCATATTCTTTTATGCTGTTAAAGGCCTAATCCTCTGTATTACCATGTTTCCTTTAGGGATGTCCATCAACACTTGGAGCAAGCCGTAAATCTGCAGAGTTTTTTGAAAGAGTTCCTGCTAGAGACAAGAATGTGAGAACCCTTTTCTCTGAGAAGGTGATAAATCAAATTGAAATGGATGTTGGCTGTAAGATTAAAATGGACGAGAAGTTTCTATTTGTTAGTGGGAAAGATCGATCAATTTTAGCAAAAGGGGTAGATGCTGTTCATAAAACAATTCAGGATGGCAAGGATGGACAGAGAAGCCCTGGTAGTTCAAACAGAAATGAGACTAGATCACCTCATGGAAGTCCAAAGTCTACACATCTAAGACGTTCTGAATCTCAAAGGTCTCATTCTAGCCCTAGAAGTGCATCACGCTTCCCAAGCAGGAGCGTCAATCAGGAAAGGCTGGCTGAAGAACATGTTCGTCAAGACCCACATAAAATATCTAGGGGTTCTCCAAGAGGTAGGGAATGGATCGCTTTCTGTCAGTTGCAGAGATATTGGTACCTGAAAACATATTGTTTCATGCATTAGTTTTCTTTCTGGTTTGACAATTATTTAAGAGATTATCCTATATATTTGACCTTGAAGTAATTTGGTACTTGTCCTTTGCAGCAAGAGGTAAGTTCAAGCTTTATGTGTTCGATTATGAAGTGATTTTCTCCGTGCTTCTGGGTCAGACTGATTTATTGAAAGGACACAGCCCATTATGGTTTGATTACCTTTTGAGATTTGCCTGTCGTTCTGGCATTGACCCCTCTTCAAACATATTCTACTCTCTAGATAAAGCATCAATCTACCTTACAAGTCTGGATTTATAGTCTGGAATTGCTTACATGTTCTTCATTTCGCGAAGCTTATCCTAATGATGGAGGAAAAGGTCGCCAAACACACTCAAAGTCTCCTCTTCGTCCGGATTTTGGACGGGACACATTTAGATCTTTTGATGGGCGCAATCATTTTACTGGTTTGCATGAAGGTAGCTGGGATGTTGAGAGGTGGAGAACAGATTCCCTTCCTGAGCATAAATATGACTCGCACAGTTACCCTCAATCTTTGGAAGATCTTGAGAAGGGATTTAAGGAAGAGTTCGTAGAATTGTCAAGAATACAAGCTGAAGAAGAGGATGAAGAGAACTACAAGCACCGTGAGGTATCATCTAAGCATATTGGTTAACTGTGCATCTATTAAGAAATCCCTTCACGTTTGCAGTTGTCATATGTACATGGAAGACATTTGGACCTTTGTTTTCTGGTAGTAATTATCTCCTAATCTACATGAATATGCTTCTGAATACTGTTGTGTTCAATTTGTTTACATGTTAATTAGCTTCCTGTTAGTAGTTTTTCTTCCTAATCTGATGCTGTTAAAGATGAAATTTAATACATTCTTTAATGCTATTTCAAATAATGCAATAAATGCATGACTTGAGCTATTACAATGTGCTTCTACTCCTTCCTGTATCAATCATTAAAACGACCCAAAAAGGAGCCAAAATATCTTGATTTTGTCTTTTGTTGGTTGGCCTCTTTATTCCCATGGATGATTGTTTATATTCAAAGAACACCCCCCCCACACACACACACTACATTTTGACCCTGTCCTGCTGGGTTACTTCTCCATCCTTAGAGAAAGCTCCAGTATTGTTCCTGCTAATTTCAGTAGCTTTGCTAAATATCCAATTTATCTAGGCTGTAGCTGATCCAATTCTTTTATCCATGGACCCAGTTCATGCATCAGAGTCACCTTTAAATAATTTGTCTGCATGAACTATGCATCATGCATGTTGATCATAGTAGAAAGTAAGGCCAAATGGAATATGAAGGAGAGAAAGGAGAATCAATGGAAAAGTGGAGTTGGGAGGAGAGAATTGAATGGTAAAGTTGAGAAGAGAAGTGAAAATTAAATCTAATTTGTTGTTGAATGCTCGAATTGTGAACTGCTTTGTTACTGTTTTGATTCAGAATCCTGAAATACTCGCACATCAACTTCCAGGATGTGAGACCTTATCTTAGATCCATGTATGAGGTATTTGTTGGCTGTTTTTTGTTCTCAATACTGCAGATTAATACATGTTTAATACTTGTTCCAAAACATTGTTGGGTGCATAAGAATAGGTACATTTGATTGTACTGATTCACATTTGCTGGTTTTATCCCTAAACTTGTTTAATGAAGGCCTACCTAAATGTCTAGATCTGTTAAAATTGGAAGCATATTGTTCATAAATCGGACCTTTTCTAATTGCTTAAAATTTGGTTTAAGCGATTATGATAACAGTGCAGTTGGCTTTGTAGTTGAATCCTACATTTTCTCTATTGTCAAAAATTATATGCCTCTAGTTAAGTCACTACACAAGTTGGGCTTGGACTGAATCCACTCCTGTGACAAAAGGTGACTCGCTCACCCCGAGCCCCTCACACTGCCGGCCCCACAACGAGATGAAGGGAGCAAATCACGGTGACTGAGTGACCCCTTTAGGTGGGAGGGATTTTATTCCCCAAGGGATTGTTCCTCTGGGGATTCGATCCTTGCTCTGATGTGACAATCTACCACTCAAGTACCAATTCGGCTATGCCTGTGGGGACGGACTAAATCCACTCCTGCTCACATATGAAAGGGAGGATATCTTTTGGGATGGGTAGTCATCCAATCATATTTAACATAATCAAATTGTTCTATAACCTATACCGTTCTTAATGGCAGTTTGTACCTATCCATATCTTGTATGTACCATTCCTACCAGTAGTTTGACATCTTAGTTTTATGTATTCTGATTTTTTAAGGCAAGCTGTTAGTCATAGGGAGATCCATAAATGTGACAGTAATGTCCCTTGGTTCATCCTAGCATTGATGTGAGTTTACCTGAATAATTGAGATGATCTGAGAAATCCATCAGGCGTTTCTCCCAGTTTGGGTTGTCCTTAATCACGAGGATTTCCTTTTACATATGATTTTATAAATACTTATTTGATGGGTCATAATTTAGTATTATTTTATTTTTATCCTTTTCTTTTTCTTTCTTGTATGAAGCAACCATCTACTGTTTTTCTATGTGTGTGAACTTGCTCAAAACTTATTTATACAATGACACGCTCTTGGTGTAATAGTTGCACATATAATATGCAGTGCATAAGACAGCTTAGAGAGGATTACATGAAGAAGCTGGCTGATACAAGGACTGAGCACTTGAAACAGTGGCAGGAATTTCTTCAAAAGCATTCTCAAACACGACAGACTGCATATAGCCAACCATCTTTGGTTGAGTACGATCAATCCTCCAGGAATCTGCAGTATGCTGGGTCTAGCTTATCCATGGATTCTGGAAGCAGACACCAGTACCCTGCTGATAACTATTCAACTTCAAGGCCACCTGAAGGGTATGGTGAATTCCAGCGCCAAAGACGTGAAGATTTTGGGAACACATATGGCCGTTATTAATCAGTATTGGGTCTGGCGGTGAGTTGAATTTTGCATTTTGAACCTTCCAAAGTAGGAAAGGAACTAGGAGGTATTTGTCTTTGTTTCTTTCTTCCTTGATGCTTAAGCCATTCTACTTCTAAGAATGGGGTGTGTATTGGCTGCAGCTTGAGGTAAGTGTGGCAACAAGGATTACCTGATTGCTGACAAGGAAAGATGCTTTTAGGTGCCAGTCATTGAGAAAGGAATCTCGTCTAGTATACAAGTCATTTGTTGGATATTGTTGCACCGGTGCTCTAATCCGCCCTATTGTAATTTTCAGGGTACAAGGAAATTCAAGAAAAGGAGAGAGGGCATTTCCCTGTAAGCAGCTGGCTCTTTATTATAGGCAAGTAGGGTGCATGTTCAAGAACTAGGATGGTTTTGAGGAACTCGAATCCAATGTCGTACCTATGTTTCGAGAGATGTGTTTGATTTGGGTTGGAGGGTTTCTCATTGAAAGGTGATGAAGATGTATCTTGCTAGTAGGATCAATATTTGTAGAGATGTTTTATCAGACACCAGTTACTACCGTGCAATTTTAGTTGAATGTTGGAAACAATTTTGAATTGTTATTTGTTTCACATGCCGAAATGCTATTTAATATTTGTGTCTGCTCTAACGGAATTATGTTTTTCGTGCATTTAAGGATGTTGACTCTTTATAAGGCGTTTTTATTTGAGGCGAAGCAGCCAAAACAAAGGAAAGGAATTTGAAGGATTTTGCTTTTAAACCAAAAGTGAACAAAAGGAGCAAGGAAAGTTTTTGTTAAAAAAAATAGTTTCATGTTTGAGATTGCATGTTTGAAGAATTGCAAAATTAAATTATGTTTTTAAAGTTTACTATTAATTAGTCACATTTGGTAATAAAAGGGTTAAGCATATAAATGTGAAATCCCTAAAGAACAATGTGCAATCCAATTATCTATCCATAAATCCAGCAATTCAAAACCAATTACTCATGTCTACTTGTTTAATATTTTGCAACCCAATCTGTAACGGACGTAGGCGTCGATTGATGCATAACGAACTTGATCCTCTGATAGCTTTTCAGCGTCGTAATTACTTACTGCAATATCACCTTGAGGCGCCTCTTCCGCTGGGGGCGAGCGTTTCGCCTTTTGCCATAATTGAGGCGCCTCTTCCAATTGAACTCTCAGTTTCTCCAATGCATAGTCTTTCAAATCGAACTCTTGTCGACACAATTTCTTCTCCATGTACTCCGTGAATGCACGATCCAAATCGACTGCATTTTGACACCAGAGCCCGTGGTCATCCTCAAGGGGGGAAATATCGTTGTCCAGTCCAAATCCAACAAAGGTTATGTCGCCATCTTCAAGGAAATCATAGATGGCCGGAGGAAGCTAGGGCCTATGGAGGCGTAGAAGGATGAGACATTTGTTTCTGGCACAAAGCTGAAGAGTGGCCACTCTGCTCCTCACAGTTGGTCCTCAATGCCACAATCCTCGGCCAGCCAACTCCACCGTAGAGTACACCATACGCCCATTTTTCTGCCGATGATGCGTCATTAGTTACCGTGGTTACGATGTCTTCGCCAGCTAAGTTTATCACATGACGAGTTGTCACCGGAGAGGAGTTTTTGATCCAATACGGAGCCATCTTGCTTTTGAAATTGAGCTTTCTACTTGCTGTTACAAACAAGTAGATGAGCTTAGATGATAATTAAATTTTCGTTATGGAGAAAAAACAGAGAGACAACCTAAATTGTTCTATCATAGCTATTTTCAATTAAACTTTATTTGTCCGTTCAAAAGAATCAGACCGGTTGCTCACACGCCAATGATACTATAAAAAGCTCAACAATTTCACAAGCAGGATGACTTAATATTGGATCAAAAAATGTTAATACTATAAATAGGATTTTGCATAGTCTAAAAGCAATAATCACAGCTAATCAGCTAGTGAGCTTCGTCATGGAATTCTGCAAACTAAACAGATGTTTTATGTTAGTTTCCTTGGTTTCAAATAAGATTCAAAACAAGAACAAGTATTTCCATCAAACTGCATCTGAGATTGGAGAACTGAGAAACACTAGTTGCTGTCATTTTCCGGTTTTAACATTTAGACCGCAAGCTCATTTCTGAACCTCAGCTCGAGGCCTCCAAAGACCCAGCCTGTACTTGTGTGTGTATCGAAGAATCAATTTCCTCTGCATTATACACAAGCAAAAATCAGTGGAAAAAACTTTCAGGGATCAACAACATTCATTTATTCAATTGGTAAAAGAATTCCCATATTTCAGACAGATGAAACAGAAATAACACAAATGTTACGTTTGCTCCAAATTTACAATTTGCATCTCGTTCGAAAATTGAAATAACAATAAAGATGTTGAACTGTATACAGGTATTCCGGGGTTTCTATTCAAACAAGCAACACAATAAGCATATACATAAATACTGCGAGAATGCAGATGATTGCATTTTAAATAAGCAAGTTTAATGCCAATCTGAATTGAGTCCTGCAGGAAAATATACGAGCAACATGCCTGTTATATTCAATTTTATTGAAGACAAAATCCTGGTCCAATCTAGATGGGTGCTCTGGAAATTGAAATGCATGGAAGAGTAAGGAAGCAAGACAAGGATATCAGTTAGTTATATATTCTTTATTTATTAGTCACATCTTTCTCTTTCTCTTTGAATATCCCAGTGCAATAATTCCTGGCCAACAAGTGACTACAAAAAGTTTGTGAACCTTAAGAAATTGTTTCCAGGTTAAAAAAATACTATTATTAGATGTACAGATATAACTTGGCAATGTCCGGCTTGCAAATAGTGATCACCTTGCTGTCGGTCACCTCGCTGCTCACCAACGCTTTGCAAACTTCTCCTTAAATTATCTTCATGCATTGCTACCCATAGAACCTCCCTCTTCTTCTCTGCCTCTCCATCAAAGATATCTGTGCCAGAATTGACATTCTTCAATTTCTGCTGCATCATATCCTTCCAAAATCTCCAGATTTACTCCCCCTCTCTGTCTGCTTCAGTGTGTAGCAAATTTGTGTGCTCTGCCTTTTTTTTTTGCTAGTTTTAGTTCTCCTTTACCGTTTCAAATATGCTATTAGCTATTCCTTCAGCAGCAACTTCCTTTTGCTTCAGCTCCCCAGTATTGGTTTCTACTTTCTACTAACTTCTTCCATCTCCACCAAAAACCTAAACAATGAAAATATCCTATATTCATATTGTTATATCCAACAAAATATCCTATGTCCTGTTCTTATTTGTAATGTCCAATAAAGAGTTGAGTTGTGCCAACTATCTTTCCTTCATAACCTTCAAATACTTCCCTTTTCCTTCAATCTATTGCGTGATGATGTAATTTTCGCTTTGTGAAAAAGCTCACTCAAGAGAGATCTTTCTCTTAATGCTTGATTCAATTCATCCTTGCACTCTTTGTCCTCTCTTTGTTGATGTGTTAATTTTAGGTCAAGGACATCATTGATCATATGCCGCTCTGTGCTCAAAGAGTTCGTTAGTTGCATGCTCTATTAATTTTTTTATGTTTCGTTTTTACTAGTATACAAGTACTATGATTTCATTTGACAATCATAGTCATGATCTCGGTTAGTGTTACCACTTTATATTTAGAAGAACTTTTCAAATTTATATAACCAACTTCGATAAATATAAGGATTCAACTTGAGTGTTAAAATATTTTCAATAGGTTACTAGGTGTAATGAGTTTAGTTCACATTAATACTTTAAGAATAGGGTTTTTATCATGACTCCTATGTATACCCATGTCATACTGTGTAATAGATATTTCACATACAACCTTCAATAATAGCAGATAGAAAGAAAGCTAATCATAGATAATTGATTAAACAAGTGCGACAGTAGAATAATAACATGGAAGTGCTTCAATTTCACATTTAAACAATTGAACAAGATGGCACAAAGGGATAAATTTATCAGGATCCACAATATAAGGAAAATAAACAGTAAAATTGGTAGGATTTGTTTCGTTAGGAGGGTAGAAAACAGCAAAGAGTGATAACATAGCATTCCTAATCCTTAGCTAGACCATTCTCTCCATCCAAAAATATTATAGAAATATTAAAGAATAAATGTTGAAATTTTCCACTTCCAGGCAGTCAAAATTTTACTAAACCAAATTGGGTCAGACAGTTCAGATATATTACATTGTTGGTTAGGTCCAAATCTCCTATTTTATCACTTAAATTATGCAAATGTCCAAATTACTGCATGCCTTTCCATTCACACCAAAATTTGATGCTTCTTATGGACTCTTTTGTAAATTTCAAATTTAGACTTTGGAAAGACTAGTTTGGAAAGACACACTTGTTCACTCTAAGGTTCGTTATGATGTCCTTGATCGAGCCGATATTACTAACATTCTTTTCCAGCTTTCTTCTGTTGTTGAACACCCCTTATTATAGTTAAAAGCAATCCATGTAGATACAAAGGACAGTGTATTAACTATTGATAACCATCACAGTGGAAACAATAGACAGTATATTAACAGCTACTACAGTTGGAGCGCAAGTCAAAACCTTCTGCTACATGGGAAAACTCATCTCCGTAGCTTGTAGGATCCTAATGAATCTCACTGGAATTATAGATACCAAAATCACATAAGCTATATTCACCTAATCAGGATCAGCTACAAAACCATTGGGACATAAAGCTATTGCAAAACTTGAGCTTCTCCAGATTTTTTTCTTTTTTGGAAGCAGATGATGTAGAGTCCTATAATTGTCAAAACTTTACGAAAGTTTCAGATGGAGTCTTAAATTATTTTGAACAGCAGTCGATTCCCTTGAGTGCCTACTTTCTTTGATGGAGCCCTATCTTGAAACTCGGAAGAACAAGATGAACTCCATTTTCCTAGAATGTCATTTGTGTATACTGATATTGATAGCTTAAACCAAATTGAATCAGTAATTCCTTTAGCATTGATCGAATAAACTTGACAGAGAAGGAGAAATTTAAAAAAAAACATTCACATGTTTGCAGGGAATGCCGAGTTTCTTGAGG
This sequence comes from Hedychium gardnerianum, assembly GCA_038050645.1. Taxonomy (NCBI): domain Eukaryota; kingdom Viridiplantae; phylum Streptophyta; class Magnoliopsida; order Zingiberales; family Zingiberaceae; genus Hedychium; species Hedychium gardnerianum. The sequence goes on from JBBUKS010000100.1 coordinate 3,232,722, forward strand.
CGAAGGGTTCGCGTGACGAGAAGCTTCTGGAAATCTCCAATCTCCGATTCCAGCTTCGCGACGTGCGCTTCCACTCCGTTTCCCACCCCCTTCAAGAACTCCGGAATCCCCACCTTCACTGCGAAACCAATACCCTCAAGCCCATGATTAACCGATCGTCTAAGTTCCTCGTCGAACTCCAAACCCTAACCTTACCGTACCTTCGTAAATGGGCGCATGGTATGATCTGGCACTGGCAATACTAGGGAGGAGCGGAAGAGAGAAGGCTCGAGCAGCACCTCCACCACCGGCGATGAATCGCATCCAGCGTTTCGCCGCCAGCGCCATCCTCCCAATGCCGATCCGGTGTGAAGTAGGAACGAACCGGACGATGTGCATGGGTTAAAGTTCAAAGGTTTAACCCAAGAAACTCGACTCCGAGTAACCTGGGCCTAGATTGGGCCTTGGAAATGTGAAGGCGGCAGCCTGCTTAGTTCACATCTATTCTAGTTTTTGTTTTTAATTTTCTCGAAAAAAAAATAATTTTGTTTTTTTAATAATATTTGCAAAATACAAAAAAAAATCATTTATAACTACATCCAAGTCAACTCTACGATTGGTCTAATCATCAATTGTGCAATGTCATTTTAATCTACCCAAATAGTAGAACAGACAAAATATCTCATATGTCTAACTTCAGTTCTACTTCTATTTATCTAGAAAGCTTCTACCCTGTAGACACCGCAAAATATCTCGTGTTTTTTTTTCCTTTGAGAACGAGATGAGGGATGAGTAACAGTGTATGTATCCGGAATCACCACTTGAAGAGGACAGAAAAAGAGGCATGGGAATGGGAGACATTGTGTTGACAGTGTCATCCGACGTGACACGAATTTTTAGTCTTTTTCTTCCGTAAACATTGAGATATGGGCTGGTAATATTCATTGACACATGATCTAAAATAGAATCTAATAGCAGTTTAAAATTACAATTAGATCTGAAATTAACAGTTTTAAGTGCTACAATTTGCTCAAAGAATCAGATGAAATTACGAACTTCAGTAGTCATCGAGAAGAAAGTTACAGCAAAAGTTCCATTTTACATATTTTTGGCTAGCTCTGTTCTTCATGTCTGCTAAAACCCCTGCTCCATGTTCCACAAGCACTCCTCCCACCCGCTCTGCTCCAAATCCTGCGACCAAAAGTTATCGCAAATTCCCGGACTCCGCAGCGACTCTATCCATCCTTCTTCACTCAGCTCCGCCGCCGCCGCAGTATCCTGAAACCACGCGACGTCGACGTCGACGCCGCCGGTAAAGTAATTCGATGCCGAAGCCGCATCAGATGACTCCGACGACAAATTGACCGTGTTCGATTTGCTGGCCGTGTCTGCCACAGGCACAAGCCGCGTGCCTTCCTCTGCTCGCCACGCGGTCTGTTGCACGGAGGCTTCGCAACGGCCGCCGCCGGAAGCGGCCTGAATTCTCTCCACCAGACGGGGCATCCACATGTACCTCACCATGTCCTTGAACCGCTTGCTGTTGACGTCGCACCGCAGCTGCTTCGCGTGCTTCTGCACTCGCGTCCTCCAGTAGTTCTTGATCTCGTTGTCCGTCCTCCCCGGCAACAACTGCGCTATCTTTGACCATCTACCATGCCATATTTCAGTTATTCAGGATCGGCTATATGAATCTCGTCTCTTTGTTCATCATCTACTACTCACCGGTTTCCCCAACGAGAGTGGAGCTCGAGAATGAGGAGTTGCTCTTCCGGAGTGATGTTACCCCGTCGGACGTCCGGGCGGAGGTAGTTCAGCCACCGGAGTCGGCAACTCTTCCCGGTCCTTCTCAGCCCTGTTATTCCACATCTCTAGTTAAGATTTCTGCACGAATCTTAGAAACTTAATGGAAATTAAGCAAATGGAGTAGAAACCTGAGCATTTGGCTACAGAATCCCATCGGCCCTCGCCATGCACAGAGACGTAGTTCGCCAACAAGAGGTCTTCTTCCACCGTCCATGGACCTTTCCTCAACTCCATCTCAACATCAGAGTTGTTACCAGCTCTGGCATCGAAATCCATCACTGTGTGAATGCTTTGGAGCTAAATTACGAACTCTTCTGTGAATTAATTGCCATGGATGATTGCGGGGTTTTATAGAGGGCGGCGTCAAAGCAACATGTGATGTAACGAGATTAGTTTAAGCTAATTAAAGCATAAAATAGGGGCATTAATTAGCAAGGCCAGGCCAAACAGAGTGAAGACGTGAACTTTGACTTTGCTTTGTCTTCATTCTTCCAAGTGGAGTTTGGGAATTATGAGAATTTTGTTTGTATTTGTGGGAGAACATTAAGTGATTGTTTTAGATTTTGGGGAGGAGGCAAAGGTCAATGATTGACGTGGATAACTACTTGTCTTGTTTGCGGATTGGGATGGGGAATAGAATAGATAATGACCTTGTGGGATGAGACAAATTGATGCTTCGGTATTTAGTTATCTAATTTACTATCTATTTTAATTTGTGGTTGACATTCTGATGTTGTAAGTCAAACAATTGATGAGTAAGATTGTTGACTTTCAGAAGTGTGGAATATGCGCTATTAGAAAGAGAAGTTAGGTGAATAGAACGACAACTTAATTATACTATAAATCTAGAATGACGACTTATACGAAGAAGGTATAGCATGTTAGATCGATGTAAGGATTCTTTTCCCTTCATTCAAAGTAAACAAATTTGATAGGTGTTTTTTCTTTCTTCTCCTATCCTTTCATTGTGACTAAACATGGCCTAAACAAATTAAGGGCACTAAAATTATTTTAAAAAAATATATTTCCATATTGATGCACCCATAGTTAAAAGGAACATTTACAAAAAAAAATTGCAAGCCTATCCATTGTCTCAAGAAGAGCAATTAAAATTAATTAATGTAATAAAAATAAAATTTAGCCGATAATTAAAGGGTTAAACTAAAATGAGTACAATGAAAACGTGACTATTTGAGTGGATTTATTAATTTAATTAGCATTCTAGAAGGAGGAACTTTCTCTGCTTAATTAATTCTAAATGAAAATTAATTAGGCTTAAACAGACAAACAAGCTCCTTCGCTGAAGCCCACAATCCTGTTCTCAGTTCAAACCAAGATAGCAACTAAAAAAGGAGGATGATTAAATGAATTTCATGGGCAAAATATAAGATGTTTGTGTCTGCTATTTGCTTTGACTAGTGAATACTTTTGATTGTCAATATTCGTACAAGATGAATCTTGTTTGACTCAAAAACTTCTCTACGTGGATAATGCTTCTGTATCAGTGCATTGTTTTCATTATTTTGACTTCAAATCCGCGTGGGTGATGTCATGTACATGTTAGTCGTCAAGTGTAATGATTTGGATCTTGATATTAATTAACTTACTAATCAGTCAGGATGATAGGATTAGTCCAATATTTAGCATAAGAATATTCGTTGTCGATATTTATAAGACTGTACATTCAAAAGTAAGGTATGGGTTATACATTCGTATTCAATTTGTACAAGTTGTTTTAGAGCATATCATTTAATATTAATCGGTGTTTAAGTCAAAATGTTTAATTAAATTACAATATTAAAGAAGCTAGTGTTCATGCCAACTGTTTTGATGCAACACATACCAAACTGGTAGGTTAAGACTAAGTGCTCTAGGCGTTGATTAATTAACTCAGGTATCACTTTATAGATCACAGGATTAACGGCCGAGATTAAAACAGGGAAACATCGTGTGGCCAGGAAGGGACCTCATCCATGCCATAAATTGTTGACAATCAGGAAATTGAAGTATTTTTCTCAAATGGAATGTGCATCACGACAATAACCTTTGATCGAAGTTATGATTAAGAGTATAATACAGACGTGATATGCAAAACATCGATTGCATGCGAACTACATAAAACAAAATTAAATATGAGAAAATGTCTCCCATTTTTGTCTCATGACGTGAATGTTTTGTTCTCTAACTCTCCCTTATGGCATGCGCATGCAACTAGAAGGTCGTTCAAGCATCATATCCTTTTGAGAAAATAAGTGATTTCTCTAATGAAGAATGTTGTGGCACAAGTAGGCAAAGGACATGATAAGCTTACTAGTTTTAATATAAAATGATTGCACCAGTATTAAGAGGTTGCCTCTTTCTCATCCTCCTTTTCTTTCACTATTCAACTCTTGTCAATGGAGAAAGCAAAGCAAAAGTGTACACGAACAGATATCCTTCTCGTGCCTCATGCACTACGCTTTCTTTACTGTGTTACAATCTTTAATTTACAACTCAGCAGGTGCTTTCATGTCTAGTACATGTGTCCTAATCAGAACATAAATGTGATCTTGAGGTGCTTGAGCATGCCACCAGTACTCCCAAGTCCTCAATTAGTTTCTTTAAATACCAGCTTAAAGTTTGTTTATGAGAGGTTTGTAAGCTACCAAGATTAGTTTTCAATAGCAGGTCCTTGAGCAATTGCAATTTCTTCTCCCTTGATCAGCGCCCTCACTAGCTACTGCCTCTTAGATTGTTCAACTCCATACGCGTTCTCTTCTTTAATTTTCTTAAACTACAGATTCGCATTTGTGTGATTCAATGATGACGGCAATGATGATCCAAGTGGCAAAACATGGCCATGATGAAGTGAGAATATTGTAAACAGAATTCAAAAGGTTGACTGCAATTGGTAGGAACTGTAAGGTGATGAGTTATTGAAGCATGAAGGACGTGTGTTCCTCTCGGATTTGCCTACTTTCACCAGCATCTCACAATTTTTTTTATCATTATCCTCATCCTTTGCACTTTTTTTATATATGGCCCAATCTCCTATTGCAAGAAACACTAGACTCAGTGCATCATTCTCCCCCAATCCTTTAGTACTTCATCATGCTAAGGCCTGTTGCATATCATATCAATGAACTTTCATCGCCATAAATATCTAATATTGCAGTGTGTTCACTTCAGCAGGTTGTTTAGATAGATCTTTAGTTGGGGCAGGGTTGACTTTTATTTTGCCTGCACAAGTCATTCTGAGATGATGGTGAATTGTATAATTGCTGGTAGCACTGAATGACATGAATTAATATCTTGGGGGGTAAGTGAGTGTTACTGTGTCGTCCTGATACAGTAGATGAAGAACAGTTTGCTTCAGATATTGTCAACTTTGTAGTAATGCCACGCGGATGGTGTAAAACTTTAATTATACTCTAGCGTGATTAATGGCCCAACAGATGTTCCACACACAGAAACCCGGGAGAAAATGTTGGCAGCAGGAATCCTACTCTTTAGCATTTCATTGGAGGAGAAGCAGTGAAACTTATTTGAGGTAGGTAGAAAGCTGCCTAAAGGAGACGCAATCTTCCACGTTGACTGATAAGTGAGGGTCTTGTGTTGTTGGAAAAGTTAATGGAAAAATAGATGGAAAATGAACTCCAATACGAATAAGAGTTTTAATCCTTGGAAGTTTTGTTGTGTGAAGGCACAACTTTTAATGTTGTGAACATGTATGATGAGAGATTCTCTCTCTTGCACCCTCACTCGTGTGCAAACGTGACCCGTGTTATATTTGTCTAGTGTTTTCAATATCATCTGCAAGGATTGTGGGTCCTCTTCCTTGAGGTGAAAATGACAGGGCAAGAAATGGGCATAATTCCTAGTTGCAAAACCACATTTGCAGGTCTTCATCATCTCACAAGTTGTTATCTGAATAGTGGATCTTTCATTTTCAGAATAAACTGCACAGTTGTATATGTTTCGCTACTGATCTTTTTACTAAATGGCCTCTTGACGCAAGTAGAAAGATTCCTACATTAATTGCATATTAATGTTTACTATAGAAAGCAATTTTTCTCCTGTGTCAATTTCAATCAGAGAAGTTTCTGTCCTCTCTCATGTACTGATTACTATTCGAGCTAGTTAAATTAGTCTCCGTGATTTACCTCCTCCGTGTTAGTTCTAGACGGATTGACGAGGGCGCTGGGAACGAGCGTTTCACCTTTTGCCACAATTAATCTTACACAAAAAATCTAGGACTACTCCATAAAATTTTAGCAAACTAGAAAGGTTAATGAGCACTTCCAAGTACCATACCATATATCTACACTACACTTCGTTTTTGGTTATCAAACAACAATAGCAACAACAATAATAATAAACTGAAAAATAAATGAAACCATAAGCTAGTTAGTAGGATATCTGAATTCTGAATCATACTGGTGATTTTTTTAATGGTTTTTAAATAATTCACGTCACATTAAGTTGCCATCGGACATCATCACCATTTCGAGTAACCAAATAAACATTCATCAATTTTGTAAGAAGGAAACTAAAATACTGTTAATATATGTAAGAAGGAATAATGCTTTCACAAGTGCGGTTTTGTAGTATGAAAAACGCATTCTATCAATTTCTGGCAAGGATAGAAGAGATGGAGTGCATGACATGACAAAACATGCAGAAAATACAAAATGGCCCGATGACTTGATGAATCATGCAAACATTTTTTAGTAACCAATTCAAAAGATGCTGTTCTTATCCAACTTAGCTTTAGCCAACCATCACAAAGGCACAATATGAGGCGAGAAAGACAAGGGAAAGAGAATGGAAGGAAGACATGGATAACTCCGACTAAACATTCTTTTTAGTGTGACATGATGAGTTGTCAACATGGATGAAAAGTAGAAATCAGTTGGAAGGAAAACTTCATTGGAGGATAACAGTGATACAGATAAGAGGCGAAAGCTTCTCCTATAAGTTGGTAATAGATCAAGGAAGTTGTAGGCTGGGTCATGGGTTCAAAATCTGTCTGCACCAACAATTGATGCTTGCTCCATATATACTAAAAAAAAGGCCCAGATTAGAAGCAAAACTCAAGTGACTGATCAAAGACTACAAAGCACACGTCTCAACCAAATTGAATTCTATTATACTCAAGCGACAATAATTTCACCGTTACGCTCAAGACTCCCCTTCATTCTATTTACACCATTAGATGATCATATTTGGTAACTTGATGCCTTAAATGATTTTTGTAGTTGATTTGAATTTTAACTTCTTTTAAAGTATATTTGTTGTAGTTTTCTGGGAGTTATTTACATTTCACAGGATGTTTGGTGTTGGAATATGAATGACCTCTTAATATATGTGAAGCCTAATTATTTATTTAAGGATATTTTAGGCATTTGACATATATATATTGTGTTGTAGTTCTAAATAAGATATATTTTATGGTAGTGGTCAGGTGATTTCTTTTCTGGATAGAGTGTGAAAGAGACAAACAGAGAATGACAAGAAAAGAGTTTTGGGAGAATTGATTCTTGTAAAAAAATTCTTTGTAATCTTGGTTTCAATATAGTGAAAACTTGCAGCAGTGGTAACTAGACATGTTATGTTTGAAAAGTATCCTAAAACAATCATCTTATGATTTGTATTATTTATCTGATAAATATAAATTTACTATTTGAGTACATATTCTTTATATATTTGAATTGGTCTTAAACTCATTTATTAAATATCCACAATACGATTCATAGCACGAGAGAACTTGTGATTGGATTACAACTAGTGAGCATCACTACATGTATAATTATGAATGTATTGAAATCTTCCTAGTCAACGAATTAATGTATTCGGACATCATCAATTCTGTAAGACTAGCACGAGTTATATTCCTTGGTCTAACCAAGTAGTCATTACTCACTGGCTAGAGATATTAGGATGTCAAAAGTTAAACGTGAATGCTAGTTATGGTAACTAGTTCATTGGAATTATTTGCTGTAAGACTTCATATAGTTCTCTACATATATAAATATATCTATGAAGTTATTACTGCAGCTCGAATAGAAGTTTCCTTCGACTTGAGATATTCAAGTCACCTTGGTCATGAAGGTTTATGTTTTGACATCTTAAGCAAAACATCTCATTGGAGATGTGAACCCAAGATGATTGGGTATAAGTCGAAGTGTCCAAAGGTATTTGGATAGCCCACAGAGGATTCACCGGTCCTTGTGAGAAAACGTATATCCTATGGCCACTTGTCAAGATTATTACTCAAAGTGTTTAGCCAAAGTATCACATGTTAAGAGTATTGGACTCTTAGACATATGTACGAGTAA
>JBBUKS010000100.1:3240920-3252635 GCA_038050645.1 Hedychium gardnerianum
TTGGCCAGTCATATTAACACCGTACAACTTACCGCCATGGATGTGCATGAAAGATGAATTCATGTTCCTTACTATGCTTATTCCTAGTCCAACCAATCTTAAAGAGAAGAGAGATATTTTCTTGCAATCTTTGATTACCGAGCTAAATGAATTATGGAATGTAGGGTCGGTGACTTATGATGTTGCAAGTAAAACTAATTTTACATTGCATGTTGCCTTATTATGGACGATCAGTGATTTTCTAGTATATTCAATGTTGTCGGGATGGAGCACGGTCGGTAAATTAGCATGCCCACATTGTATGACAGAGTCTGATGTATTTTTATTATCTTGCAGTGGGAAGGTATCTTAGTTTAATAATCACTGCAAATTTTTACCTGTTGATTACCCTTTTAGGTGAAATAAGAAAAATTTCCTAAAGAATTTTATAGTCAAAAAACTTCCGCCAACAATCAAGTCAGGTGAAGAAATCATTAACCAAATAGATAGCTATGGATTCCTACTAGTATCTCAGCCTGATTCTGATGAGATAAATAAATATATTATTAGAATGTGCAAGTGTGGTTGGAAGAAAAGGAGCATTTTTTGGTAAATGTCATATTGAAAGTATTTACTCATTCGACATAATTTAGACGTAATGCATGTTGAGAAAAATGTCTTCGATAATATCTTCAACACTGTGATGAATGTGCCTGAAAAAACTAAAGACACTCTAAAATCACGTAAAGAATTAAAAGAATTTGTGACCAAACCAGAGCTGCATCAGAATAAAACAATCAATAAATTTTCAAATGTTTGTTATACATTGGACAAAGATGGTAAGCAAGTTTTATGTAGTTGGTTAAAAAAAAATCAAATTTTCAGATGGGTATGCGTCAAATATGGCTCGATGCGTGTATATGAACAGGTTAAAGATGTTTGGAATGAAAAATCATGACTGTCACGTGTTCATGAAATGACTTATTTCTATAACTTTTCATGACCTACTTTCTAATAATATTTGGCAAGCACTTACGGAATTGAGTCCATTTTTCAGAGATTTGACAGCGAGGTATATTATGACGGTCGATATGCTTCGATTACAAACAGACATTCCTCTCATACTATGTAAGATGGAGTGCATATTCCCATCAATTTTTTTTATTCAATAGAACATCTACCAGTACATTTACCTTACGAAGCACTTATAGTTGGTTTTGTGCAGTACAGATGGATGTATTCGTTCGAACGATTTTTGAGAAAATTAAAGAATAATGTTCATAACAAAGCAAGAGTTGAGGGCTCAATATGTAATGCTTATCTAGTTGAAGAAGTATCATCTTTCTGCTCATATTATTTTGCCGATAATGTCAAAATCAGACATCGAAAGTGCCCTCGAAATTCTGATGATACTCAGCCGATAGACCCACAAATGCTTTCTATTTTCAAGTTTTCTGGTAAGATATTGGGTGCATCTGTTTCGAGATGGTTAAATCAACAAGAATATACATACTCCTAAACTATGATGAGGTCAAACCCTACAAAAAGTGAGTTGACTTTTATAATCATACATTTATCCCATTTTATCTAGATGGTTGATATCCCAATTGTTCATCATATTACCTTCTTTCACATCTTGTACGAACAACAACTACATCTACAAAATGCATCAATGAGTACAAGTGAGGTAGCTATAAAGTTAGAGACCGAGTTTGCACTATGGTTTCAAATATATGTAAGTTCAAAAAAATTTCAGAATATATTCATTCAATTAATTTTGGTCCTAATATATATCATAACTATTTTTATAGGTAAAATACCGTAGAATATCAAATGTACAAGATGATAGGATAATGAATCTTGCATCAGGCCCCCTCCGAAAAATAATGGTGTACTCAGGTTACTATGTTAATAGCCTCAAATTCCACGTGGCACAACAAGATTCACGGAGATTAACGAATAATTCTGGTGTTTGTGTTAAAAGATCTATCGATAACAGTAACACTGAGTTTGATTACTATGGAAGACTTAACGAAATCATAGAGGTTGAATATTCTGCATTACCTATAAAAAAGTGTGTCTTATTCAAATGTTCATGGTATGATCCGACCCCAATAACAGGTACCAAAATACATCCAAACTATAATTTAGTTGAGGTTAATGCAAACAAAAAGTTCAACAAGTTTGAACATTTCATTTTCGGGGTACAAGTGAATCAAGTTTTTTATCTTGAATACCCTACGAAGAGAAGAAGATCTGGTGAATGATTGTCCGTTTGTCGAATGAAGCATAGATCTATCATAGAAATGTCAAACACCATCACTGCTCAAAATCATGATGCATTTCAGAATGACGAAGTGGAGAGACACTCAATTGATTCACAACTTCAATCTACATCTCAATTACTTATAGATGTTAATATTGTTGGGTAGCTTGATGCGGTGTGTGCTTAACACATTTCGTAAAACATGCACAATGGAATACATTAAACAATAATAACAAAAAATAATTATTACATCACACATACCATACGCATACAAGGATACATCCAATGCAAATATGATCGATAAAATAAAACTTTTAAAAATAATATTTACTCTAGGTATACTTTACGGATGATGCGTAAAGGAAAGAGCATCAACTAGAGCGACATTGTCGAACCTCGCCTCTATTCGTATCCACGCTGAGCTCTTCAAGACAACTCCTTGAGCAACAAGTCTCGCCTTTGATCGGTACTAGCCAAGTGCGGAGGAGATGCGATCTAAGAGAAGGAAGTACAAAGGAAGAAGAGTCTTCTTCCTTGTGATTTTTGACAACAAAAATATATATATATATATATATTGTTGAGTTTGATAATAAAGCCTAATTCAAATCCAATATGTCTTAACTAAATTTTAGTTCATTATCCTCTTGATTTGGTTCACAACTAAATGAAGTTGGTTCATAACTAAATTAAATAGAGTTTAACTCTTCCGTAAGAGATGTGGCTTATCCGCGCTTCCATTCCAACAAAATATATTTCATATTTATCTTTTATTTGGTCCAACCAAACAGTATATCTCTTAATCTGATAATCGAATTCTCAAATTTATTTTATGTCTTTTAGATACTCGTAGTGCGTGTGACCCAATAGGTTCCTAATTTATCTTGATCGTCCATAATTAACTGTTTAATTATGGATCGATCATGAGTGACACTTAGTAGTATATCATGATTCTCAATTAACCGAAAAATCATAATTGATCCTAGAACTAGTTCTGAACCCTTTCATTAGCTACAGTGAGTCATGCCTTGTTCCTTTCACTCGTCTTATACCCACTTAGTTCAGGACATGGTCTATTATGTTTGTCCCCACTAGGCTGACTACGTCACATTTAGTCCAAGACATATTTACTTGTCATGTGGATCATAATTACTTGTCCTGTGTCTAAGAGTTCAATACTCTTAATATCGTTTCTTATAAGTAATATGTCATCAACGTATAATATTAAGAATATGATTACACTCCCACTAGCCTTTTGGTACACATAAGGGTCGTTTGGATTTTGTGAGAAATCAAACTCTTTGATTACCTCATCAAAATGGATATTCCAACTCCTGGATGCTTGCTTCAGTCCATAAATGGACCGCTGAAGATTGAATAATTTATTTTTGTCGACAGATATAAAACCCTCGGGTTATATACTTCCTCAAACAAATTTCTATTAAGGAAAGTCATTTTCACATCCATTTTTCATATCTCATAATCAGAATGAGTTGCTATAGCTAGGAGTATCTGAATGGATTTAAGCATAGCTACTGGTAAAAAGGTTTCGTCGTAGTCAACACCTTGATTTTTACAATAGCTTTTCGCCACTAATCTTGCTTTATAGGTAATCACATTACCATTCATGTCTGTTTTCTTCTTGGAAATCCACTTGCACCCAATAGGCGTAACGCCTTCGAGTGGATCAACCAAGTTTTAAACTTGGTTCTTATACATGGAATCCATTTCTGACTTCATGGCTGCTAGCTACTTATTCTTTTCTGAACTTTTCATAACTTCTTCATAATTAGTAGGTTCTTATTCCTCAATAAGCAATGCGTTATTCGATTTACTTATTAGAAATCCATATCTCTCAAGAATCGTACGTATCCTACTAGTTCTACGAAGAGGTAGTGTCTCCATAGGTTGAGTCGATGGCTCATCACTATGAGTAATCGGTTATGGTTCTTGACTAGGCATCTCATCAGTGTCTATTGGAGTCTCTTAAACTTCCTCAAGTTCAACTATACTCCCATTGGTTTCCTGCATGAGAAAATCTTTCTCTATGAATACATCATGCCTTTAAACAATCACCTTTTATTCCAAGGAATGATAGAATTGATAACCCTTTGTTTCCTTTGGGTAACCAATAAGTAGACACTTATCAGACTTAGCATTTAGCTTGTCTGATACAATCCTCTTCACATAAACAGGATAACCTCATATCTTCAAAAAAGACAAGTGAGGTTTCTTACTAGCCCATATCTCATACGAAGTAGTTGAGAGTGTCTAGTCGGGACTCTATTTAGCAAGTAAACAGTTGTCTCGAGTGCATAACTCCAAAAAGATTTGGGAAGACTTGTACGATCCATCATTGACCTAACCATGTCCAACAAGGTTCGGTTTTGCCTCTCCGATACACCATTATGTTGCGGTGTATAAGGTGGAGTCCATTGAGACAATATTCCATTGTCCCTAAGATAATCTTGAAACTCTTGACTTAAGTATTCACCACCTCGATCGGATCGAAGTATCTTAATACTTTTACCAAGTTATTTGTCTACTTTATTTCTGAATTCTTTAAATTTTTAAAGGCTTCAAACTTGTTTTTCACCAAATACACATACCCAAATCGTGAGTGATCATCGATAAAGGTAATGAAGTAGCTATAACCTCCTCGTGCATGAGTTGATATTGGTCTACACACATCGGTATGTATAAGGCCAAGAAACTCTCCCACTAGTTCACCTTTTTCAGTAAAAAATAACTTTGTCATTTTGCCTTTTAAATACGAATCACATGTATCAAATGAATCCAATTCAAATGATTCCAGAATTGCAAGTCTTTGCAATTCGAACATGCGTTTCTTACTTATATGGCCAAGCCGACAATGCCACGAGTAGGAGGTTAAATGATCATCCTTTCGAGAAGGTTTGTTGCTCGCTTCGATATTGAATACGTCACTAGATATATCTAACACGTAGATGTCATTGCATAAAGTTCCAATACCATAAAGAATGTCTTTTAAAGTTATGTAACAACTATTGTTACTAAAAGTCAAATGGAAACCTTTTCTATTTAAGCAAGAAATTGAAATAATGTTCTTTATTAATGTAGGAACAAAATAACAATTATCCAGTTCTAAGATAAGTCCACTAGGAAGCTTTAACAAATATGTTTCGATGGTCATAGCTGCAACTTTTGCTCCATTGTCAACTCGCAGATTTGATTCTCACTTGACAAGTCTTCTACTATTCCTTAGCCCCTATATGTCATTATATATATGTGAGTCACACCCAGTATCCAATATTCAAGTGTTAGAGGAAATAACATGACAATCAATAACGAATATACCTGAAGTAGATGAGGCATCGGATGTTAGTTTCTTCTTCAGCGACTCAAGATAGATCTTGCAGTTTCTTTGCTAGTGACCCATCTTGCCACAATGGTGACATGAGCCCTTTTGTGCTGGTTCTTCCTTCTTAGCCCTTTTCTTCCCTTAGGTTTAATGATTTGATTTCCATTTAGAACCTTTCTTAGAGGAATCAAGTATCATCACAGACTTCTATTGGTTCTTAACAAAAGGCTTCATAGTCTTGAGCATGTTGATCATCTCGGGAATGGTGGATTCAATATGGTTCATTTGATAGTTCATCATAAACTGTGAATAACTATTAGGAAAACTATGCAAAATCAAGTCAATACTTAATTTGTGATCCATCGCAAAATAAAGTGATCCCAACTGCTCAATGTACCCATTCATCTTCACTACAAATTGCACCGCAGATGAACCCTCCTGCTTCTTTGATCTCGAACCTTTCAGATCTTGCTTGCTCATCGAAAAGCTCACAAAGATGATAGATAATCATATAAGCATCCATATGCTCATGTTGCTTCTGAAGGTCAGGAGTCATCGATGCTAGCATTATGCAACTAGCAAGCTTAGAATCAGTTGTATGCTTATGATGGGCCAATAATTGGTTCGAAGTTACAATATCTACCAGACTAGTGGGAAGAGGCTCATCGAGGACATACATAAACTTTTTCACCTTAAGAACAATTCTTAGGTTTCTAAGCTAGTCCAAGAAGTTTGGCTCGGTTAGTTTGTTTGTGTCCAAAATAGAGCATAAATTCAAAGACGTCATGATCAAACGATTAACCTAGAAATAAAAAACCGAGCAAATATGAGTGAGATGATTTATTTTGTAAATGTAAACAATTTACACAGATATGAAATCCACTTATTTATCGAATTTAATAGCCCTTACTTTGAATTCAAGAGATCATAGGTTTTCTCCAAGCGGGTTGATATCCACTATTGATAAGAACAACCTGGCGTTGGACCAACAAGTCATTATTAGCTCTAGTGATAGGTATCAGGTATACCGATTACATATTACGTATATGTAACTATCACATTATACTATCAACTAATTGATATTCACATAAACATCGGGTTGTTAATACATTAACAAATATACATCAAATGTATATCACCTAACTTCACCTCTATCAATGTTGACCTTGGCGTTGGCACAACAAATCAATGCTTCAAGTTAAAACCAATCCGTTAATCATGAGATTGTATCTCAATGGTTTGAACATATTTAATTTCAAGTTGAGCTTGACGTTAGTCCAACAACTCAAACAAGGAATTAAACTCTAGTTCTTACCATATTAATGGAAGGTGTAAGCTTTATATTTTATAAGGGATTTAGGTCTCATCTTCTTTTCATGCAAATGTTCTATCTACATGACATCACACGTATAGCATAAATGATGACATGACATATCGCACGAATGACATAATTACATCTAATCATGGCATAAATATAAGAATTAATTAATGCATCTACATGACATACAATATAACCTGATCATGGTATTAGTGATGTCATAGTTGTCATAATATAATTTAAAAATAAAATATGATTAAGAATCTGATTTACATAAATCAAGATTCCATTAATTAAATTAGGAAATAAATTTCCAAAATTTAATTACATATTTTATCTTGGAAATTATCCTCAATCAAGAAAATCTAATCAATTAGAAAATAATTCCTTAATTTTAATTTCCTAACTAATTAGGAAATTTATGATTAATATTTCTTAATTAACTCAAAATATTTCAATTCTGAAATTTCTGAAATTATTTCAGAAACTTTTCATAATTAGAATTTTCTAACAAATTAGGAAACTTTTTAAAAATAGAAATTTCTAAAAATTATAGAATCTTTCCAAATTAAAAATTTATTAATTAACTCAGAATATTTGAAATTATTTTATAAACTTTCCATAATTAGAATTTTCTAAAAAATTAAGAAAATTTTCAAAAATATAATTTTCTAAAAATTATAGAATATTTTCAAATTGAAAATTTCTTAATTATTACAAAATATTTCCAAAATGAAATTTCTTAAATTATTTTTGAAACTTTTCAAAAATAGAATTTTCAAACAAATTAGGAAATTTCCAAAATTTTAAAATCTTAATAAAATATGAAAAATTCTAGAAAATCATTTATGACCAAATATGACTTGTAAAATAATTTTTACAATTATGTCAAAACACAGTCAGACTCTGATACCACTATAGTGAATCTCGACATGGATGCGTGCTTTAGACATTTCACAAAACATACACAGCGAAAATAAAAACATAATAATTTCTATGTATTATAATACACACATCCACACATGCAAGATACAACACATGCAAACATAACAGCAAAATTAAAAATTTTACGAAAAAAACTAAATTAACCATTAATCTAGTTATACCTGACGAATCACGTGAAGTGGGAATGACATCAACCGAGCGATGCTTTGGAGACTCGCCTCTATTCGTATCCATGCCGAGTTCTTCAAGAAAAGTCCATGAGCAACAAGGTTTACCTCCGATTGGTACTATCCAAGCATGGAGACGACGCGATCCAAGAGGAGGAAAATGCCAAAAAGCTTGAGGAAGAAACTTTTCTTCCTTTGCTTGTGGTTGGCCATGACAACAAAAGGAGAGACCTTCTTTTGTTTTTGGTAGGTAGCAAAGAGAGGGAGAGAAATGGTTTAGGTTTCAAAAACCTAACTTAATCAATTATTTTCTACATAAAATTCTCTTCTATATCAATATATAGATCCCTTAGATGGATTGGATCAAAAAGCCCAAACCCAACCCATTATGCCTTAACAAAAATTTAGCCCATTAAACTCTTGGTTTGGTTCACAACCAAAATAACTTGGTTTAAAACCAAACCAATTTAGTTCATGACTAAACCAAATAGGGTCTAACTCTTCCATAAGAGATGTGGCCCATCCGCACTTCCGTTATGACAAAATATCTTCTATATTTGCCCTTAGTCTAGTTTAACTAAACATTATATCTCTCAATATGAGATCAAATTCTCAAACTTGTTTTACGTCTTTCCGATACTTATAGTACGTGTGACCTTTTAGGTTCCCGGTTTTGTTGGTCGTCCATTCTTAACCATTAATTATGAAATAATCATGAGTGACACCTAGTAGTACATCATGATCTCCAATTAACCAAAAAATCACAGGTTGATTCCAGAACCACTTCTGAACCTTTCAACAGCTGCAATGAGTCATACCTTGTTCCTTTTACTCATCTTATACCCACTTGGTTCAGGACATGGTCTATTTGTCAGTCCCCACTAGGCTGACTACGTCACACCTAGCCCAAGCTATACTTCATTTTCTTGTGTATTCAAATTACTCAGACATGTGCCCAAGAGTCTCAAACTCTTGACATGTTATGCTTAGGCCAAAGACTTCGAGTAATAATCCTGACAAGCGGTCGTAGGGTATACATCTCCTTGTACAGAGTGGTGAATCTTTTGTTGGTTATCCAATTACCTTCGGGCACTTTGACTTATGCTCAAGCATCTCGGGTCCACACCTCCTCGGAGATGCTTGCTTAAGATGTCAAAATATAAGTCTCCATGACCAAGATGACTTGAATACCTCAAGTCAAAGGAAAGTAATACTTAAGCTACAATGAGATCTTCATTGACATATCTATATATGTAGAGAATCATATGAAGTCTCATGGCAGGTTACTCCAATAAACTAGTTACCTTTAACTAAAATCCATATTTAACTCTCGACATCCCAATGTCTCCATCTAGTGAAGAACGACTTCTTTGACAAGCCGAGTATAACTCATGCTAGTCTCACAGAATCGATGATTTCCAAACTCATCAATTCATCGACTAGGGATTGTTTCAATACATTCATAATTATACATGTAGAGATGCTCACTAGTTGTGATCCAATCACAAGTTCTTTAATATTATGAATTGTATTGTGGACTTTGAGTAAATGAGTTTAAGATCCAATCATGCACATAGGGAATGTGTACTCAATTAGTGAAACTTTATTTATCCACTAAATAAGTACAAATCATAAGGAGAATATCTTAGGAAACCTCTCAAATATAATAGTGCCGTGGGGAATGACCATGTCATGGTCAATGAAGACACGAGCATGCCTTGAAGAGGCATGACCATGCTTGCTAAGTTTTGCACCCAAACTCGCTCCAATGTCCATTTTGCACAATTATTACTCCAAATTGTGTCCTGTCAATCAAAATACAAAGGGAGCAGATCTCCGAACCAAAGGAGTAAAAGCATGATAATATAATGAAATAGGGTGTGATAATGTAGATCATACTCCTTGAAATATATGATATGCAACAAATAATGCCTAAAATCATATATAATCTACACACATCACACCCTCAGACTTAAACCTTTGCTTGTCCTCAAGAAAAACCTACAATCTAGATTTATGTGTGTAAATGATGTGTTATAATCCCTAGTGAATCAGTCTAATCCTATCATGTAGTTTTACTAATGAGTAATATACACAATTATTTGTGTGCGGCCCAAGTAGAAGTTCTCTATGCTCAATGCGATGAGTGACTTAATTGCCACTTTCAAGTGTCAATCTCCAAGCCTAGTCAAGTCATCATCTAATTGTGTTCCTCATGCTTTTGGTGATAGATACTTACTTGTCACTCGCAAAGTTCATCCCTCTCAAACTACACAAGGTCTCAAAGGAATACTCGGTATCAAGAGAAATATAATAGTTATTTTCCCATTAACCTAACTCAGTCTCAAAGGGGTAACTTATTACTTTTCACTCACGACAACTATTTTTTCTATCCCTTATTCTATTTTTTTTTCTTTTGTGTGCATATTATCTTATTCAACTTAATTTTTTTTCTTTGCGATACAGATTTTTCCCAAAGAGTTGACATGAACTGAGGTTATTCAGTAACCAAAATGTAATAGAGAAGTTACAAAGTAAAATAAGCATACTAGTCTTGTTCTATGAATCCTAACTATTTTTGGAAGTATCTACCATTAAAATCCAACATAGTGTGAAGATATCCTTAAATTAGGCCAACACACAAATTCTTTCAATAAACATGTTGCTCACTTCATGCTACATACGGATAGAAGAAGATAGATCACTAAATATACTAACATGCTTTATCACAACAACATAAATATCTAGAATAAGCATGCGAGTATCTTGCTATGAGGAACAAACACAAATGACATGATGATGATGCAACTAGAAAAAAAATTATTATGCAAAACAAAATAGTTCAACTTATTTACAACAAATTAAATCTCAAATGATAATAGTCCTCAAAACAAGATAGTTGAAAGTCACAATAAAATACATCTAAAATAATCATTGTTAAACAACTCTAGAATAATTCAACTTTTTTACAACAAATTTCATGGATAATGTTAACTTCCACCAAATTCCAACAATTTCAAGGGTAAGCTTAAGTTAAGTAGGATATGTCATACTCACTAATTCAATCATCCTACTTGAATTATCAATGAATCACTACCATGCCTAAGGCTAGGACTAGTCAAATCATGTCTTTCTAAATATCGAATATTGACAATCTCATCATCACAATAATAGAATGACATGTCCTATAATTAATGCTCAAATAGCAAGCACACCAAAGGGGGTTAAGAGTTATTACCCTTGTTATGTGCTTCTCTTCAACGATGTTCTTGGGTCCAAGATGGGGTCCATACAAAATGAATTTGGTTCCATATCGTAGATCTTCAAATTATCTTTGATTTGAATAGTTGTACGCCTCGTGCTTCATCCCAGATTGAAAGTTGGAGTCGTTTGAAGTAGAGATAGCATCCAAATAAGGGGACACGACCACTGATTGTGAGACACGACCGTGTCTCTTGGCTCACATGGCCGTGTTTATGAGACACAACCTCATCTTGAGGAGAAGGCACGACCGTTGATTGTGAGACACGATCATGTCTCTTGGCTCACACGACCGTGTCTATGAGACATGACTTGCCTTGAAGGATGGAGCACGGTCGTGTCTTGTTGACACGACTTTGGCCTGACTTCTTTCTGTTTGGGAGAAACGACCATGTCAACTAGACATGACCTTGGCTTGAATGTGAGGCACGTCCATGTCTAA
>JBBUKS010000100.1:3320982-3333407 GCA_038050645.1 Hedychium gardnerianum
GAGTTGTTCAAACTTGTTTGTTTAATTGATCTTATGTATATTGAACGAACATAAACAAACTCTTATCAAGCCGAACACCAAACTTGTTCATGAACTTTTGGTTTATTTACGGCCCTAATTGTAATTCTCATCGTGATATTATGCCCTTGGGAATGTAGGAGGTACAACTTAGTCTTAATTTGTGTATAGAAGGTATGAAAGGTTATTGAATAGTTTTGAACACGTACCTTGCTTTTGCTTATGTTGATCATTCATGTCCTATTATGTGCTCTTGGAGATATGAAGAATTCTAGTCTATAGTTGTTTCGATTTGTGGATTTGAGGGGTCATGAAGTAATTTTGACCTTAAATTATTTGATGAGCCAACATTGTTGATATTGATCATTTAAAACTTTATATATACCCCAATTATGATGCAATGATAAATATATCTTGGAGTTTTTCATACACTCAGGGTTCAAAATTTAGGGAGCGTAAAAAATTTACCTCTTGCGTTTGAACCATTGGGACTATTAGATCATTGCGTGGAGTGTCATTTGCACTTTCAAATTTATCTTGATTATAAAAAAAAATTAAGACTTTATATATGCTCTTGTAGCTAAAGGTGATGGTAAGATGTAAAATGAACTTTCTAAATAAAGTATATTATATTTGAGGAGTTAAAAAAAATTATGATGTTAAATTATCGATCAAAATTTATTAGTACTTTTTGATTTATCTTAATAGTTGATGATAATTTTTTATATATCAAATCATAAAAATTGAATATTTAAATTATAAAAAAAATTAAGATTTTATACATATTGGAAGTCTTGAGACATTTATTGTGGAAGGTCACTAAATAGTTTTAAGTCAATTTATTTGATAAACTTGCACAAGTGTGAAGGGATGTTTGAATTTTAATATATTTTTAAAATGTATTTTCTGAAAATATTTTTGCTATTTAAAAGTGAATTAGGGTTTGTTTAATTTGTGTAAATATTTTTTATCTTAATTTGTAGAAAAATGAAATAAAGTCAATATTCGTTAGCTTTCATTAGAGGCGTCAAATGTGTAGTACCTCTGTTTAGCTTGAGTTGACCCATTGAGAGTCATGTAATGTTAAGTCAATATAATTTTATCCATTTCAAATCATGTTAAGCACAAATTAAATGATCCAAAGAGCTGTCTAGTCACCAACCCCACAAACCTTTATGCCAGGGTTGACTGGGCCGTCGAGTCATTTTCTCTAAATACTTAAAAATTTAAATTATTTTTAGAATTACTAAAAAATAAATCTAAACAAATAAAAACATTATTATATATTATTATGAAATATTTCATATTAAAATCAAGCGTAACACCATAATTCCTAGTCAGCATAAATTCATTAAATCAACACTTGACAATCAATTATAAATTAATTTTATAATTTATTTTTTTTCTAATAATTTAAAACCAGACTATAAAAATATAATTATCATTATTGTTATAATGAATCCATTAAATCAAATCACACTTGTGTCAAATTGTTTCATGTTTAATTTTACATTCTTGTTGATATTCAACTTAAAACCCTAAACAAGTCAGGCTAAGTCAAATTTTATAATATTTAAGATTGTTTGATAAAATAATCGAGTCAAGCAAAATTTAAATTGAACAAAAAATTTGAAATATTTATTCAAGGTTGACTTAATTTTTTTTATAAACTTGTTTTTTATTATTTAAAACTTTTTCATAAATTTGTTTATTTATTTTAAAATTTTCATTGTTTATTTAACACATTAATAAAAGTTTTATTGGTAAATATAATCCACGAGCATTGTTCATAAATATTAACAAATCGAACACATATATTTAAATTTATTTATTTAATTAATTATATATATTAAATGAACATAAATAATTTTTTATTTAAATCAAATATCAAATTTATTAATGGTGACAAAAGGTGAAACGCTAGTCTCCAATATCTCTGTCAGTCCGTTCCAAAATCAATATTAAAAAAGTAAATCACGATAGTTATTAGCCTAAATAGTAATTCGTACATAAGAGAAAATAAAAATCTGACTACCAACTAAAATTTAATCTCAGAACTCATGATAATAATATTTTATATATTAATCATTAACTCATCGTGCGAAAACTAATATCACATTTATTTATAAACATTTGATCGCCGGTCTACTTCAAGCTCCTTCGTCAAGTTGGACTCAGTGTTTCTTCAACCGAGAGTATTTTATCGTACATATTTTCTTATTCAATAGATTGCTTTTGCTGCCGATTGTTCCAACTTCCAATAAAATTTGTTTGCATCGATCACAGAAGCCGCCTCGGCCGTCCTACGCTCTTTTCTTTTTTTTGATCGATTCAAAGCTTCCTATGCTTTGACTTTCTCACCTGAAATCTCTCTAGCCAACACAATCTAGTGCTTGTTGTGTATTTTATAAAGCAGCACGCCCAAACTTTTTCTCAAGATTCTCTACTTTCCCTCCTCCCTTCAATCCCCTCTCCAGACAGCTTCCGGTGCCGCGCAGTGTGCAGGCAGGCGGGCCAGCGGAGACGTTGACAATTCGAACACGCGCAAGCGACAGCGCTGCAGACGCGCGGGCGGAGAATTGCCTCCTCTTCCGTTACGCGCAGCTGCTCTCGCAACGGTCCGCCCGCTGAGCCCTCTCACGTGGCTCGCCGCGTCGCGCGGAAGCAGCACGAGCGGAGCGCGAGGGCGGCCGTTTTCCAGCTGCGCGTCGTGCTGTTTGGTAACGGGCGGGGCGGGTGGGTCGAAGTTTTGAGTGCAAGCCACGAGGTGACAGCCAACGTGACCTGGATTCTGACGCTCCCTCTCTCTCTCTCTTTCTCTCTCTCGCCCAGTGGAGGCGGGGCCCAGTCTGGTTCCGGCGGGCAGCGGATCGGGCAGGGCGACTGCTTTTTCCGGTTACGACCCTGAAGAATTAAATATGACTCGAATCGTATTAAGAAATTCCAGTTTATGATTAAATAATTTTTTTAGACAAGAAGGAGAAAAGACTCCTATCTCTCTCTCTCTCTCTCTTCTCCGCTTTCTATTACTCCTTCGGTGGCGGTCATTTTTCTCTGCTCCCCTTTTGTCTCCTCTTCTAGTCGCCGGAGAGATCCGTGTGAAGGCCGCGTTTGGTACGAGGCGAGGAGAAGGGAGACGGGGGAATCTGGGATTCTTAATTTTTCATCGTTATTTAACCCTGATCACTTCTCAACGACAAATTCGCCACTTTCTTAACTCTTCAAGGGTTCTGTTTTCTTTGTTTGTTTCAGATCGAGGTCGCCGACGGAGTGCGAATTCGGTCTCCGTCCGGTGAATACGGTTTTTTTTTTTTTAAATCTGTGGGCTCCGATCGGACGGATTGACTACAGAAGAACGAAGAGGGGCCATGTGGAAAAGAAAGGAGGGTGGATGGTGAAGGAGTATGGGAGTGATTGGACCTCTGGTTATCAGTGATGACGATGTACATTGCTCGCGAGTCTTCCAAGGTCCTCCTCTTTTTTCTTTTTTTTTTCTTTAACGGGATTCATCTGTTTTGGTTAATCTTTTGATTTGTCTTTCTTACTTATTTTAATTCTTAACGCTTTTTTATATGGGTTATGGGTTTCCTGTTGCAGTTATGGAGGAAGATTTACATGGAAACGTCTGTGGAGCTTCAACTTCTTATGGAGAAGTGGAAACTTCTGCTCGCAGGACTGATTTTCCAGGTATGTTGATGATACTTCTCCTCAAAACTCATTATTTTGTAGAGTTGTGCTTTTTGAGAACTAAAGAGAATTTTGTAGGGTTATTCTGGAATGCTTTTTGAGAACTAAAGAGAAAAGTGGTCCATGAGACTTTAATAGGCTCTCTCTCTCGCGCGCGCACACACAAAAACTACACACACAAAAACTAATGACTTTAGTTGTTTTGATCATGGAAAAACTTTTAGTTTGTAAGGTTGATTATGAATTTCGTCTATCCTTTTCTCGTCAACTATGATCCTTTTCTGTATCTGATTGCTCATGTACAGGATAAGTGATACGATGATGTGTTATTTTCCACACTTAAGTTGAATCAGTTGCTCTCCTATTTAATCATCTTATTCAGTTATTCTGATTTTCGCAAATGAAAATTGCACTTGCATTATTTCAATTGATGTCTCTCTCCATATCAAATGTTTTAGAATGATTTATTGCCGATTCATCATTTTACTTTTCTATGCGGTCATAATATTTGAGAAATTTTGGTCTTGCTTACAGTAGGAACATTTGAAATGGATAAACTGACAGTTAACCACAAAATAATGATGAGTTTTTGCTATTCCAGAGAACTCAGTCCTATGGCTTTTACTTCATATGGTTATAGAGTTCGTTGATTTTAAATGAAGAACAATTATTTTTGTATACAATATTTTTGTTTTTTGCTAACCCAAGTATCCAGATCTTACAACCCATTGTTTTTGTATACACGAATTACTATTAGGTGTTCTATTCTATCTGATTGTAAAATTTAGCCATAAGATTGTTCTCTTTGACAGAGCATACTAAGATATCTAAAGAATTATTGGGACTATTATTTGAATATACTGAAAGAATTACATACTCATTGAACCCATTTTTTTATTGGCATGCAAAAGTAATCAATAATTCTTGATCATCTATTTGTTACACATCTTATTAGGTTATAGTTCAGTCCAAAACAATATATAAGTTATGTACTTATCTATAGGTTTGGCAGAATAAACTTACACATGTTAATTGACCAATTTTATCTTTTTATTGTGTTTCTCTTACTAATAGAGCTATTAGCAACTACATATGCTCGGAGAATGGATTCAGAAGCTACTAGTAACCACTAATGATTGGAGAAAGAGATCACTTCTCATTTTAATACTTGACAAGTTATTTATTAAAATATTTTCTGTGGGTAATTGTTGAAATTTATGCTGTGCTATTTAATTATGATAATTTGCTAAGTTTTGTTAGGAATAATTTTGTCAGGATAATATGCTTAATTCTTAACTTAGCAATTCTGTTGATTAATCATGCAAGAATACTTTGTCTCCAGTATATTCATGGGCTAGCTGCACGAGGAGTTCATTATCTCCATCGACCTGGTCCAACTCTTCAAGATCTTGGCTTTATGCTCCTTCCGGTGTGTTCTACCTACTGGGATTAACTGTGATCTAGAAAAAATGAATGCCAGTAAGATTTTAGGGGGCATCTGAGTTTTTTTTCTTATATTTTGCTTTATATTTCCAGGAACTTGGGAAAGAACGTGGCTACCTCAGTGAAAGTCTATTCTCCTTGTTCTTTTTGTCTTTCGTAGTGGTATGATTTGTCTATCTGTTGTTTTATGACTCTTTTCTGCAATCAAAATTTTGTTTGAAAAAGCATAGAGTTCTATTATGTAAGTTATCTTTTTCTGGAAGCGACACCAAAGTACCTGTAGTTTTAACTTCTGACAATCTTTTCATGATTATGTGTGCTTTTCTCTTTCTTTTAAATTTGATCTGATAAACTTTGTCTGTCCACCTCCATCTTTTTGCCATTGTTGTCTTTTGATTTTTCTAATTTGATGCATATAACTAAGAAATGAGTAACTATTAACAGAAGAAATGCCAAAGTTAGTTCAAACTCAAATATCAAACTTGTTAAAAGCTAATGCCAGAAAATGTCGTGGTAGTTTCATGATTTGCATACTTTCCATCTTTTTGTGCCATATTCTTTTCACACCACTTATTGTCTAATTATGGCATCATAATTTCACATGGTCAGCATTTACAGTGGTAGAGACTTTTAATTTCCAAATGATGGTAGGGAGGGGAAATTTAAAAATTGAATTATAATCCTCAATCAATGTATTGAAGCAGGATGCTTGCATCTTAGTTTTCAGTTTTCTATAAACATAGGATATCAATGAAGAACTAGAATGTTGATTTCTCTCTCAGCTCAATGTCACCTGAATGTTCTAATACTATTACTTACATAAATGATTTTTCTTAGCTATTCCAAACATGATTATGTAAACAACCGTGCTCATCATTCATGTAAGTAACTCTTGGATTGTTGTTCCTAAGTATTAGATTTCTTACTCATATCAAATAAGACACTTACAGTTTTGTTACTTATATCTCACCCTCTGCCCCTTCCATTGGTTCCTTCTCTTTGTGATGTCTTTATGTTCACGTGCATCCATTAAGTTGCTGTTATTACTATATTATCCAATACCATTTATTGATTATTTGATGATGTGTCACTGTGCATTTACTGTTGCAGTGGACTTTTCATCCTTTTGTTTATCATAGCAAGCGCTTCTACACTGTCTTGCTCTGGAGAAGAGTTTTAGCTTTTCTTGCCGTAAGTTTTTGTTGAGCTATTCTTTCTTTACATATTTGGTCCTCCTGTTTCGTAATGCTCTATGTTTCTTTTTTTGCAATTTTCCTGGCTTTTAAATGCTCAATGGTCTTTTCAGGCTTGTCAAACTTTGAGGATCATTACGTTCTATTCTACTCAACTTCCTGGTCCTAACTATCATTGCCGAGAGGTTTTTGTGAAATTTCTTGCTAATTTCTAATTTTCTGTCTCAGTTTAACTGATCCACTAATTCTTGTCATGATTCACTGTAACACTTGTTTTCCTTTCCACGTAGGGATCAAAGCTTGCCAGACTCCCCCCACCAGAGACCATAGCCGAAGTGCTGTTGATTAACTGTGAGATCCTTTTTTGGTATTAACTCATTATAGTTAAATGGTATAGTTTCGTATTTTGAGTTTTCATTATTTACCTTGTTTGCAGTTCCTCGTGGAATCCTATTTGGTTGTGGTGATCTCATATTTTCATCCCACATGATATTTATGCTTGTTTTTGTCCTTACCTACCATAAATATGGATCTAGAAGGTACATTTTACCCTTAAATTGGGCTCACATCTTTAACTTCTTATTTCTTTGGAAAAAATCTCATAATTTGTTTAAACTCCTGCAGGTTTATAAAGTTCATTGCCTGGGTTATTGCTACTATTCAGAGTTTACTTATAGTAGCTTCTCGCAAACATTACACTGTTGACGTAGTTGTTGCATGGTGAGATGAATTTGTGTGTTAGTATTTTCCTTAAACTCGGTACTTTAATGCTACTATTTTTGAATCTTTGCTATATCAGGTACACTGTAAATTTAGTGGTATTCTTCGTTGACAAGAAACTACCAGGTGTGTGTAAATAATGCACGAATTTTTTCTCAAAAATTATGTCCTATTGAATGAAACTACCATCTTTGAGATTTGAATTTTCTTTTATTTATCACAGAAATGCCTGAACGTTCTAGTGCACAACCATTGTTGCCACTAAGTGCTAAAGAGAAAGATGAAAAATCCAGAGAAGAGAACCACAAACTATTGAATGGAAATTTAGCGGATGCTGCTGATCGGGTATAATATTATTAGTGATTTGTTGCTTTTTATATCATGCAGTTCATTAGCTCTAGTTTCATATTAATTTGAATATACCATCTCACTAAAGCATTGTTTACGAAACCTGAACACATCAGGATGATCGACATGAATATTTACTTGATTTATTGAACAAGTAGATAACAATTTCAAGTTACATGCATTAAAGAGGAACTGTATACTAACTAATAATATGGAGTGATCACAATGTATTATTAGCAGAGTATCCTACAAATTCACTTTTGTTGACTGAGTGCAAATGTCTGTTTTTCTTCCCAACCAGTGGCAGAGACTGCAAATGAATGGCAAGCATGGAGAAGATGCTAACCACAATCATTCTGAATCGTTAGCGAACGGTGCTTAGATGATCTCCGACATCCAAAGGCTTCGGCTGTACACAGGGAAAACACCCTGTACTTATTCAACTTGAAGCCGACAGGGAACTCCTATGCTATCTCCACATCCCATATGACAACTGAGCATGTTATTTTTTTCACTCCTTGCATCAAGAATGTTCATATGTATTAGGTCTCTCTATCTTCAACAATTCTTTATCCTGCAGTAAAAGAAAATGTTCTGACTCGCGTTCATTTGCTGAATTCTGATGTGCTGTGGCCTGTGATCTTGTTTCAGGAGTTCTTGCCATAATTATTTTCTATGATGAAAAATCTATCAGAATTTTTTTGATACCTCTCCATTACTACATTTCAACCACAGCCCTTTTGCATACTACTGCTAAACCTAGTTGAAAGCTTCAAAGTTCCTAAGCATTATGCATTTTCTGAGGATTCAAGCCATTCCTCCTTCGTATCTATTGTAATATAATATTGATCAGAGAACTATAATTGTTATAACACTACGTCTTTGAAAATTATCAAATCTAAGCTTTATTATAAGTTTATCCAACTTTAACTAAAAACTTGGCATGACATCCACGTCACATTTTTTTTTTAAAATAAAGCTATTAAATTAGCTTCTGAACTATTCTCTCTCTCTATCATTTAAAGTTGAAATATATTTATCAATTAATCTAAATATAAATGAGAAAATCACTGCTAATTTTCACTTAGTGCATGAAGAAGCGATCAATAGGAAGTCGGGGCAGGCGCAACGGCGCCGCCAGGCGCAACGGCGCCGCCAGGCGCGGCGCCGGAACTGAGAAGCTCCGCCATGGCTCGCCGGGGATTCACTTTATGCTCCGCGCACAGGCCCGGTAGAGAAACACCTGCACCATTTTTCACAAAATTAATATCAGATTCCGCGATTTCTTGCGGCTTCATGATCGGAAAATGCATATATATAACACCTTCCCCGGCAGCGAGATTGAAGTAGAGGTCGACGATGTTGGGGCAGTTCTGGTAGCACGCGGCGGAACAGAGCTTCCCGGCGAACTCGTGCTCCAGCAGGGCGTCGGAGGAGAGGCCGACGGCATCGCGGCTGACGCCGCACGCCCGCACGCACTCGTCGGTCTCGACCCAGTCCCTGATCATCCTCCGCTCCACCTCCACCTCCGACGTCCTGCACTGGTACTCCGTCGGCCAGCCGCTCCGCTGGATGCTCTCCAGCAGGCACCGCTTCCCCGCCGACGAGATGGCAAACGCACACGCATCCTTCGGCAGCTCCTCGCAGGTCACGGCCCCTGCCAAGGCGTCGAACATATACGCAGCAGTAATCCATCAACAACAGAACAAATTAACATTAACATTACGTCGAACAGGCGGCGGGCAAACCTAAAGCGGAGGGGAAGAGTAGGAAAAATTGAGAGAGCAGGATGAGGGCCATGGCCATCTCGGAAGACGCCGGAGAAGCCATCGTCGGCGAGATCTATATCGATCGAGCAGGGCGACGGTGGTGCTTATATAGCCAACGGGACAACATTCTCTGCCTGGCTGGCAACCAAATTCTAAAATATTTATTTATGAAATGCAGGGTGTTTTTCAGTAACCTACTGAAACGAAGCGTTAGAGGCATAAATTTGGGTATTTAGTAGAACGGGAGAAACTGCTTCCTGGTTTAATTTCTCAGTGGATTAATCAATCTCTCTCTCTCTTTTTCTACAAAACGCAATAAGATGGTACCTTAGACTATTTTCTACAAAAAATTATTAGTCATTAAAATAAATTAAAAATATATATTAATATTTTTAAATCCGTTATTTATTAAAGAGATTTTTTTTAATAATACACTACAACTTAATTTCAAATTTCAAATTTCAAATACCTGATTTATTATTAAAGGATTTAATCACAATACTCCCGAGATATTATGCAATGAAAAAAAGGTGAAATGAATTCTAGATAATAAAAATTTAAATCTCATCTAAAATTTATTACATTTGAGATTCGGAGAGTTTAAAATATTTATGATTCAATTATATTTTTTAATTTATTATGATCATCAATGAAAAAAAAATTATAATCAAATCAATTATATTCAAAATTAATCATACGATGATGTCTGGATTTAATTTTTTTTTAATAAGATGATTAATAAAAGAATAATTCTTTTTATTAATAAATAATATAATTTCCTACAACACGTGGGAGTAGGGATGAGTAAAATATTCTATTAAATTTAATTAATGAATCCAACCGGCTAAATTTGAAAGTTTGATTCAACTAATTTAAATTATTATTATTATTATTAAAAAAATCAATTATTTCAATTTTATTCGATATAGTTTTAGTTTTAAATTTTAAAAATTAATTAAATTAAATCATACCAGATTAATATTTAAAAGAAATGTTTGAAATTGTGGCACGACTATCTTATTGTAAAATATGATTATATTCATTTCAAATATTTTTTACCGTCCATTCTAAATTATAGAAAGAAAAATCAATTATAAAATCAATTTATAACTAACCATCAAATTATAGTCATGTTGTGAGGAGAGGGTGCTATTGTCTCCTAGATTTTTTTTTTAAAAAAAAATAATAGTATATATTTGAAAGTTCTCATCGTTATTTTGACCAATCTATTTATCACTAGTTAGAAAATTTAAAATTAATTATAAAATTAAAAAACACTCGACTTAAACTATCTATTGATATCATTTTTATGAGAATATCATGTCTTCGAAGGTTAAATATTGAATTTAAAAAATATATATATAATAATAAATGAATAAATTAAATCGTAGAACATAAAGTGAGTGCATTAAATTAAAATTGGATCGGGTTCGAACTAAATTCAATAAGTAGGTGCAGAGATAAAGATTATGTTGGTTCAAATCGGGATTGATTTGAAGTTGATTTAGTCAAGTTATAATCGAACTAAATTTATGATTTAAATGAGTTCGATCGATTTAAAATAAATTACAATATTTTTGAGAAAATCTTTTCTTTCATTTTTTTCCCTCTTTTCTCCTACGCATAGTGCAGCCATGTTGTGTCATACGTCACCACCATGTCTTTGTCCATCATTCTTTTTTCCTTTTTTTTTTCCATTTCCCTTTTTCTCCGTTTTGTCTCCACGACTTACAATTTTTTCTTCTCATTTTCTCAAGCACAAGAGTTCTCTTTTTCTTCTCCGACAAGCAAAAAATACAGCATCAACTATTGCCCTCTTCCAGAAATAAGAGTCGCCCTCGTATCTTCTTTTTCTCGTGTTTTCTAAGGTTTTGTTGCACTGCAAGAATAATCCTATTTTACCTTATCTTGCTTTTTTTTTTATCATTATCGAGCTCACTGAAACTAGTCAAGATTGCTAACGAAGAAGATAAGCTTTCCTTTTTGTTTTTTCTTCTTCTCTATCTTATTTTCTATATTTTTCTCAAAAACAGTCTTCCTTGTATTTTTTTCCCTAGTGAACAATTCTTTATAAGCAACTTCTTTTCTCCTTTGTTCAACCACAACAACAAGAGGAGTAAATTGTTCATTTCTTCTTTCATGTTTCATTTATCGAAGAAGAGTTGTAAATTATAAACTTTAGTTTATTATGTTGCTATTAGGATGATTATTTAGATTAGAATGGAGGTATCATCATAAGAATACTATATGTTATGAGAAAACAAGATCACAACTAATTGTTTGACTTTTATTCATAGATAAACTCTATGAATTGATAGATTGTTTCAACTAGAACTCAGGATTAACGTCGAAAATTTTAAATTTAAATTCATTTTCAATTTCTTAAATTTAAAATTTAAGTTTTTGGATTATGAAAATTAACCTATACTAATATTTGAAAATTTTAAAAATCGCTCCTCCTAATTAAAAATCTTTACTATGCCACTATCCACGTGAATTAATTTTTATTTTATTATAATAAAAATTTGTTATCTACTAGTTAATTAGCCATGATTGGTGTATTCAACTGTGTCAATTGATGTGCAATAGTGATTTACTCATTTTTAATTATAAAAGTTGATCTATTTAATTTATCTAAAAAAATTAATTAATTTAATTTTAATGATATGATTCCATAATTTTTTTTCATCAATAATCAAAATAAATAAAAAAACATATATAAATATTCATCCTAACAACCCACCGTCTATAATTTTATTAACCCGAGTTATCAAATCTCCACGGGATGAGTCTAGTACGTGAGGTGTTGGCATAATAAGATCTAGAAGTCAAATCCTAGTTAGTAGCCAGATTCCTGCCCCCTTATGCATTAGTCACTATTCAGGCTGGCTAGACTAGCCCCGTGATTTACCTCCTCTGTGTTAATTCTGGGACGGACTGACGGGAACACTGTGGGCGAGCCCCCTTATGCACTAGTCACTGTTCGGATGACTAGACTAGCCTCCGTGATTTACCTCCCAGCTTAACCCAGCAGCCACAGCCCAGCTTAACCCAGCAGCCACAGCCCAACCCAAGCCAAACCATCGAAGGGTCACTTCCGGTCTTCAACAAGTGAACTGCGGTCGGATCGACGAAGGACCGAGCGAGTTCTCGGTTGTTGTTTTTTCTTCCCTCTGTATTTCTCTTTCTTCCACCTTCGCCATGCTAGGTCTCGCGATCGACGGCGGTGGTAGGTGATGCCAGGAGA
>JBBUKS010000100.1:3346181-3365338 GCA_038050645.1 Hedychium gardnerianum
CCTTTATAAATAGAAATATGATACAACGAGTTCATACAACAATCATCATATGATTGGCTCTAGGGCTCTCACTAACAGTCCCAACAACTACTATTCTCAGGCCCGCGATCCTGAACCACTTTTGAGTAGACAATCTATCACATTTAGAAGTAAATGCAAGTACAGTAAAAGTTTATACCAACAATGAAGATTAGGTATAGATTGTCGGTGTGCTTTCTCGATGTAATAATGACAGAGCTTGTACAAACAGAGCAACATAGAAGATTGGACGAGAGAATTGATGATGAGCCTCGGATCCCGAGACTTCTTTTATAAGTCATGTTTAGTCGATTGAAAAATTGTTTAGTCGATTGAATAAACTATCCGTCGACTGATCTCCGCTCTCTTCTTTATTTGCTTTAATCTAATCTGTCGATCTTGCAAATCACATTTTTATCGTTCAACTGAATCTTTTTCCATTAACTGAACTCATAGGGTTTCCTTTCATGCGTGATCCAATTTGATCGTCTGAACTTTCCAACTTTAATCGATCGACTAATCCTCCTGATTAGTCGACGGAACCCAAACGTTTACTTTCCTACATGATCCAATTTGATCGCCTAAAGTTTTCAACTTTAATCGATCGAATAATCCTCATGATCAGTCGATCGAACCCAAAGGTTTCCTTCTTTGTTGGATTCAAATCTCATTTCATTCTGATCAGTCAACTGAAGCCTTCACTATGATTAGTCGACTAAATCATTTTTCTGTAAAATAAAGTTAACACAAAATAATAATAATAATAATGTTCATGTGAAATAGAGTTAAAATCATATAATTATGCATGAATATGTCTGACAATTAGGACTATCTGATCTCGACTTAGAAATTTTCATTAATTTTTTCAGTCAGATCATTACCTAAGATTTATCCCAACCGGGACACAATCTCATTATTCTTTTTTTCAGAAGAATCGCTCTACTCCAGGAGCTTACTTCAATTTATCCGCTAAACATATAGTCCTCCAAATTTATTTGAACTTTTTCTGTTTAGCATCCTCACTGATTCATTTCGACTTTTTTTGTCTAGTATCTTTGATTTACCGAGACTTTCAATATTTAGTATCCTATTGAGGCTTTCCAAATTGTTAAATATGCACACTTTATCATTCCATTATATCATAATAATATTTAATTTTAACTTTGAATCTTTAATCACATTTTTATATTCGAGTATAATGCTTCTTACATTAATAATTAATCGGTAACTTTGCAGAATTTATGAATATTTTTGAAATAAAATCATAAGAGATAAGAGGACATTCATGTGATTTTTTTTAAAAAAAATATTAATATAATATTTCTCTTAATTTGAGCGTCCTTTTAATTTTCACTTTTTGTTTTTTTATCGTTTTCTAAATTGTTATGATGTTAAATAAATAAAATAAAAAAATCTACACTCCCTGCGGACAAAACTACAGGTGGGACCCACTCTCCTTCTTCAACCCACGTGAAAAACTCAGTGGGCCCACATACTCTGACCGTCTGACGTGGTGAGATCGCGACGCAGAACGATCCGGCGAATTTCCTTTCCTTTTCTTTTTTTTTTTTTATATTTAATTTGACAGTCTTGTCCTCTTCCTCTTTTCTCTCGAGTCTCGTCACTCTCACTCTACCTCGCACCTTCGCTCGTTTGTGTTCGTGCCGGCGATCGCGTCGCAGTAGAGACTAGAGAGGAGAGGGACCCATGGCAGACTGGGCTCCGGTGGTCGTCGGCGTGGTGCTCTTCGTGCTTCTCTCGCCAGGACTCATCATCGAGGCCCCCGGCACCCACCGTCCGGTGGAGTTAGGAAGCATGCGGACCAACGGCAAGGCCGTCGCCCTCCACACCCTCATCTTCTTCGCCATCTACTCCATCATCATCGTCGCCCTCCACCCCCACATCTACACCGGCTGATTCGATCCGATCCGATCCGAACCATCCTTCTTCCTGTAGGGTTTGCAGGTCATCTCGCAACTCACATGTATCACATTCCGTGTTCTTACCTCTGCTCCGACAACCGATTTCTAGTTTTCATCAGCAGTAATCGAATGCTTATTGCCATGGATCTGACGATGAGATTTGCGAGCTTTGTTAGAATTGCATGTAGTTTCTGGAAACCCTAGAAGAAGACAATCGAATGCGTTGTAAACGAGTTTCTAGTCAATGTACCTTATTCAATTGTCTTAGCTCGGTTCAAAAAAATCCGATTTTTTTTTATTATGAGCAGTAGCAATCGAATACTTATTTCCATGGATTTATGAAGAGATTTTTCTGCCTTGGTTGAATTGTCTGTGATTGAGATTTTCAAGTGGGAAAGAAAAAGACGATCATATGCTCCTCTCCTCTTTCAATCAGAATCTTTCTATAGAATTTATTTATCTAGAAAAAAAAAATCATCCTCATCTTGATTGAAGGCATCCAAATTAATGAGACAGATTCGTTATCTCTATCCCTTTTCCCAGTCTCTTTCTAATAGACAAGTGGAATATGGCATCTATGAGGAAAAAAAAGGGAACTAGGCCTTCATCTGTTTAGTTATGTTTACTTGTATGAACAGAGTGAATGAATTGATGATTGAACAAATGTGAACCAACATCACTGTGGCACTGGTCATTTTGAAGCTTTAGATCTTTGTATTAGTGGATAGAGGATGATATATAACAAGTTCATTTCACTTGCATTGAATGACAAATTCATTTCACTTGATTCCATCTATTGATATATCATGTAAAGATTGTGACACCCATACCATAGGGCCGAGCAATCCATTCAAAATCAAATAATCAATTAAATTGAAATTGAACAAATTGAAAATTTTAAAATTAATCGAACCGATCAATAAATATCAATTAATTCGGTCAAAAATTAAATTGTAGTGTTGATATTTTCAAAATTCAACACCATGTTGTATTTTAAAAATCAACACAACTATAGAAATTACACCTCGGAGTGATGTTGATTTTTGAAATACAACATTATTGTGATGTTGATTTTTGAAATACAACATTATTGTGATGTTGATTTTTGAAATATAACACTATTAATTTTTGAAAACCACCACCATAGTGGTGCAGTTCCGCTTCGATCCGATTGATAATATTGATTTATTCAATTTAATCGAATTAAGAGTTTTAAAATCGAAACTATATGAAATAATCAATATTTTTTTTAAAATAACTGAACCTAATTTTTAAATTTGATTGATTAATTTGATTTAACCAAATTTTTGCTCACACAATCTCGAGAAGACAATTAAAACCATTGAGCTTAATTCAAATGAAACCATTAGTTATTATATGGTTATTGCTAGAGGATGGTGGCATGAGGGATGAAAAGGTGGCAACAAG
Source organism: Hedychium gardnerianum (assembly GCA_038050645.1). Taxonomy (NCBI): domain Eukaryota; kingdom Viridiplantae; phylum Streptophyta; class Magnoliopsida; order Zingiberales; family Zingiberaceae; genus Hedychium; species Hedychium gardnerianum. Next base: position 3,349,550 of record JBBUKS010000100.1, read on the forward strand.
AGTTGATAGTCTTGTGTTAGAAAAATATAGAGAAAAAGAAAAGTAAAGTAGATTCTCAGCTTGGTGGCTTGACCTCATCAATGTTGCTCTCCAGAAGAAGATGAAAGAAGATTTAGCACAAGGTCCAAGTTATGATCGCAACAAAGTGGACCAAAAATATGAGAGCTGAGGCAAAAGAAGAGAAGATTTCGCGACTAGTGCGCAGTGTGCGCAGTGTGTAGGTAGAGAATCGAAACGCAAACACGGCGGCACGCAAAGGGAAGCAGACACAGATGGGGTGATGGAGTGTGTATATGTATAATACTCAGAAGTTAAGTATAGCAGAATGCAATAACTATTGTTACTCTAAAGTCAAACAACAAGAAGTAGTTAATCAAACAAAGTAGAAGTTGGAGAACTTGCCTTATCCTTTGAAGTCCTTGAGTGATCAAACTTCTTAAGTCAGAAAGTTCCATTTCCCAGAGGTCCCTTGAGCTCTTCACAAACACCAACAGTTCTAAGCAATGGCACTAGACTATACAATAGATAGCTAAAATTTATCATCCGGCACTAAACCTCTCTGTATCATTTCATCATGGAGGCAAAATGCCTCTTTCACATTGTCAACAGAAACATGACCATTCATCAAGGTTGTATAGGTGGATTTATCAGGTTGGACTCCTTTCTCAATCATTCTCTTGAACATGGAATTAGCCACTCGCGTCTTGCCTAGCTGACAAAACCCTAAAATCACCATATTGTATGTGATAACATCTGGCATTACCCCTTTGTTTTCCATCTTATTGATCAATTCAAAAGCTTCAAGCATCTTCTCTTCCTTGACAAACTGACAAATCAGTGTATTGTAAGTAATTCGATCGGGGAAGACACCATTTCTAATCATCTTCTTCATCACTTTTTCAGCTTTTGGAGTATCACCGGCTCGACAGTGCCCTTTAACAATTGAATTATATGTCACAAGATTTGGTGCGATTCCATGTTCCACCATTTCATCCCAAAACTTGAAGGCTTCTTCCATTTGACCGAAACTACAGTAGTAGTCTATCAAAATGCCATAGGTAAAGCAGTTGGGCAGAATTTCTCCGCCGAGCATGTCAGCCCACAACTCAGTTACCTTATCCATGTTTCCTTCTTTGCAGCAACCGGCAATCAAACTATTATAGGTTACAATGTCAGGCTTCAAATTGTTGTCGAGCATTCTATCGAACAACCTCAAAGCTTTCTCAACATCACCATCCTTGCAATATCCATCGATGAGAGTTGTAAATGTGCAGAAGTCAGGGGCTGTTCCTCGTTCTACCATCTCAAGAAAAAGTTGATATGCATCTAGCAGCCGCCGTTCCTTGCACATCCCATTCAAGATTGTATTATAGGTGACGACGTCCGGCAGACAACCATTCTCGACCATTTCATCACGGATCTTAAGAGCTTCAGAGGTCGATCCAAGTCGGCAAAATCCACGGATGATCATAGTGTAGATCACATTATCAGGAACTAAACCGATAGCCTTCATTTCTCGGAGATATGCCAACGCTCGATTCATATCGCCTTTCTTTGCAAACAAATTTATCACAGAGCTAAAGCTGACTATATCAGGAACAAGGCCGCTGCTGGTCATCTTGTTAAAAATCCTCAAGGTCTCGCCGGTGTCGCTGAGCTTACAGAACCCACCGAGCAAAATGTTGAAAGTAGAAACGTTGGGCACCAAGCCTCGACCCAGCATTTCATCCAGCAATTCTTTTGTTTTCTCGTGCTGCATGTTCTTGCAGAAACCATTCATCAAAGCATTGTATGTTGAAACATCTGGCTTCAATCCCTTATCAGCCATTGAATTCAACAACTGCAGCGCCTCTTTCAGATGCCCCGCGCGGCTGTGAGCATCGATCAGAGTGTTATACGTCACTAGATCGGGGAAAATTCCTCTTTTTGACATTTCGGAGATGAAAGATTCCGCCTCGTCGAACCTACGATCCTTGCAGAAGACGTTCACCATGATGTTTAAGGTGTAGATGTTGGGACTTACCCGCATGTCGATAATGTCGCTGTATATTTCCCTTGCTCGGTCGATCCAATCCATCCGGACTAATCCGGAAAGCAGGCTATTGCAGGCGTCGATCGAAACGGCGAGACCTCTAGCCTTAAGCTCCTGGAACGCCTCCGCAGCTTCCCTCTGCTTCCTCGCCTGGACGTAGGTGCGGATCAATAGATCGAAGATGGCGGATCGGGGGCGAGCGGAGTCATTGGCGGTGGAAACTAGTGCGTCGACGACCTCGGTTCGAGATGCCCCCTTGCGGCGGACAAGCCGGAGGAGAAGGGACTGGGCGTCGGCGAAGCGACGGCTGCGAACGCAGATGTGAATCATGGTGCAGAGGGTCTTGGAGGGTAGCTTGCCGCCATGGAGCGGAGTCTGGGGCAAAGGGAGGTTCTTTTCGAAGCATCGATCTAGGGCGTCGAGCGGGAGGGGAGGCTTGAGCGGACTACGGGAAAGAGAGTTTTGAGGATGGATTTGGAAGGGGACAGGAGGAGGAGGAGGAGGAGTGTTGATGGCGGAGGAGGAGCGGTGGAGGGCTGCACGGCGGGTTGCGTTTCCGACGGAGGAAGACGGCGCCATGGGTGGAATATCACTCGACCTCTTGGAAATTGGATCGGTTGGAATATCACTCGCTCCCGTCCCGTGGATTGAAAAATTAAAAAATAAAAATAAAAATAAAATTGTATAATCTGCAAATGATAAATTAAATTCATTCAGTTTCTCTTACTCTGCTCCAATGGCGAGGCGAGGCGAGGCACTTCTTCCTCTCCGGAGTTCGAGTTATGGATGGCGGGAAGTAACCCTTCGCCCGTCCTCCTCACCGCCGACGAACTCTTCATCGAGGGCATCCTCCTCCCAAACCAGCGACTCCCACTGATCAGCTCCAATTCCGGCACACCGATGGCTTCTGCCCCACCTCCTACCTCTTCAGTCTTCATCCTCATCTCCCGCCGCCACCGCCCACCTCCTCCCCAAGAGGAGTGACGGCCACCTGATCCTCAAGAAGGACCGGCGAGGCGCTGGGAGGCCCGCGGAGCTCAACATCAACCTCTGGCCCTTCCCCCTGCAGCCGCTCCGCCGGCACCGCCTGCTCATCTTCCTTCTCCGTGGCTGCCACCACAGCCGCCCGCAAGGCCAGAAGCGCACCTTGCTCAAGGAACAACTCCCGCAGCGAATCCTCCTCCAAGACGGCGGGCGCCATCGGCACCGCTAGTCGGGTGGTGATAGCCTCGTTCGCCAGCGGCATCCGCCTCGTGCGTACAAACCCAGCGCGGAAGATACAAAAGGAAGTACCCAACACCAACAGCAAGCAACAACTACCACCGGCCGACGCCGAATCTGCCAGCTTCTTCAAGCTCCCAGCCATGTTTTCTCTCCCAAGAACGTCAGCTACTATTAATTAACTGTATCGATCCAATCGATCACTCTGTTGATACTACGATCCTGATGAACGTATATTAATTATCAGAACGTACCCAACGCAGCATTACTTTGAGTTGGCTCACAAACGATGCAAATATGATATACGATGCAATCTTCTTAACTTCCAACTAGAAAATATGAGCACTTTAAATTTTATATCTCAACAAACTTTTGAAGTCTTGTATTTTTAAGAAGAGGGTGAGAAGTCAAGAAGAAATTGGTTGTTTGAGTTTCAATAAGGAGAACAAAAAAAACAAAAAAAGTGTATTTGGGGATATTATCTGAAATGACACAAAGAAATGACAATAGGATGGCAATGACTCAGGAGCGAGATTAATCTAACAACCTTACAAGCTCTTTCTATATAAAAATGGCCCATATTAGCTAATACAATAACCTCCGTGAAGGATCTCATATGACAAACAGGACAATGAATGTGAGCGAAAAAATAAAAGACTAACACTAGAATTCCCAAGCTGAGCCAACAAAGTTCACCACCAAATGAGAAAACAGAAAAAAAAAATGAAAATGAAAATGACCTCTCATTCACCAAATTCCTGCTGTTTTAGCACCCCCTCAATAACAATGAAAGAAAAAGCCCACACCACCTCTTAACTTACTGCAACTGACAGGTTAGAAGTCGAAAATAAGTGGATTAGTATAAACATATTAGCAGAACGCTAGTAGTACCTTTGGCCCTAGTATTCCAATCAATCTAAGCACAGAAATCCCAGAACCATCACCAACTAATTTCTGCAATCAACATGTTAAGAGGCACAAAAGTGAAGAATGTAAGCAAATTCAATGAGCACATTAAGTTTAGATACCAATCAAACAGGGAAAATGCAATTTGATAAACAAAATTGGAGAAAGAAATGAATAGGTGCAAAACAACTTGATAAAGCATACGTTCACTTAGAAGCCCTGATTTTAGTTTGAAATTAAAATATCAAGAGAATGTAATAAAAGAACCATGCAAGCAAAAAATTATTCTTAAACAAATTATAATCTGATTTACCACTTTTAGCCTGGCCTCTGCACGTTCAAAAGTTAAGCAGGATACGAATGTTAACAATATATAGTATAGAAAAAAGCAACGCTATGAAGTTTAGATTTGGGGACTCCATTCAGATGAATAGAAGAAGCTGAAGACATATGATTATTACCATTTAACGAATTCATATTATCAATGCTCGCCAGATCATTTACCGGATGCACCACTTACAAACAACTCAAATAACAGATCTTCTGCTGTGTCACAGAAACTTTAAACCATATTAGACACCATAGAAAATAAACAGATAAGACAACTAGAGGTAACCAATACCCATGAAGTGGTATGGCAAACAGCTCAGCCTCACAGGAGGATGCTAAGAATGCATGTCAACTCTGCATGACAGAAGCAGCTAAAAAGTAGTATTTTTTTTTTGTTCAAAGTATAAGAAAATTCTCACATTAATAAATGTAATTAGCTTCATAAGGGAAACTATCAAATACTGAAGACAAGCCAAATGATTAGTCCCAATTGCAAATTTAAACATCACAAGAGTATTTAGAAAGAGATCCTTGCGGCAATAATATAGAACAAATGTAGATGAACTAGAAAAAGTTTATGGCCGCCTGCCGTCTAAGAGTAGAGAACCAATTTTCCTGCTGGATATTAGCACTGTTAGGCATAAAAGAAACCAGTTACAAATTGACCATAAATCCAAATTTAGTGACCACTTCTAGTCCCAGCAGTCTCTGCAATAATCAGAATATACAGCAAGATAAGATGTGAGTTCCAAACTTCCACTAGTTGCAGTTATAGCAATAGGAAAGAAATTGAGAATTTAGCTCCAAGATACCACATGCCTGACAAAAACCACATTAAATGTCAATCCGAAAATGTTAAATTAAAGCAGTAAGGTAGCGGAAAAGATAACTGATTAAATCACTGCTCATAAGCTGTTACTAAATTGAATAGATGCATGGAGAGTGATATGGAAAATAAGCTGTTGTCTCATTCCGAATGAGCATGTAGCCAGGATAATCCATGCCTCAATGCCTTAATGAGACAAATGAGTAATGGGAATAAAAAAGGCATTAGAGGTAAACACAAAATAAACAAAGATTTTTCTTGAATTATCAACACATGCATAGCTAAAATTTGTAAATGCATCTAATAAAATAAGGCATGCATAAAATGAATCCTACAGATGCATGAGAAATTCAGATAATTTAAATAATGGCACCGAGTAGAACAGAGAGTCTTATGTGTGCATTGAGCATGTAAGAATAAGGCACACTAAAGCAGATACAATGTATATATAAATGAATCAATATGAAACTTAAGAAACAATCTGTATTCATAGACATGTGATGTGTAGAAGATATCAATATCAACCATAAGAAAATATCTGCATTCATAAACATGTATGAAGCATTCCCGAGTGTATCCTTAAAATTGAGCAGTTTATTGCATACATTATATCCTTCTTTATCATTATAATTTCTCAAAATATTGTTTGATATCACCTGCATATGCCCCACACCCCACATGTGCATTATGCAATAGGTTGACGGCATGTCGACTACATAATGTATAAGCTTTTTGAAAGCTTGATGCCCCATGCCAAGTTAAAATTTTGATTTACAATACATAATAAGGTTTGTGTCAAATAATATCCAATCTAAGGGATCAAACAGTTTCAATTTACAAACCATCTTAACTTCCTTCTTAGCTGCTTCATGTGGTTATACATGTGATAAATTTGATTAACAAGTGTGTAATATGAATAACTAATTTCTTCTTTGTTTCAACAAATGAACATTGAAGAAAGTAAAATAGATTTAAAAATAATCAATTATATTATTGCCATAGATTATTCAAATGACAGAGCATGGATGAATGGACCAAATTCACCTCAAGAGGCTCAGTTTTCATAGAAGTCAGGCTTCATATCAAGCAATAACACATTTGAACTAGCCTAGAATGCATAACTTTCTGAATTGAAAAAAAAAAAAATCAGATTTATTTAACCAACATCAACTATTTTAGAACCACATATCGCCAGTATTATAACAATATGTAGCTTCCAATCTTAACATTAAGTCAAGATAGAAGGACTGGGTCCAACTCCTCCGAATCTCAGTAACTGAAATATATATAATCAGCTGACTAGTAAAATTAATTTAGATATTAATCTGACCCAATCTATTGGTTGGCCATGGAGTATTGGAAATATGATGCCCACAACAAGAAATACAACAGAAACTGAATGTGAAAAAACATAAAATAAAAAGTACATATTTTTTTCTTTATATGACATTTTGATTACTTCAATTTAATATTATATCTTCATAGATCCTTTTCTAAAGCATATAAAGGAACATTTCCAATAGTCAAATTTCTAGATCTACACATTTTGAATAACTTTTTTTGTCATTTGCATTTCTGGCTTACTTATATTTTCTTATACTATGATTCCCAATCACGTGGTCATTAGTTAATCTGAAATCATACACATTACAATACTAATCTGCATCAAGTTATACCATGTAAAAGCTATGATGTCTCAAGGATTCAATGTGTAAATAATAAATACCAATCTAGTTGAAGATTTTAGAAGTAACGGTTTTCTAATTTATTAAGAATGCTCAAATCATGAACTAGTAGTATCCAAAATCTAATATAATTTCTTTGATGTATGTTATATAGTGCAGATCATGATGTGTGAGAGAGGCTACCTGCACTTCATAAACAAAATCAAAAAGGTCAGTTAAAGTACCTTGATAAACAGCAGCATCACTTCAACTCTGACATTAATTTCTCATATTCTGCATCTGAAGCACGAGTAGTTGATTGTTCAGAAGAGGATACAGGCTGAGGTGGCATTGCACTATGGGCCCATGGTACATTCCCAATGCTCTGCGTGGGATCAAAACTATGAGGTGGCACAGGTGGTGGAACAGGAACATAATAAGGTGCATAGCCATAAGTTGCTGGAGCAAATGAAGGCGGAGGAACAGGTGGGCTAACTCCCAGTACAGAACCACTACCATACATATCAGTTGGTACAGGCAGGGCAACAGTATTAGTAGAACTCTGAGGTTGAACTCCAGGAGGAAGGTTCTGCATTGATTCACTAGAAGGCATATTTTGACCTGGGACACCAGGAGGGGCTGTTTGTTGCTGAGGGGGATACTGCATTGTATAGGGAGGCACTGACTGACCTTGAACAGGGGTGTACATGCTCGAACCGGGAGGAGGTGGAACATAGGGTGCATATGGAGGAGGAACATGAGGTCCCCAGGGAACTGGAGCATAACTACCAGGCGGAGGTGGTGGGTTTGTGAGAGGTGCGCCAGGCATGTACTGCTGAGAAGGGTATGCACCAACTGATGCTGGAGGAGCTGGAGGAACCGGCATCGGCAGTGCTGTGGGCTGTGGTGGCTTGCCAGCCACACGAACAGCTATAGTTCTTCCTTCCAGATGATAACCATTCATACTAGATATTGCCTGATTAGCCATAGATACATCAGAGTACTTCACGAAACCATAACCTTTACTAAGTCCAGTGATTCGATCCTTGATAACCTTTGCCATTACAATATCACCAAAGGGGGAGAACAACCTAATCAAGCTATCATCATCAAAGGCAGGAGGCAAATATCCAATATAAAGATTTGTTTCATCATAGTCCTTCTTAATCAGACTTTGTGCACCACCAAGATTAGTTCCTGGAGCACTTGAACCAAGAAGTGGCAATGTAGAACTCTGCTTCGTGGAAGACTCTGGACCAGCACCACCAAGCTCAGCTAAAAAGTTTTGGTACTCATCGTCCATCTTCTTAACTGTTCCTTTCATGGGGCAGTCAATCGTGGGATGCCCACCATCACCACAAATTTTACAAAGAACATCACTCTTAAATGTTGAAGTGCGTGCAGGACAAGCATACTGCCTGTGTCCTGGCTCACCACACAACCTACAGAATTCCTCATCCCTGATAGTTCCATTCAAGGCTGCAAGTTCTCTCAGCTGCTGTCTTTTGTGTTCGTTCAGCACCTCGTCAACGGGATGCAGAAGTTTCTCGATCATGGCAGCAGCAGCTTCTAGTGAGTCCTGTGTCTCCGCTTCCACCAGGACATGTAAATCTTCATTCTCAGCTGGATCTGGCTTGTAGTCCCTCTTCTGAAGCAATTTACCTTCTTTGATAGACCCTTTTCCCCTGATGACGATCTTTGCTCCTGTCTCCTTCTCCATCCTTTTTTGTGTATTTCCTCGCGGACCAATGATGAGACCTATGAAGTTATAGCCTGGATACTCCTTCATAGGAATATAGAGCTTCTTTTGGAGCTTTGGTGGACGATAATCAGCAGGAGGACGGAACGCCGGGTTCCGCTGAATCAGTTGGGAAATAATCTCCTGCCGTTCCTTATTCAGCCTCTCCCGCGCCCGATACTCACGAGTATTGATTCGGATGCCCATGTTATCGTAGATTGGCTCAGGGGACGGTGACCGGGCACCCTCAGGACGATCATCTAGAGGCAAGGTGGACTGCAAGCGACGGCTGATCTCAAGAAGCCTGAAATTGAGGGCCTGTACCTCAGGATCAAGATCCGCAGTGAACTCCTTCATGAAGTCTGGGAGCTGAACGACGGGCTTCGGCTCTTCCTCCGCCCAACGGGACTTCCTCTTCCTGCCACTACCATCGCCAGCCGCATCGCCACCGTTCTGATCGGCCTCAGACGGAGTGGGCTCCCACCGGCTGCGCCGGCGACGGCGGCGACTGCTCGCTTCCTCCTCGCCACCTGAGGCGTCCTTGTCAGTGCCGCTGTGAGTGACTGCGTTGCCGGACATCACCTGCCGGTCATCGAGCTTCGCTGGGAGGGCATCCTGCTTGGCTGGGGTGATGAAAGGTGGCGCGTGGTCCTGGTAGGGATCGAATGGGCCTTCGGCGGGGGGAGGCGGGGGGAAGCCCTGATCTAGGGTTTCGTGTGCCGGCAAAGGAGGGGGAGGAGGCGTAGAGGAGGGCGGCGGAATTAGGGTTTGGAAGGATTGGATTTCGGCGTGGGCTTCGTCCATGAGTGAGAAAGATAAGCCGACAAACTTGACGAATTAGTACGAGAAGAGATCGAGTCGCCGTTCGGCATATTTATAGGATTTTGTTTGGACTGGGCCGTTATAGTGACGGCCCATTAAGACAGGTTGGTGTATAGAAATAACTCGTGGGCCTCTTCGTACAAACAAAAGCCTTTTTCAAATACTTATTGGGCATATATGGGCCCGGCCCGATAAAGATATTGGTTTATAGAAAGAAGGGACTCATGGTCGCAAGCCTCAACCCTCCAAACAACTAAGATTCGTGTTTGTCATCTATTTTCGTGTTATTTTTTTTTTGATTTAGGTATCAAATTTTTTGAATTAATTAACTCTGAAAGTAATCAGCTTAGCTTCACATAAACTTCTAGGAATCGACCCGATACCAAACGTTTGTCTTACAAAGCAACTTACCATGACACCAAGCCCGAGGATAATCTAGTTTCGTGTTCTTAACATATGTGAGGTAGGAGGCATGTATTCGATGTTGCATATTTCTCATGATTTGTTGCTAGTGTTGTCGGGCGAGAACTCAATGAAAAAAAAGATGTTTCGTTCATCCTAAGCGCTCTTCATTTTTGATCTCATGATGAGATGTGTTAGTGCAGTTTGCATTGATTATTTAAATTCAATATTTTGATATATGACAACAGGTTAAAATTAGACTGTTGTTATCTAACCTTTTGAGCTAAGTGTGCAAGCTAACTGATTTGACGAATCTAGAGGACCAGACACCAGGTAGAAGTCCAGTCATGTCAGGAAGGATCAGACAATTATCAAAAAGTCCAACTGGGTCAGAGAGGACCAGACAACTGGCAGGAAGTACAGTCGGATTAGGGAGGACCAGATGATTGACTGAAGTCTAGATGAAGGATTTTGGCAAGAAGCCCTGGTAGATCAAAAGATGTTAAAAAGGATGTTAGCAAATGATAAGTGAGGTAAGTAAACTTAAGGAGCAAATCCAGTGAGGTTGAGTCCCGGTGGGGATGGTAGGCGCTAGTCCAACTTAAATCCAACTTGAAAATATAAGTTGAGACCGTGACTAGATCCTGATCGTGGTTAGATAGGATCTAAGTCACAAATATAAATGATCATGCATATTTATTCTAACTTTGTGCTGCAAGTTGTTTTATTTTATACTAATGTGCTTTTGCAATTTAAAGTAAGAACCAAGCTGAGTGAACAGTATTGATAAAGGCAACTCAGATTCAAAAACGCTGGAGGCGCCTCGAGAGGATGGAGAGACCTTGGAGCCAGAGGCGCCTTTAGTGGATAAAGACGCATCAGATCCAAAGGCATTGGAGGCACCTCGGGTGATTGGAGACGCCTCAACGCAAAAGCGCTGGAGGCACCTCGAGTGGATGGAGACATCTCAATGCATGGATAAGCAGCGAGGCTTGATTTTCGCGAGCTGCTAACATGTGGCACTGATGGAGGCGCCCTGGACAACTTGGAGGCGCATCGGAGTAGATAATCAATGACTTTCTTGAATCAGATCAGCCTCAATGGAGGCGCTCTGGATCGATATAGGTACCTCCAATGAATGATAAAAGAAGGTCGGAGAGCAGCACTTGAAGATGACTCCTAAACACTATTTTTCCATCATAGTGTTGCTCCAAGCTCTCCAACTGCTGTGCTATAACCATGCTGCGTCGAATAACGTCAGATCCACCTTCTACAATAAGATCTTCACCAACACTAGCCGTCATCGATCATCTTACGTGTTGGGTAATCGTTAAATATTGTAGTTTTATATACTTGCATAAGAAGGTGTAGTGTTATTACACCTTCTTCATCCTGTATTTAGTTTCTCCGTCCGTGGTTTTTCAGAGGAGATGATTAGTACATTGCTCATTGGAAATGTCTCAAAGGGACGTGGGTCTTAGAGTAGTAGTCCGCTGGGTTGCGAACCAAGTAAAACCAACTTCACCATTTTTCTCTATGTTTCTCTTACTTCCGCTACGCATTTGATTTCTGATATGCATAGATTATATATGTTTTTATGCATTGTTTGATGCACATCTTCTTATATTTCATTGACATGATCTGCATTATCGTACCTTATTTTATTATGTTATCATACTTTTTACTCTATATCGTTTAGAAATCTACTCTTTGCATGTTTTCATTTATAGGATGTGTTTCGGAGCAAAATCAAACTTTTACGGAGAACAAAGCATAAAAGCAGAGCAGCTAGAAAAAATCCTGGTCGTGCCTCAGATGCAATAGAAGCTCAAGTCCTGGCCGTGTCTATCAAACACGACCGTGTGACTTATATAAAGGAGGCCAAGGCACGGCCGTGTCTCACAGACACGGCCATGTATCAATCCTAGACAAACTTGAAGCATGATCGTGTCTTCCAGACACGGCCGTGTCTCACTTGCAATGCATCCTCAAATCTGGGTTGTGCCTCCACCCATCAAAGCCTCAAGTCCTGATCGTATCTCCCAGACACGACCGTGTGCCAGAAGAGATATGGGTCTTGTCTCATGCCTATAAAAGGAGGTTTTTGCCCCTTTCTCAAGGGAGGTTGTTCTTCCCTTCTATGGAGAATACTAGGTCCATCCACACTCTACTTTTCAGAGGTTTTTCGGGCGATCCAAAGCGGACTTCTCCAATATATCATCATCAAAGCAAGGAGAGCATTCCCAAAGACCAAGACAGCATCCGGCTAAACATTCCTTCCCTCTTTCTTTTAGACTAGGGCTTGAATGTTTCTTTCTATGTTTTTGTACTTTCTTTCCTTGTCTATGGAGTAGATCTCTTGTATTCTAGGGTTAGGAAGTAACTATGATATGATTGATGATGTTTGAACTATGAATATGTCAATTTCTCATTTCTATGAGATGTTACCTCTTATGTTATATGTGTTGTGTCTTGTGCATGTTTGATGAAATATGTATGTGAATGATGCATGTAGATCTAGGGTTTTGCAACTATGTTAAGGTTGCTACTGGACTGAATAATCAAGAGATCCTTAGTGATAAAGGATTCTCATTTAATCGAACATTTGTGTCCTTAGTGACAGAGGGCACCAACACTTATTCCACTTTCTAGAGTTAAAAGACCTTAACAATGGAATTTACCCTAGTTCATAGAAGTAATATTGAGAATTAGGAGATGATCAAGTTATAGGGACATTATCTAACATCATAGTAAAATTGAAAGCCTAGAATCACTCCCTAACCAACCTTCACAATTAACTTCCTTCTCACTTGTACCTAGACCTCACAACTCTCTCTCAACTCTTTCTCACACTTCGCTCTCTCTTAAGTTCACAAGTTCACAAATCAACTAGTCTAGATAACTTCATTCACAAAATCACTAGTGCCTTAATCTGTAATCCCTATGGATACGATAATCTTTTATATTACTGACGACGTTGACGTGCACTTGTGGTATATAACAATGCCAAAGGGGGAGAAAAAAGTTTTAACTCAACCAAAATTCTATAATTTGGCATAAGACCTAAAATGTTAGGCTAAGTAATTATCCTAACTAAACATATTGTCAAAGATCAAAATAGAGAGATTGTTGGTGCAATCGACCTCTATGGTTTGGATGGTTTGGTTTAAATGATCTATTTAAAAGAATTTGGTCAAGGGTGACCAAATAACTTGATGTCAATTGAGCGAGTTGAGTGTAGAGTCCAAGAAAATCAAGGTTGACTTGAAGCTTGGAAGTGAGTGAGAAATCCAAGTAGGACTAGATACTTGATAGTTGGTGAAAAGACCTAGTGAGACTAGGTTGTGAATGTCGTGGCTGGGAACTAGGCAATGGAAGTCTTAGCAGGGCTAAAGAATGAAATTCCTAGTTGGGAACCAGACAATGGAAGTCTTAGCAGGGCTAAGCAGTGAAAGTCTTGATTGGGAACTAGATAGTGGAAGTCTTAGTGTGACTAAGTAGTGGAAGTTCTGGTTGGCAACCAGGAAGTGAATGTCCTAGCGGGGTTAGGTAGTTGAAGACTTGTTGGGAACTAAGCAATGAAAGTCCTAGCGAGGTTAGGCGGTGGAAGACCTAGTTGGGAACTAAGTTAAGTCCAAGAGGATCAGTTGGGAGCTGAACACTTGATAGTGGAAGTCCCGGTGAGTTAGTTGAGAGTTGAACACTTGTCAAAGGGAGAAGTATTGGAAGAGTAAACTCCAAACAAGTGAACCTAGTAGGTTAGATAAACCAAGTACTAGATTTTGCATGTTTGTGTGTTGCTTGCTTGTTTGTTTTGTTGGAAAATGTAGCTAGATGAAGGCTTCGATGACTAGAGTGTGTCCAGGAGCCGAAGCAGTTGGGAGCTAGTCCAAGCGACCGAACCTATGGTCCAGTCAACCGAAAAGGTCCAGTCCATCAAAAAACTTAAAGTTGATGGTTTACGAATGAGTTTTGATAAGATCTAAGTGGCAACAAGGATTCCAGGCGACCAGAGTCGCAAAAGTTAGCATGATTTGTAGTTGAAGAGGATCGAGTTCACAACAGAGTCAAGCAGGTCCAATCGACCAAAAGAGTGTCGATCGAGCTCTATAAAAGGGAGTCGAGGCAGCCTCTTCTGATCGCGCATACAATCAATTCTCCTTCATTTTGAACTTCAAAAGTGCTTCAAATTTTACCCATGTAATCTAGGAAGATTTGGGACAAGCATCGTCGCACTTAGGACTTCTAGATCGGAAACACGAGTTTGTTTTAATTTGTATGCATGTGCTATTAATTACTTATCTTTTTATTGTACTTGTCATTATCTTATAAACTTATAAGAGGTTTCTTTACCTCCAGAAGATTTTTGGAAAGGAGAAAATTATTAGTGCTCACGTTGAGACATAACCATGGACATAGCACCTCAAGGGTGTGTGAATCAAGTAAAAAAATCTATCTTTCTTTATTATTTATGTTTATTTCCACTACATTTTAACTAACTCTAATAGAAAAGAAAAAGAATGACAAAATGTGTTTGACGTTATTCACCCCTCTCTAGCATCAAATCAAATCCTACATCTTGGAGAAGTATGAAGCAAATATTAGTTCTTACTTTCACTATAGAGAACTAGTTCATATTTTGTTTTGAGGCTACCTCCCATGGTGTATGGTTGAGGAGTTTCATTTCTAAGCTTAGTATGGATTTTATTTCTAGGTCATTAAGGATATATTGTGACAAGTCAACTATTATTTTTATGGCTACTAAAGTAGTAGTCGAAGTAAAACACATCGGCATCAAGTACTTAGCCATAAGAGAACTTGTTAAATAAGACAATGGTAATTATTAAACACATTAACATTAAATTGATGATTATAGATTCTTTGACTAAAGGCATGCCAACATTGAAATTCAGGGATCATGTAGATAGAATGGGACATGGTTCCTTCATGTAATTTTGTTTCAAGAATAAATTTTGAAACTCCATTTGTGATAAGATATTTTCTCATTTTGTTTCATTTGTGTACACATTCATTGATTTGAGAAATATACTAAAATTGGACCTTGAATAAACATAGGGTTTATTCATTAAGTTATATTGGCTTAAGAGACATGATACATTGTGATATATGGGAGATAATACTCGTTTTCATAGGACCTTTCACAATGATTCATGTATATAGTTTACTTAGAAAATAATGAGATATATGACCAAGTGGGAGAATATTAGATAAATATTTGATATTTTCAAATATTATCATGTATTGGTCATATATATATCAAGATTTGGATGAAATATTGGTATGCAATCGATTTGATTATCCTAGATAAATATTTAAATATGTCATATTACCATATTACCTTGACATATAATGTTTTGGCCAAAGACTATGAGTAATAATTCTAACAAGCGGTCATAGGGTATACGTCTCCTTGTAAGGAATGGTGAATCATTTATTGGCTATCCAATCACCTTTGGACATTTTGACTTATACTCAATCATCCTGAGTCCACACATCTTTGGAGATGTTTGCTTAAGATGTCAAAATATAAGTCTCCATGACCAAGATGACTTGAATATCTCAAGTCGAAGGAAATTCGCACTTAAGCTGTAATGAAATCTTCATTGACATATCTATATATGTAGAGAATCATATGAAGTCTCATGGTAGGTCACTCTAATAAACTAGTTACCATTAACTAACATCCACGTTTAACTCTCGATATCTCATATGAATCAATGATGTCCAAACTCATCAATTCATTGACTATAGATGGTTTCAACACATTCATAATTACACATGTAGAGATGCTCACTAGTTGTGATCCAATCACAAGTTCTCTCATGCT
>JBBUKS010000100.1:3365438-3391373 GCA_038050645.1 Hedychium gardnerianum
CAAAGATACTTGAGGATACGAAGAATAACAACCCAATGAATTATAGTTGGTGCAGTGACAAACTGACCAACCACATGAACAACATACTCAATATCTGGACGAGTCACGATGAGGTAAACCAAGCTCCCAATAATAGTTCAGTATAAACTAGGATATGAAAAAGGTGGGCCATCAGATGAAAATACCGAGCATTAGTCTCAATAGGAGTATCAACAACTCTATTATCAGTGAGACGTGTACGCTCAAACAGATTAGATATATACTTTGACTGAGATAAAAGATAACCTTTTGGGAAATAAGCAATCTCAATGGCCAGAAAATAACGTAATATACCCAAGTCTTTCATAGCAAAATAACGAGCCAACTCAGACTTCAAGGAAGCAATTCCAACAGGATTATCACCAGTAATAATCATATCATCAGCATATAACAATAAAAGAATATGACCCGCACTCGTATATTTGATAAACAATGCCGAATCATTATTACTAGAATGAAAACCAAACGAAATAATCACTGTAGAGAACTTCTCAAACCAAGCACGAGGTGCTTGTTTGAGACCATAAAGTACTTTACGAAGTCTACAAACTTCATTAGGTTGGTGTAAAACTCCAAGAGGAGATGTCATATAAACTTCTTCATGAATATCACTATTTAGAAATATATTCTTGACATCCATTTGAGATATTTTTCATCGACAAACAGAAGCAACAGTAATCAGAGTACGAACAATCGTCATTTTCGCAACAGGGGCAAATATTTCCTCATAATCCATGCCATACTTATGAGAATAACTTTTAGCAACAAGACGAGCTTTGTATCTTTCAATAGATCCATCGAATTTAGTTTTGATCTTATACACCCAACGAGAACCAATGGTGTATTTTCCTGGTGGCAGCGGTACCAAATCCCATGTATGATTCTGATATAACGCAGTTAATTCCTCAGCCATAGCATTCTACCAAAGTGGGTTACGAATAGCTTCTCTATAAGATACAGGCTCATAAAGACAATGAACAGATGTAACAAATGAAGCAAAAGAACGAGAATAACAAGAGTAAGCAAAATCTGGTAGTTTAGTAGACTTACGAATATGAGTGGATTGAGATAGTAGAGAGAATGATCATCCACAATCTCAGGAGATGGTTGAGTAATGATAGAAGGAGGGGCACGTGCCTCGGGAGTCAAAGTACCAGATTCGGTTGAGCTACCAGTAGGGGCTGTGGGAGAAACTTCCTCAATATTGGTATTAAAAGGATCAATGCAAAATAAATCTGACTTTGTTATGTTATGCGAACTAGTTGAAATAGAAAAGAATGGAATATATTTAAAAAACACAACATGACGAGAGACATACCATTTTTTTACTTACTGGATTAAAACAACGATATCCCTTTTGACTAACACCATAACCAATGAAGATACATAAAGCAGACCGAGAGGATAACTTACCACGCTCAACGTGTGGTCGGAGAACAAAACAAGTACAACCAAAAACACGTAAAGAAGAATAATCAGGAGCATGACTATACAATTTTTGAAAAGGAGACAGACCTGAATTGTGAAAAGTAGGAATCCTATTAATGACATGAGTAATAATAAGAACTACTTCTCCCCAAAAGACACTAAGAATATCAGCAAACAATAAGAACGAACCAACTGTCTCAATGAGATGTCTATGCTTCCTCTCCTCAACCCCATTCTGTTCAGGTGTTTCTCGACATGAGGTTTGATGTATAGTACCTTCTAATGCAAGTAAGCTAGAAAAAGCATTGGAAGTGCACTCACCCCCCAAATCACAACGAAAACACTTGATAACAGTCGAATGTTGAGTTTTGACAAGAGCTTTAAAGTCATTGAAGATGGTAAGATAATCAGATATGTGTTTCATAAGATAAACCCAAGCATAACGAGTGCAATCATCAATAAAAGAAACATAATATCTTAATCCCTCTTTTGTAGTAACAGGAGAAGGCCCCCACACATTGGAATGAACAAGATCAAAAGGATTAGGAAAAAAATATAGACTTTTATTGAAGGGTAATGCAGAAAATTTTACAAGTTTACAACCACTACAATCAGAAATATCATGACTCTTTAAAGTTCCTAATACTCCGGACCAAACTAAAAATTATAAACGGGACGCTGAAACATGACCTAGACGAGTGTACCACAAATATAAATCAGAAGAAGAACGACTCAAATGAAAAGATGATAGATCGACACCAAAAGCTGCAACATATGGTATTTGGAGCTGATCCAAGACATAGAGTCCCCCTTGCTTATGACTTGTCTCAATCACCTTCTAAGATCGCGGGTCCTGCACATAACAATTAGATGAAGAAAAAAAATCGCATATCCAGACTCACACAATTGATTAACAGACACAAGATTAAGTGTAAGATTAGGAATATGATATACATCATGAAGAGACAAGCTAGTTGTAACAATAAAACCAACATCAACTAATGACATCAGAGTACTATCAGTAGTCACAACTAATAAAGAGGAATTAGGAGACAAAGAGATAAAGGATGACAAGTTAGATGATATATGATGAGAAGCTCCAGAATCTAAGATCCACAAAGAGGAAGATATACCTAATGTACCAGAGGAAGACAAACCTATATGAGAAGAAGCAGACATGGTAGAAGGCTGTAAAGCAAGGAACTATTGAGACTACTCATACATATACGAATCCAAAGAGGGGGTAGCCACTGCATTACTAGACTGATATGATAACTGTTGTGGTTGATTATTGTAGGATCGAGTGCACGTGAGAGGGGGGGGATGAATCACGTGTTTAAAATTTTCTTTTCCGATTTTTAAAAATCATTCGGGAATTCAAGTATGCAATGGGAATCAGAATAACAAACAAGCAAAAACTCAGTGAGTTTTACTTGGTTCGGAGCCTTCGCCGACTCCTACTCCAAGGCCCATGATTCTTCGATCGTTTCGTCGGGCAATCCACTAAATTCCTTTTCCGAAAAACCTTCAAAAAAGAAATCGATTACAATATGAGGGAAGTGTAACAACCCTACACTTCCCTATGCAATTACAGAAATGAATTACAATAATAATAAACGTTACCAACACGAAAGATGAGTCGTGAGTTCGTGTGTTGGTGATGATTCTGCTATAGTAGATGGTTCTGGCGTCAAATCGATGCAGCAGGATTGTAGTACAACAGTTTTGGAGCTTCAAGGCAGCAGTATGAGGTCGAAATAGTGTTTGGAAGAGTTGTCTTTGGCTGTTGGTCGAGATGTTCTAATATAGCCCATTGGGGGCGCCTCCAACGCTCCGAGGCGCCTCTATAGAAGCTGATCGGATTCAATAAATCCACTGCTTATCCACTCCGAGGCACCTCCAAGTACTCTAGGGCACCTCCATCAACTCTGCGCGTCAACAACGCTTATCTAGGCACTGAGGTGCCTCCAACCATCCGAGGTGCCTCCAGCGTTGAGACGCCCCCAGCATTCCGAGGCACCTCCAGCGCCGAGGCACCCCCAGCTATCCGAAGCGCCTCCAGCGCTGAGGCACCTCCAGCATTTCGAGGCGCCCCCAGCGCCTCTGTGTTGAGGCGCCTCCATCACACTGAGGCTTTAACTCCTGCAAAATACATTAGTACAAAATACCTGCAACAAAGGAGTTAGCATATCAATGTATGATAAATATAACTTAGACCTAGTTTGGGTCTAGTCTGATCTCAGTTTAGACTTCCAGGTTGGATCTAAGTTGGATCAACACCTAAGTTCCAACTAGAACTCGTCCTCACTGGATTTTTCTCCTCTAGTGCTTACCTTACTTACCATTTGCCAAGTAACCTCCTCGACGTATGATCTCCAACCCACCAGGTCTTCTTACCGGAATCCTACATCCGGACTTCAGCCAATCGTCTGATCTTTCCTGACCTGACTGGACTTCTGCCAACTGTCTGGTCCTCTTTGATCCAGCTATACTTCCTACCAAAATCGCACATCTGGACTTCAGCCTAGTGTCTGGTCTTCTGGATCCGTCAAGTTAGTTATCCTGCACACTTAGCTCAACTTGTTAAACAATAACTGTCTAACTTTAACTTGTTGTCATATATCAAAACCTAGGGTTAGACTATTAGTACAAACTACACCAACACATGTGGGCTACGTCTTTTGAAGATGAGATGGACCCTTTTTAGTTTAATTATAAATCAAATTAGTTTGGTTTTAATTAAAGGGATTTGATTTTTGAACCAAGGGGTTTGGTTCTTGAACCAACATGGTTTGGTTTTGAACCAACATGGTTTGGTTTTAAACCAAACTTAAGTTGGTGGATCGAGTTAACAAGTTAACTGATTTGGATGTTGATCCAAACATGTTAAGAGATATATTTACATCCGGGTTGAAGAGAGAAATCTAATTCTAACAAGGAAAACCTAAAAGTTAGATTTTCCTCTCCCTCTCTCTCCCTCCCTCCTCTCCTTGCCACCGACCAACAAGAGGGTTGCCCCCTCTTGTTTCACTGCTAACCAGCCACCGCCAAACCACCCATCGGTAGCCCATTGCCCCCTCCATCCAGCCACCACCGTCCGGAGCCAACCACAGTCGGCGTGGAATGCTGGCAATCGTCACCAAGCAAGAAGACAGCAGCTGCCGACTGTCGTCCATCGCTGACAACCCATTCTTTGGGTTGTCTCGGCTTTCTGTCCGGGCGTTCGACGTCCCGGACTCACTGTCCTACGTCGACAATAGGTTTACACCTTCTGAACAGTGACTTCAAGGTCGTCAAGGTCGTCATTCATCTCGCTTCATGTCATCGGGTTGCTTCGGCCGCCAGACACGAATCAAACCTAGATCCCTCTCTCAAATCGTTTCGTTCTCGCACGCGAGGCTAGTACCTTTCGTGAATATGGAACTCGTGACTTCTGAAGTTGTCTTGAGGAGTTCTCGGCATGGATACAAATAGAGGTGAGGCTTCTTAGCGTCACTTGGTTGAAGCCTTTTCCACTCCACGTCATCCATCAGGTATACCTAGTTAAATTTATTTTCGTGAAATTTTATTTTATGCTCGTCTAGCATGAATGTATTATTGTATGCGTGTGGTGCATGTGATGTAATAATTTAGAATTATTATTATTTTTGTCTTCCGCTGTGCATGTTTGCGAAATGTGTTTTAGCACGCACCCGCATCGGGCTCCCCAACAGAGTATATACAGTACATCCAGATCATGCACAAACAAATGCATAACAAACATATAACAAACATATAACAAGTATATATAGCAAGCACATAACAAGCACTAACGGCGAGAAAACACTCTACCATGGATGGTTCTCGTGGGCAGTCAGGATAGTAAATAGTCACTGTCTGCGGGAGAACACTCTACCACGGATGGATTCTTGTGGGCAGACAGAGCGGGTAGGTAGCTATCTAGCTACGGACTGTGGAAGAAATATTCTACCATGGACGGTCTCGTAGGTAGCCCAAATATGTAGCATACTTAGCAATAAGAACCAAGAAAGCGGTAACTATAACATCCAATAGTAAAGCTCTGCTAGCTACTCTCAGTATAAGCAATCTAAACATGAATAACAATTGAGACTGCATAGACTTAAGAAATGCTACCAAATCAATATAAATGAAAATACCATCATGTAGATCAAAGAACTAGTAAAGTCAAAGTAGGAACTACCTATCTCGATTGTAGATCGTCTTAATCATCTTTAAGTCAAAGGGTTTGTTATGAACTCCAATCCTACAAGTGCAAGATACGAAGCAAATTTAAGGACCTATAATACGTGAATCAATGAATCAATCTACCCATCCGATTAATAATTTTGATTACCATTAAATCAAATGACATTGATTAATAAATCAATCAACTAAGTTATTAATTAATTACACCATCACATAATTAACCTTAATACTATTAATATGAACTAAATTATTACCTTAATTTAACCATGCTAGAATTTAATCAATCGAATAATATCAAATTAAATTAATTAGTTCATTACTCTTAATTAATCAAACACTTTAACTGATTAGTTAATCAAATAATTGAACTCTAATTAACTTAATAATCAACCTATTAATCAAATGATGAATTAAATCATTACTGTCACGCTAAGAGCTCATCTCTACCGAAGGCTTGCTGCTTCTTCTCCGTCTCTGTAGGCGAAGGAACCAGTCGCACGTGCAGGAAGGGAAGGTCAGTAATGGTGATGATAGCCAAACGTGGAGAATAAGTGTCAGTTGCGACAAGGATGGCAAGGAGTAGGGAGGATGGAGTGCACGGGATCAGTGACAGAGCTATTACGATCGACCCCTCTGACCTAATAGGCACCCACTATCTCACTATTGTTGGAAAGTAGCAGACGACTAAACGAAGTGAGGTTGCGTATGCGCTGCATGAGGAACGTCGCGTCACGGATTGGGGGTCGTTGGGTCATGGTTGGATGTCGGCGGGGGCCTCAGTTGAATGCCAGGGTTGGCTCCGTCGAACGCCGATAGTTCCCGGCTAAGAGGTGGCGGCGGCGGCGGAGCCCGAACTCACGATGGCGTGGTGTCTGCGCGTACGAGGGAGGACTAAACATAGCTTTTGTATTCAATCAACTCTTAATTTAAATAGGATAATCCAAATAGGCTTTTTAAACCCTAATCGATTTATCCCCATAAAATATCCCTAAATCCATTTTAAATTTCAAAAAATTCCTATAAAATTCTATATATCTTTATATACTCAAATTTATTTATTTAATATTTTATTAAGCTATTATTATTAATTATATTATTATTTAGAGTCAAATTAAGTCAAAATTTTCAATCTATTTCACTTTTATCATCTTGAATATATATATATATATATAGTTATTTATTTATTTTCATGATATAACACATGGTCCATCCGCGCTTCCATTGTGCCAAACACTTTCTATACTTGCCCTTTGTCTGGTCCAACCAGACTCAATCTCTCTTGATTTGAGAATCTAATTCTCAAACTCGTTTTATGTCTTTCGGATAAACTCGTAGTGCGTGTGACCTTATAGGTTCCTGATTATATTGGTCATTCATAATTAACTATTAATTATGAATAAATCATGAGTGATACCTAGTAGTACATATGACCCCCAATTGATCAAAAATCATAGTTGATTCCAGAACCACTTTTGAACCCTTCAGCGGCTACAGTTATTTGTGCGCTTGTTCTTTTCACTCATCTTATACCTGCTTGGTTCATGATATGGTCTATGTGTTAGTCTCCATTAGGCTGACTACGCCGCACCTAGCTCAAGTAGTAGTTCCTTGTCCTACGGATTCAAATTATTCAAACACATATCCAAGAAGATCATTCTCTTGACGTGTTCTGCTTTGGCCAAAGACTTACGAGTAATAATCCTGACAAGAGTCCATATGGTATATGTCTCCTACTAAAAGGAGTGGTGAATCCTCTATGGGCTATTCAAATACTTTTGGGCACTTTGACTTATATACAATTATCCCGTAACTACACCTCTGAGGGAATGTATGATAAAGATGTCAAAATATAAACATTCATGACCAAGATGACTTGAATACATCAAGTCTAAGGAAACTTGCACTCGAGCTATAATGAGATCTTCATCGACATGTATAAAACCACATGAAGTCTCATAGCAGGTTACATCCAATGAACCAGTTACCCTTAACCAGCATTCATATAGTAACTCTCAACATTCCAATATTTTCAGCCAGTAAGGATCGCCTGTTTGGATAAACTAAGAAATATAACATATGTCAATCTTACAGAATCGATGATGTCCAGTCTTATCAATTCATTCACTAGGGAAGATTTCAATATGTATATAATTACACATAAAGAGATACTCACTAATTGTGATCCAATCACAATTTCTCTCATATTATGCATTTATTGTAGACTTCATTAATTGAGTTTAAGATCAAATTATATATATTGAGAATGTGTACTCAAATAGTAATTTTATTTATTTAATAAATAGTATATTATCTAAGGTGATTCCCTTAGAATATCTCTCAAATATAACACAAGTACCTCACGCCAAATCAACCTCTTATTCCTTAGACTTTTGTACTTGAAGCTTCCTTGTCTCTAAGTCTTCATTCACCCTTGCATCCGATCTCACATTTGCTCAGGTTTTCCTTTTGCCAAGAATCCAACCCTTGACCTCCTTAGAATTTCACGCCTTGATTTAGTCTTCCAATCTACAAGGAATTCTCCTTATCAAGAATCTAATCCTCAACATTCTTGGACTTTTCCTACACACTTGTCACACAAGTGAGATCCATAATTTTACCTAAACTTAAATACTCTTCAAACATCGAAATTTCACATCCGAGACATGATTGTACCAACAAAAAGAAATTTTTGATTGTAGCAATCGACTACTTTTCAAAATAGGTAGATGTTGAGTCGTTGGCTCATATCACTTAGCAGACCATAATGAAGTTTCTATAGTACAAAATCGTATGCTAATTTGGAATCCTTCTGCGATTGATTTTAGATAATAGATGATAATTCCAAGGGAGGAAGATACAAAATTGGAGTCAAGAATTCAAAATCAAGCAAAAAAAAAATGATTAACAAGGTCGGACCTGGGATGACCGATCCGGCCCCACGGAAGTTTCTCACCGACCACCAGGATAAATCGGGAAGCGCTAATGGAGGCTCATCCAAATGACCAGTATTCTAAGGTCCGCTTCTCATTGGAGGGAAGTCTTAACCTATGTGAGTTATTCTGATCCGCCCAAAATTGATTCGTACAATCATCAAAGTCCAATTGGAAGAAGTAAACATTTTCTCGCCCAACTTCTTATTGACCTCAAGAATTATCTCTCATTTCTTCTTTTGTTTAGCATCCCTTGTCTAAGCGTGAGAAAAAATTTGATTAAACCAAATAAATCGATCAAATTTAAAAATTCAGTTCGATTATTTTCAGAATTTCAATTTTTTTCTAAAAAAATCAGTTAATTTGATTCATATTCAGTTTTAAAATTTCTTATTCGGTTAAATCAAATTTGGACTGAATTAAATTTTTAAAAAAAATTAGACTGAAATCAAAAATTTGTTAAACCGAACTAAATTTTTAGATCCTAATTAAAAAAATTGATTTATTCGATTTTTGATTGAATTATTCCATAAGTTTGATTTATTTATTTTTCATTAAAAAATTGATTGGATCAATTAATTTTTTAAAAATAATTTATTTAATTTTGATTAATTAATTAATTTAATTTTAATTGAATATTCAATTTTACCCTTGCTCAGTCTTGTGCCATCTTTGCATATAAATTTGTCAGTGTTAAATTGTGTGCAAGTATTTTGATAGAGTGACGTCTCCAGCCCATTGGACTCGGATTTGAGACGCCTATACAGTGGACGGCCGAGATGACAATGCGAGGATCCAACGGCCACTGGCCTCCAAGTCTTCGATAAATAAAAAGCAACCTTCGCTAGGTTTTTCAACCTGTCTGGCTGCCGGCGGATACCGGATCAACTCTGTATCACCGCGGCCGCCATTGCTAATCTCTCGAGAGCTTTTTAGGATTCCGTCAAGATGGTAAGAGCGCTTCGAGTTGCTTCTTCGATCCATGTTATTCTCTTGGTTTCTTCGATCGCTTATCGTCTTTGGTTTTTGGTTTTTGGATCAGCCTCTTCCGAACGATATCGATCTCCTTAATCCTCCAGCCGAGCTCGAGAAGAGGAGGCACAAGCTCAAGCGGCTCGTCCAGTCCCCCAACTCTTTCTTCATGGTAATTCCTCTCCCGTTTTTAATGGAATTTCCAACATTTATCCTCTCTCTTCTTCTCCCTGACTAATCATCCGATGCATCTTCTTTACACCAACCCTAGGATGTCAAGTGTCAAGGCTGCTTCAACATGTAAGACCTCGTCGCACCGGCGAACTGGATTCAAGTTTCGATCTTTGCCTGATCCTTATTGACTTTCTGTTCCTTAATCCATGTTCTTGATGTTCTATCTGCAGAACTACTGTGTTTAGCCACTCGCAGACTGTCGTAGTGTGCGGCAACTGCCAGACGGTGCTCTGCCAGCCAACCGGCGGGCGCGCCAGGCTCACCGAGGGATGTTCCTTCAGACGCAAGGGTGATTGAGCACTGGTTTCGTCCTTGCTCAGTTCATTGTCTTCTGCATACTCGTTGATCCGGTGATAGCTCAGATCTTAAGGTTCTCCATGGTCTTTAGGCGTACGATGGTTTTTGGTGTTGAAACTACTTCTATTGCATCTTTTGTTGACCTTTAGCTAATGGGAATTTTGATGAAATTTTTGTCTTAATTATCATTGATAAGTTCTTTTTGTGACTATTACGTGCTATCTTTTCCTCCCAAAATATAAAATTGTTGTGATTATATTTACATATACATTATGGTTGCATCCTTATTGGAAGCATTTGGTTATTGAACTAGCATGCATTTGATGGTGCTCAGCTGTGATAATAAATTATAACTGGATGTAAAAGATTTGCACAATTGCTCAATAATAGTAGGACATTATTAGGATTCTAAGAATGCAGAAAATGTAGGAGTGATAAATTCTTCTATATTTTTGAGGAACAATTAGGAGGAAACTGAGAGAGAGAAGGTAAGTGAGATAAATTCTTTTATTGATGAATAAACAGTATATAAATAGATTAATATATAACTGAAAATAATAATAATTGTCACTAATTCATTAATTTTGTAATCATGAAATATGTAATAACTTATTAATTATTTAATGCACTAATCTATTAACTTCCTAATTCTAAAATGTCACATGCACTATCTTACTAAAAAGGCACAATCTACTTGCAAATTATTAAATTTTATCAATAATTTCTCTCAAATTAAAATTTTGGACATAATAACCAATTGAATACGAGTTAAACTTTAAAACTCTATATGAAAACAAGTAGCTTGTTTTTAAATGCATAAAATTTGAGAGGCTTGGTTAAATTTGGGTTTCACTTTGTAACATTGGATTTTTAAAAGCTTTATTGTTGAACTATTGTCACAATAAATTTGAGTAGATTCTCCATGAAATCTTCATAGAATTCAAGGTTTTTTTTTAGCCAGCTTGACAAATATACGATGTTGCATCAGTGAATTAATTTCAATGGATGATAATGTGCCATTATGTTCTTTGATGATCAAGAAATATTTTTTTTGTCTCCAACATGAAAACATACTTAGATGTATTTTTTTTATTATCTTAATCTCCTGTGTAATTATTATTTGTTAAGCCAATCAGATTGAAATGAATAGTCTAAACTCCTTCATATAATCCTTTGCTACCAAGCATGTCTTTGACTTGTTGACTTTATTATTATTTTTAGCTTTATCTTGTAAATTAATTTAAAACCAATTATCTTTTATTTTTCAGATCACATAACTCATATTATTTCTTTCTATTGTTGTAATTTCAATATTCATGTTCTTTCTTTATTTTGGTTCTTTGTTAGCCATTTTAAAAATGGTAGGGTCATAATTTGAAAACAAAGTAAAATGTGTGAATCACTTTGGTCAATTCCAGTTAATTCATATTGGCATTCTTTGAACAAATTGTGACCTTTGTGATTTAGCTGCATGTGAACTTTCTTTTTTTGCTCATCTTCCATAGAGTCCTTTTTCATCATCATCAAAATTTATAAAATTAATTTCTTTAACACAGTTTTAATTTCATAACCAAGTGACTTTTTCTATATTTCTATAGTACTAGAATTTTTGTAGTGCTAGAATTGTATATAAACTTTTGACTTATTACTAACACCAAAGAAAATTGCATTTTTCTTTATTATCTAACATTTTTCTAAATTCAAAAATAATTTACAACATATTTTCGTTCACTCTGCTTCCTTTGATGTCATATTATGAACATAAAATGTGTGATTTCTCTTGAATATATAGATGCTCTAATTAAGTTTTAGATTAGAAACTTTTAGAATGTCAGTTGTTGTCAAAGGGTGTTGTATCAAGTGATTGGAAGAAAAAAATTAAATGAAATTTATTTATATAAGAGATAAAAAAAAAGGTTACATGCAATACTCACCAGTGATTGAGTTTGAATAGATTATTTTGATTGTTTAGTAAGGAATTTGTGTTAAGTTTGACTTTTGTTTTCAATATGTGCATTAAGTGGGCATCTACTTGGAGTAGTGTACATGGAGCTTAAGAAGCTCCATAATTTAAATAAATCACTTCTGGTGCTTGGGAAGAATAAAAGACATCATAGGGTGATGAGTGTTGACTGGTAGAAGGTGAGATTATGGGTTTGGTGGTTCAGAGACTCGTACAAGGTGTATTTGGAAAGCAAAGAGGATTTGATGGTATGTGAAGTAAGCTAAGAGAGTTTGATGTATTTGGTGGATCAAAGGCTTGACATGAGGTATATAATAAGGTGGCTTAATATGAAGTAGGCTCATAAGCAAGGGGGATTAGATGGCTTGGAGCAAACTCAAGG
Source organism: Hedychium gardnerianum (assembly GCA_038050645.1). NCBI lineage: Eukaryota > Viridiplantae > Streptophyta > Magnoliopsida > Zingiberales > Zingiberaceae > Hedychium > Hedychium gardnerianum. The sequence continues at coordinate 3,377,890 of JBBUKS010000100.1, forward strand.
ATCTTTGTGCATGAGATGAATTAGAGGTTTAACATGAGATGGACTCAAAGGTGAGGAGCATCAACGAGGTTAAAAATTTATTAGCATGAAAGTTGTAAGAGATTCTAAGGGTGGTTGTACTCCTGGGCTTATGCTTTTGAGTAACATTATTTGAATAATATGTTTAATAAAGTTGGGGTAGGCTACAAATTGGCTTGGTTAAAGGTCTTTTGGTTGAGGGTTAACAAGTCCTAAATCAGTTAGATCATGTGATGCAGTTAGAAGGGATGCATAAATATACTTGTCCTTTGTGCTTCCGACTTGTTAGTACTCAATAGGAAAAAAAAAAAGAATAAGCACACAAAAATAAATTAGACTTCATATGTGATTTAGAAACTCCCGATTCACACTCTACAAGTTATGATCCGTGGATCAATCATTTTTGGGATCACCATTATATTTGTTTCTCCTCGGATAGCTTTCAAAGGCAGAAAGGCCACTTACATATCCTTTTCTTATAATAATTACAAAGAATATAAAAATATAAGCAAATAACATAATAGTATAAGAAATAAAAATTACATAAAAGAAATTTTATTTTATTTGTTTGGTATTGGGAATTGTTTACAGTGGTCCGAAAATGTAACAACACATCTCCTAGAATCAACCTTGTAAAAACTTTTAAGTCTTTCTCCTTTTATAATTGTTTTTTATTTATTTTTCTATCAATCGATTGATTCAAATTGGCTCGTGATTAAATCATTTGGATCACAATTAATTCTTTTGTTGATTATGTCATTAATTGACCCTTGGTTTGACTGCTTCCCTTTGACCACAAACATTTTCTTTATTAATTGTTATATATTAGTCAATTGATCTCGATAAAATCTGGTTTGAATCTCTTGGATCAAGAATTTGTAACTAGGTATAGCTGACTGTTATTTCTTATCAATCAGTTGTTCTTATTTCTTGATCGATTCATCTTATAATTATTTCATTAGATGATTACGTTCAACTTCTTCAAATTATATCCTATTTAAAAATTATAATAATTTAAATGTATTAGTTGTTTGCTATTTTTCATCAATTTATTTGTCATACATTTGTATTATCTTGTTTGTTTACTATAATTTGATTTTGACGTATCGAGATTTTCTTCATTATCTAGTGTTAATTACTCTTGATTCACTGAGACCTTAACATGCCTAATCTTAAATCAATCTTGATTCATCTTAACTTTTATTTTTCTAGAGGTCACTTCTCATCCAAGTCTCTTTCATCACTTGTTAAACATTTAGTTTATCTTAATTTGCTTAAATTTTTATTGTCAATACTGGATTTTCTTTTACTAAATGTCTAGTCAACATCCATTTATTTGAATTTTGTTCAATATTAAATATCTTATCAATCTTGACATATTTTACATATCATCTCAAACATATTTATTTTGCACATTGTAAGACCCAACCCTATGATCATAAGGTTAGAAATCTTACACTCTATCGACTAAACTAGATCATATATTGGCTCAACAGAATATATCAACATTAAAATCCTAAATCACGATCAGGACTTCACATAGGTTCATGAAGGTGTAAGCCTAGTAAAGGAGGGTTCCTAACAATATTTATTTGAATAGATGTAATTTAATTGATTAAACCATTTTAATAAATTTATGAATCAACTGAACCAATTCAGTTGACCTATGAGTCGACTGAATGTAAGCTCGATGAACAAAAATGTTCTTTCGAGTTACATTTAAATAGACAAGATTTTCAATCCACTAAAGACTTGAATAGTCGATTGGATTAAATTTGTAATTGATTGTCAAGGTCAAGAATAACATTAACAATTCTTGTTGGCATCAAGAATAATATTTAGTCATCCTCACGGGATGAACTGATGGCTAATACATGAAGTATTATCATCATGAGGTCTAAGGATTAAATCCTGACTAGTAGTCAAGTTCATGTCCTCTCTCATGTACTGGTTATTGTTCGGGCTAGCTAGATTAGTCTCCGTGATGTACCTCCACCGTGTTGATTCTGGGACGGACTGATTCGCCTTTGTCACCGAGAATAATATTTAGTCCGTCCTAATTTATTTAGACTTTCACTATAATATTCTTTATTAAATATCTAGTCAAAATCAATATATTCAGCTTATACCGATTAATTATTCGATCCTATAGAAGTTTTTCATCGATTATTAGAATAAATCGAAAAACGCTCACAACAGGCAACACATTAGTCCAACGTTCTTAGGTCAACCACCATTAAGAAAAAATCATCCGTTAATTTGTTGAGATTGGGATTCAATCATTAAATGCTTGAAAAATTGAAAAGACGCTCTATCGCTGCACTATTCCAGAGGTAATATCGACCATTTGGCCTTTGTCCAATATTAAATATATGATAAATTTTGACCTATTTTATATCTCATCTCAAACATTTTTATTTTATAATTATAAGGCTAAATCTTAAATTATGATAACCTTGACTAACGATCAATTGTACCCATAATAATTTGTGACAGCCTGAGCTCAGATTATACGTATTGCCTATTAAAGGAGGGGTTACTATTAATATTTATTTGACTAGATTTATTTTAGTTGATTGAACCATTTTTGTAAACTTATGAATCAACTGAACCACTGAATGCAAGCTTGGTGAACGACAATATTTTCAATCAATTAGAGACTTGAGTAGTCGATTGGATTGGATTTTGATCAATGTAACTGTTGATGACTCAAGAATAACATTTGCTTAACTAGAGGTTGACAAAATGTGTCTTTTAGTGCAATACGTATAAAAGGATTTGGGAAGTTTTGAACTAAAAGTTTGCATGAAAACATTTTAAAACTCTCTAAATGCTTACAATCCAAGTTGAAGGTTTCAATACACAATTTCTCCTCTAATTGAACTTTACATTTCATCTTTTATTTGAGAGAAGATTGATTGTTATAATCTAGGATTGTAAGAAATTTGTTACATCATTTTTGTGGAGCATACATAGTGCAGTATTTGAAGATGATTCACTAGACTCAATAGATTATGAACGAGATCTTGGAACCACGTAATATTTGATAGAACTCAATTTGTATATTTGTGTGAATTTACATTTAGAATATCATATATTCACCTTCTCTCTATCTAGACTCACAGGTGCGTCAGATCCATCACGCTGATCATGACAATTTTTATTAGAGACGAGGACTTTTAGATTTAAAAAAAAGAGATTTGATATCATCCTATTTTTGGTAACAAAGCTGAGATTTCAATGTACGGAAAGGAAGATGGAAATTTAATTCTAAATAAAATTCCATAGAGCTCTCACAATGAAAGTATGGAAGTCTAAGAGATAACAAATTGCCACAATGGAAGTCTAAGAGATGTAGATGGAGAGTTGATTAAAATGGGGAGATAGACTAAAAAGCTAGAGGATGCATACATGAAGTCCGATGATATTTAATAAATGCTCTCCCTAAAGTGTCAAACAATTATAAAAAAAAAAACGTATAAAATTGCATAAGGGACTTTTTTCTCGAATATTGTCAAAGACGGACCTCCAATAAAACCTGCATGTTTAAAAATAATACAAGATGCGACAATCTTTTGAACAAAGTACATGTTTTAAAAAAATATTAGAAGAGACTATATTAGTTGATATATGCTTTTATTTTTGCAAAATAACATTAATAACTATTTCTGTGTTAAGAAGTTCAAGATTTAGCTATAGATAGTAATTTAAAGGATATATAAATATTTCAATTTATTTTAAAGATACTTGATAGTAAAATAGAGGATGTTATGTCATTAGTAAAAAACCTTAATTTTTTTAAAAAAATTCTTAAACACTGGAGAAAATTTTAAAATCGCTTTTAACATTTTAGCCAAAATGGGTGGTTTATGATTGAAAAATAGCTTGATGAATATTTTAATTTTTTTTCTAATTTAAAATCTATATATTCTTTTTAACACTGGGAAAATTCAAAGTATACACCCTTTATGCATATGTTTAATTCAAATTGTTAACTCAAAATTAAAACACCCTAACCATCCGATTTTGTATAACTAAACTGGTTTCCAGTTAGTTGATCATTATTTAAATTTTTTACCAATTTACAATATCTAATTGCAAAAACATAATAAGGGATGAAAATTGCAAAAACATCCAATTAAATTTAGTGAGAAAATAAAGGACAAAGTGTAAATTAGCCTTTTTGACTCTATTATCATTATGGTCCCTGAATTTCGACAATCTAAATCTAGCTCTGAAAGATTACAAATCATACCAATAAAAGTATTCAAGTTATCAAAAATCGCTTCTGTTGACCATTGCAAATTTTGACCTATTAAAGATTTCATGCTAAAATTGATTCTTTAAAAAACAAAACTAAAAAAAACCAAGTACATGATAGCAAAGTTATTATTAGGTTAAACAACAGCTCAAGCTCTTCAAATCTATTAGTGTGATAAATGTCACGTTGTTAAAGCACACCTTCAAAATGGGAGTGCCACATGATGATTGATCTAGATTTGCAATAAAAGTTGTTCCATTTTAATTAAGAGCCTCAGCTGAGAAAGAGAGGATGTTATGAGAATCACAAGGATAGTTCAAAAATGCCATTAGAAATAACAATAACAGATTTTCACCACATTTGACTGATAGCACTACTTTAACTTATAATGCTGGCCGTGGCTGACCTGCAAAGAAGAAACCTTCATCAAAAATAATTCGGCAAAGAAGAGATGGGACAGTCGTACATGTATGATTCGCCGGTTCCAAAGATAATGATGCTTTCATTAAGAGCAGGGGAAAACATGCATCAGTTTTTTCGGTGAATGAGGTTTAAATTTCATTCTTTGTCAACCTCCAACCGGATGGAGGGTTAATATATTCATTGGGATGGCATTTATACCTTCACTTATGTATGAACATCTTGTGCTTAAGCTAATGTCTATTTCTATATAAAGGCCTATGCAATCACTTGCATTGATGACAATATTAGTACAAAGTACATAAAATGTTTCAGGAATAAAGAAGAGATTCAATAAAGTTAACAACGAGTTACCCAAAAGAAAATATTATGATTGTGTATAGTGAAAATAGGAACTCACCATTTTTGAGACTTCTTCTAAGATCAGAAAGAGCAACAGCAATTCTTGCACCTATCAATGCATTATTCTTTACAAGTGCAATATCTGAAATTTTGTTAAGGAAAAACACCAGGAGAAGATAACTATAATTTTTATTTTCCTTTTTAAATTGGGTGGATGAATAGCGAGGAAAGAAACGAACACATTTCATCCACCTAAAGTAAACAAGCCATTAGCCACACAGAATTACAGTAGTGATGGATGAAGTTGTATTCATTTTCATGATTTGAAGTGTCATAAAAGAATGGAAGATGACAATGATTAAGTTAAGACGAGAAAAAAATAATTTATAGCAAAGGATGCTGGCAAGTAGTGATGCACCCCCAGTTAACTCATTGACTCTAGAAAGCAGAAAAGGCGTGGCGGCATTTCCTGCCACATTCTTTACCCTGCGGTAGCAAAAGTAGAAAATATATTACAAAATCTAACAACATGACATATTGACATATATACATGCCCCCGGGGCAACGAGGCAGCGGAATGACGTCAAGTTGTCACCCAGGCATCCTCAGTTCAATCCCCAGCTACGGCGCATTTGCAAGGATTTTTTCTCCAAATGGAGCGCGCAATTACGGGATGTTGGGCTTCTGGGCCGCCCGCCACGAGCACTTCCCGATTTACCCCGACGGTCGGTGAAAAACTTCCGTGGGACTGGGCCGATCGCCCCAAATTCGGTGTTTCATCATTTATTTTTTTTGAGTTAATATTCCACCAGCTCCCAAAGATAGCTCTAGTAAAACTATGCAGTAGATTACCATGAGCTTGATTGATAATTCACAAAGGAAAAATAGCTTAGTATACAATTGTTAGTAAGCAAGTAAACATGAAAAAGTGGAATAAATGGGCAAGTATGTATGATGTAATATAGACGCATGTCTATTTCAACCGTGGTTTCTTCATCTTCCACATATATGCTTTTATGACACTAAAAACATATGATAAAACATTGGAAAAGAATTGAGAAGCAAGATTTAGGAGTAGCTTATGCACAACCTGCTCTCAGCACCATTGGATGAAACCAATGAAATCATCCTCTGGATTTTCTTTTTAAAAAAAAATCATTGGAGTATAGTTGTTATATTCTCAACCAAAAATAATGATTTGTTTGGAAAAGTTCATCTTGAATGGATATAAAAATGACTTCAATGTCCAGAAAAATTTTATATGGGGAGGGAGCGCCAGAGCAATGGCACAACCCTATTTAGAGGGAAACAGTTTCCAGCCAAACACATCCAATTTGCAAACATCACAAGTACGAGCAGAAGAAAATGAACTGAAAATAACTTTAAAACTTTGGGAAAATTAACTGTTCATTAGAGATAGCAGCCTTACTTTGCTTCTTCTAATGCTTTTTTAATTGCAGATTCGATGACATTTCCTGCAGCAACATGTTCTTCTGGGACAGGGACAGCAATTAGCATTCCACTTCCAAGTCCTAATTTCATGTTTGCATCTGAGTTCCTCAAAAGAAGAATAATGAGAACTACACTACGAATTAAAGTCCAAGGAAAAAAGGAAAGAAAACAAACCTAATTTAACTTACATATGAGCCTAGCACACTGTTCTGGAGTATCAAGACGACAAGGCACCTGTATTAGCATATAAATATTGAAGGTACAAGAAAATGGTGTATCTGTAATTTGCTTATTTGCAGCTAGAACTTAGGAATGTTAAAAATACTTATCAATGATAGTGAACATGAAATGACTTCAAATGCACAGCTATAATTCTGATATTCCGTGTGTTAATAAGGTGGAGATATTTCCCATATCATTTCTTGACAAACGACAATACCAGATGACAAGCATGACCGGTATGCACCAAGAGTGTATCATAAAACAAGATGTTGAAACTGGTGTAACTTGCTGAAGCAGTATTGAAAGACCTTGCTTTCATCTAGTTTCCTGGTTGCTTTAACTTTGACTATAATAAATCAATACTCTAGCACAAATTTATGCATAATATTTAAGCTATTTCGGTTATCTTCCATGCCACCTATGACTAGTTCAACTAAAATTGAAAAATAGCAGAAGCTCATTGGCAAATCCCCAACCAATAGAAAATCAAAACACATATAGCCTTGAATGCAAATGTAAACCTTTAGACAAGTTTTATTAGTTTCTGTTCTACTCACAATAAATTACCAGATTATGTACATGCTATGTCGCTTGGATGGTTAGTGCATCCAGGATTGGCCTATAAGTCAAGGGTATGATCTTTATTTCTTTATAATGTATGTATGAATACGATAATCTAATCTTTAGTATAGACTATAGAGTAAATTGAACCAGAAAGTAACCACTAGTTAGATAGTTTCTTTGATACATTGTCTGAAATAGTTAGCAATTAGCATAACTTAGAAAGCAAAAGCTATATTTTTTTTAGGATACAAGTATTGTTGTTCAGCCGACCCCACCTAATGGGATAAGACTTGGTTGTTGTTGTTGTACAAGTATTGTTATTAGCTTTTTTTATTACATAATGCAAATCTATCCACTAAAAATCTAAATCTGCTAGCTTCCATTATGAAATATTGACTGCTACAAGAAAGGATTGTTTACCATTTGGTAAGATGACAAAAATTTATGGACATAACAAATAAATTTTGAAGGGGAAACTAAGTGATACCTTACATCCACTACTTCCACTAAAAAATGCAGGAAAGTCATTGGACTTGTAGGCAGCAACTGTCACTCCTTGAGTTTCCTGCATAAAATAGATTTTTATGGTCAAGAAAACAACATAATATATATCAAAAAAGGGGGGAAAACAAATAAACAGTTGGCTTACCTAATGGAAAAAAAAAATATTAATAATCCAGGTGTCCAGGCTTCGCCCAACTAATCCTAGAGCTAGATGACCTTCCCCTTTTGTTCGCCTACCAGGTAAATCCGGGGCACAACTTATGCACACACAGAGGTTGACCTCCAGAATATTCATCTCTACTGGGATTCGAATTCTGGTCCTCTTGTTTGATCCTCTGAGTACACACTCGTGGGCGCATTTTTTTTCTATAATCCAAGTGTCCGGGCAATGTTGATTATTCTAAGGGTGTGTTTAAATCTCAGAAAGAGCTCAAGTTACAATTATTGCTTACTTATAGTTTGAAGTGTAGAAATAAAATATGTGTATGATGGGTAACTTGAAGTCAAATTATTGCAGAAAACATGATTGATTCTTATATTCTCATATGCCTCAGCCAACAGTAGATAGAATATAAGTATTTTTTACATGGCAAAGCATTCATGTATCAGGTTTGCATGTGTTGTATTGAAATTTTAAACATATCACATATAGTATTTCCCTTATAATGGGCAATGCTGCCATACCAGGTATTCAAGGGTTCTGGGAATATCTAATATGGACTTTACTCCAGCTGAAATGACTGCCATCGGAATTTTGCCAAGTTCAGTTAGATCAGATGATATATCCATTGCTGCATATCCAAAGATCAAATAAATCAGATAATATGGACTGCAACATATCAAAAGATCACAGAAAAACAAAAATTGTAATTAATTTATCAGAATTAGTTGCTACTAATGAAGTATGGTTATACAACAAATAGCAAGAACATGAGTCTGCTACAATATCAGAACTGCACAAAGAAAAAAGTTCCAAGACATGTAGGGAAGTCTTACTTGTTTCCGCATGTCTATGTACTCCTCCAACCCCCCCTGTAACAAAAACTGGTATGCCAACCTGGACATGTAGCATCAATTATGCTAATTACACAATTCTATGGTAGTTAAATATTACGAATGTGAAGTAACATATTACCTAGTTTGATGGGAGAACTCATGCATTAACTTCATATGCCTATAAGGCTAAAATACTAAAAACCACAAGCTTGCATTAGTTCACCCATCAAAATTATTCAGCACAACGAGTGCAACATGGTAAACTAAATTAAGATGTCATAATTTTCCATTAAAACTTCACATCCATATTAATACCAAAGTGTAACATGCATCCCAAAAAAGGAAAAAAATCCTAGTTGGATGACATTTGAGGCCAAATGACACCACAGTTTAGGCAAAACCTATTCTTGTTGAATTTACTCACTAAACCCAAAACTAGATTTGTTCTAGTTAAAAAAAAATATCATTACAAAAAGATGAACTAAACCAATAACTTGTATTTGTACCCCCATTTAATCCCATATTAAATGTCGTGTGATCTTGTGGTCACGGGTTCGAGTCGCAAAAAGAGTCTCTTGCAATGCAAGATAAAGTTGTATATAATAGACCCAATGTAGCTTGACCCTTCACTGGAACCCCATATTAGCGGGAGCTTCATGCACCGGTCTATCCTTTTTTTAATCCCATTATATTGGCTCATTACTACCATTAAGTAAGGTTTAGGCACTTTATCCATGTGGCTTAGGTATATTATTAAGTTGTTCAATTGTATCATCATGTCTAAAACAATAACTTGTCTACACCCAATTTAGCCCAATTTATATTGGCTCAAAAGACCTAAGTGAATTTACTACCCAAAGGATCAGGCACTTTGGTCATGTGGCTTAGATATATCAAGTTGCTCAATTTCATCACATATAGTTTTTGTAATTTTGGAAGATATTTGTAAGTTTGGAAGATACTGAGTACTTTGTGGGATCATGAAATGCGGCTACGAGTAGAGGTGAATAGATGCTTGTACAAGCCATGTTCATGTCTACAAAGGATTAGTACACAGTGAATAAACACAAAAGACATCAAAAACACAAGCACATAATACAAACAAACTGATTTTACATAGTTCAGCAGGTCTCGACTCCCAATCCATGGTATATGATTAGTCTGTGCTTTCTCTTTGATTTGCTTTCTTTCTCTTTAGAATTGTTCAAGGATGGCTCAAAAATGCAACAACACTCTCTCAAGAACTAGTGCCAAAAAAACTCCCTCTTCAAGCCCCTCTTATAGGGCCTATGTTGGTTTTGGAATCCACCAACATTGTAGCATCTAAAGAATTCGACTGTTGTGTGCAATCTTACCCAATCAATGGCTCCTTCTTAGATTTCATCTGTATCAGTAGTTAAGTAATTTCCTATATCTATTGACCCATCATGCATCAATTGACTATCCAATTAACTAAGTCCCAAACAAAAATATTTTGTTCGTTGGCTAATTAGCTTGAATTGACTGCCTAGTCGACTCAACCATTAGTCAACTAAATTCCTATACGATACTCTGAGGATGAATCACCATCCTGCCAAACTTCTTTGTCTGCCTAATACAAATCAAGCTCGACTTACCAAGACTATCAATACTTATAGAGCATTTCTCTGGGACGTCATTGACAACCGTCATTTTGTCATGATATTTAGGCTTCTAAATTCATACTTTTGATCTTCTCGTGTGTTAATTTCGCATTTATATCATGTTTCACGAGTTGTATCCATTTTTAGCCTTCGATGCAAATTATATCATATTTGTGGTATTTTGTCTAAATATTTGAATGTGATCTTCGTAGGTGATCAAAAGATCATGGACTCGAGTCGGATCGATCCAAATTGGGCTTAATTCTGGGTTTAAATGAGGAAATCCAATCTAGAGTCATCTCGACCATTCATCCAAGATCAAGAGCGATTTGAGTCATCCGTCAAAGATCTGGTCCATCCGAGTAAAGGGGAGTAGATCACAGCCATTGATCAAGATCTAAAGCCTTGGATTAAGATCTGAACTGATTTACACCATTGGATCAGATCTGAGTTGATTAGAGCCATTGATCCAAATCTGATGAGATTTAAAACATTTGAGAAGCTACAGTATAGTGACATCGTCATTTTACAACAGTGATCACGCGCGAGAGTGGAGCGGAGGAGGAAGACGATTGGAGAACCACAACCAAAGGTTAAGGGACTTTTCCCTTCCTCGACCATCATCCACCGGGATTCTCCTTCCTCCAGTAGCCATTCACCGGCGATCAACCACGACAGAGAGGGAGGAACTTTATCAAGAACAGAGGAGGCGCGGTTCCTTCTTCGCCAATCTTCTTCCTCATTGCAGATCTGAGCTGAGGCGATCGTCAGAGTTACAAGGGAGAGGGATTTTCCATCCTCTTCGGAATTCTGATTCTACCAACCAGATCACCATTGCCTTTTCCATCAGCAACCTCATCCTTCCTTTTCGCGATCTGACTCGATTCTGTTTGTGAGCTTTCCTTGGATTGTCAATTTCCTCCTAGATATTCTATGGAACATGTCCTTGGATTGATTCAAGTAGTTTTTTATTGCATGTTAGTTTGAATCCAGTTGAAATTGTTGATCTAATCAGTTAGATGCTTGTTTGCTTTCTTCAATTAGATTGTGACTCTTCGTTGTTTCATTAAGGAACAGTAGCTAGGGCTAGGTTGAATTGCTTGTCTTCTTTCAATTGCATGAGTTGATTGCATTTGTAGTTTAGTTTCCTTGATTCTCTATCCAATGCAAGTAGGTTAATTTCATTAAATGTTTTAGTTTCATTAAATGTTTTGTGCTTCTTTAGTTCGTGGCAATCGTAGTTTAGTTTAGATTAGGGTATCTTTCATTATTTGTCTTTAGCATTAGTCAAAACCAAACCCTCATTTCTAATAAATTGATCCTAAGATTACGTCATCGCTATATTCCTTGAGAGAGACGATCTGGGTCATTCCCTATGCTATATTAGTGTAGTGGGGTTTCGGTGATTATTATACCGTAGCACGACACAAAACGGTGATTATCAGTCATCCATAGCATAATATCTTATATACCTCAACCTACTAAGACTTTCGCTTGCCTAAACTAAAGTCAACCTTGACTCGCCAAGACTTCCCTCAATTGCCGAGAGACCACTCCTCCAGGACTTCATGCTCTTCAAGCATCCAATCAAACCTCGAGCTACCTGGACTTTCATCACTGTCAAACATTCAATCAATAGGATTCTCTACAATTGGCTAATGCATGGTGTGAAATATGCTGCTAGACCTCTATCTAATCAGCAAGAAAGAATTACTAACTTAGACATAGTGCTTGTGCTCGCATGCAAATGAGATTGCAAGAAAGGTTTTGCAAGTGTGAACCTATGAGAGATTGGAAAACTATCAAACAATTAGCCAAATAATAAGAAAGGTTGCATATGGAGAATCTCAAGAGGGACAAGGAGATTCATAACTGATAACCAACTTAAAACCTTGATTCATTGAGTAGGATTTAAACCTAAAATTCTCAAAAGAAACCCAATATTTAGGAGGGTGGGAAGTAGTAAGTTGACATATTTCGAAACATGAGAACGCTTAGAAATGTCAAACTCATTTTATCTTAAGGAATCATAATTACATTTCTTTCTCTTGCACTCCCACCAAGAATATCTGAGGAAGCAGTTGGTAGAGGAATTAAGCAATCACTACAAAATACCTTTGAAGCAAAAAACATTGTTGCAGACACTGTTGTCGCGCCATTACCACCAGATGCAACCTGTTAAGTTATGAGTTAGAAAACTAAAGAAAAAGCTAAAGTAAAATATTCAACATGAAATGACTGTAAACTGAAAACCTATAAACCTAAGTATAAATTGATTAACCTTAGTGTCGCGTGTTAGAGCATATAAGAACTAATGTCCCAATAAATTTTTCATAACAAAAAAATCTACAATCTCATAAAGGTATTGCCAATAGACAAATTTGCTCAAAAAATTTTAAATCATTGGTAAGTTAGTAATATATGGTGTAGATAATAGTGACAAAATGGTTGGATACCGACAAAACAGATATCACACTCCCCGGGATAATGAATAATTGTAGCAAGGATTGAAATACCGTGTCGTGCCGCCTGGCACGGCCGGTTTTTACCGTTCCACAGCACAGTACGCACGAGAGTTTCATGTGTCACGGGACGGAAGTCGCCGACAGAAGGAATCCCGCCGCGCGATCGCGCGATAGAAGGAATCGCGCCACGCGATCGCGCGACAAAAGGAATCGTGACAACGAATCGCTACAACGAATCGCGACAGAAGGAATCGCGACCGATTCAATTCCTCCTGTTGATCGATTAATCAAAAAAAAAAGATATATAATGTAAGGAAAGCAACGGTGAAGGCAACTGGCGAGTGAAGAAGCAGCGGCGAGGCGGCGACCACTCTGTACAGGTATGATTTCAATTGAGCGGAGGAGGCGAAGAAGGTTTACCGGAGGCGTCGTGGAGATGTCGCGGGACGCTTCCGGCGGCATCCGTCCCATCTTCGCAAAAGCTAGGGCATGTCGGAGACTCGGAGGCATCGCAGGCACTGTCGGAGGCATCGCGGGACGCCTCCGGTGCCGCCTAAAGTGTCGTAGGACGCCTCCTGCCCCGCCGGAAGCCTCGCCAGACACCCCCAGAATCCGTGT
>JBBUKS010000100.1:3391473-3413570 GCA_038050645.1 Hedychium gardnerianum
GTCACTATGAGAATGTTTATGACACTCATATAACGATCCATGAAACATTCTCATGACGGGTCAATTCAGTACATATTTTCTAATATATACCCATGTGTCAACTTGATATTTTATATCTATGACTTGTGAGATTAAGTCATCAGTTGACCTACATGCTAGTCTCAACGCATTAATATTACATTTGTATATTAATGCTTGACTATGAATAGTTAAGAGTAGTATTCTATATATATCTACAGTCTCCCAATATCAATTCAACCAATTGATATGTTATAGACTAGAACCTACTACCCTAGGACATTATTATACTTATTCAACTAGCACATATCTGAAGTAAATATAATAACCATAAATATTACCTTTTATTAATAAAATATGATACAATAGGTCCCTTGTCAATCATCTCATAATTGACTCTTAGGGCTGATATTAACAGTCTACACGTGGCATGCAGGGTCAGGTCAGGAGTCAAGTCGCCTGGTCAAAAGTTAAGCAAAGGTTGAGGTCAAAGCAACCCCATTCGACCGACCCAAGTCAAGGGGGTTCAGTCCATCCAACCCCTCAGGCTCGATCTATCAGATTACTTCGACTCAGTCCATCCGACTCCTTAGGCTCGGTCTATTGATTACTCCGACTCCTCAGGCTCGGTCTATCTGATTCCTTTGACTCGATCCACCCAACTCCTTCAGTTAAGTTACTCCAGGCTCCCTCATCTCGGTGTCACTCATTCTCCCCAGACCTCTCCAGTTCAGCCTCACCTGACTATGTCCGACTCTGTCAACTGAGCTGACTCTCTCCATAGGTGAGGGGAGAATGTGTGTACTGAGATATGCAGAGAGAGTGGGGAGACAGGGGACGTGGGTGACAGAGTGGGGTTTACATAACCTATGCAAATGTGGAGGAAGGTATAAAAAAAAGCCCGCTCTAGTGGGTGCAGGTACGTGCGTATACACACCTAAACTCTTCTCCTTCTCTAGCCCTTGTGCTAACTTGAGCGTTGGAGTGGTCACGCCGAGTCCAACCTCGATGCCCATTCTTACCTCTTGTTGAGCGTTGCAGGGATCCTAAGAACATTTCTCACCACTGTGTCATTCGCGATCTTCTCCACGGTAGTTGCTCTTTGTTGACTCACCTGATAACAATCTCAAATAGGAACAAATTGACGTTGTCTGTAGGAAACTTCAAAATTGAGACGTTGAGATGGTAGAATCTGGGAGAACTATTGAGGATCCCAACTCCGCAGACAACATGATTCGTGGTGAGACTATCACCATGGCTAGATAAGATTTCCAAATACTAGTCGATCAGTTGGTGCATCAGATTCTGCAAAGAATCCCGCTGACAAATTTGACTCTTGAAGAAGTACCCGCCGCCTCGACCAAGGTGCCTCCTATCCCCAGTTGAGTGACGTTGGGTCTGGCGGGCCCTCCCCCGTTGTAGTTGCAAATCAATGGAACAAGACCGTGATCCTGCCCGAAGAACACTCACATGGATCGATGGCGGGAGAGACGTCTCCTTAGAACCAGAATAAGGCAAAGAGCCCTTGCATGTCGAGGAGAGGAATCCATAGGGCACGCCTTTCATGAGCTATGTCCTGGTTGATGAACTACCATGTAACTTTCGGATGCTTCAGCTCGAAGAGTATACCAGGTCAGTCGATCTTGAGGATCACCTAGGTTGGTTTGAGAACGTCTCCTTACTACATTAGTATATTGATGGTGTCAAATGCAAAGTCTTTCTAACGACTCTTTCGGGCTTTGCCTAGCGATGGTTTAATTGATTGTCATCCTCATATATCCAAACCTTCGCCGACTTTAAGGCCTTGTTCTTGCACCACTTCTCCAACAGTAAGCGGTACCATAAGACACTCCTCAACCTGTTTGCCTTGAAGCAGACTACCAAATAAACCTTTGAGAGAATACATACATTGGTTCAACAGGGTTGCCTTGGACGTGCCCTCGGCCACCTCTAAGGTGCTCATAAGCGCTTTCTCCCAAGGCCTCTAGGAAGGAGACTTCTTCCGATCTCTGGTGAAGAATCCTCCAACGAATTTTGACATCTCTTGGGTCGAGCAGAGAAGTATATCAATGTGGAAGAAGTCCAATCAACAAGGAAGAAAGAAGTCATTCAACACCTATAATTGCCCGACTTGAGCGTAAAGCTCCCGCCTCACCTCTTTGACATAAGGAGACATTCTCAAACCATCAGTATGCCCCGACCCGGATAGGCGGGAGAGTAATATGTTGATGAAATCATCCACGGGTCAAGGTTGGCCAAGTTGACTAAGCTTGGATTGACTTGAGCTTGAGTTTTGATGTTTGACAATATGTGAGAGAGAAGTCAAGTAGGTTAATGGAGGACCAAATATTTGACTTGGAAAGTCCTAATTAGAGGTTGAACAAGTGAAAGTCCTAACTAGAAGTTAGACAACGAAAAGTCCTAACTGAGGTTAACCAAGGGAAAGTCCTATATAAGGTTAGGCAAGGGAAAATCCTAATTGAGGTTAGACAAGAGGAAAACCTAGTTGGGAACTAGACAAACTTAGTTGGAAACTAGACAAACTTGGTTGGAAACTAGGTGAAGTCCAAGTGGGGTCAACGAGGACTAGACACTTGGCATGAGTAAGGAAGTCTTAGCAAGTCAAGGGTGATCAGATGTTAGGCAACGATGATGTCCTAGCAGGTCAAGGTTGACCAGATGCTAGACAACGAGAAAATCCTAATAGGTCAAGGTTGACTAGATATTGGGCAATGAAAAGTCCCAACAGGTCATGAATGCTAGATGTTAGGTAGAGGAAGTCTTGGCAGGTCAAGGTTGACCAGATGCTAGGCAATGAGAAAGTTTTAATAGGTCAAGGTTGACTAGATATCGGACAACAAAAAGTCCCAATAGGTCACGGATGACTAGATGTTGGGCAAAGGAAGTCCTAGTAGGTTGAGGTCAACCATATACTAGGCAAGACCCGAATTCAGGCTTGAAAAGGCTGAATTTAGGATTACTAATCGATTGATAAGAAGTACTAATCCATTGGTAAACCCTAAACCCGAAATCCAGGTTTAGGGGTTGGGCAATCTATTGGTCCAATCTATTCATCCTAAGTCAATCAATTGGCGCAATCGATTGACCAAAATTCATGAGTGAATAGAAGGTCTCCGAATCGATTGGGGCAATAGATTGGAGGCTAACCAATCAATTGGGGCAATTAATTGAGTTGGTTTTCTTGAGTTAACAGAAGATCTCCGAATCGATTGGGGTAATCGATTCGAAGGCTAAGCAATCGATTGTGGCAATCGATTGAGCTAGTTTTCTCGAGTAAACATAAGATCTCCTAATCGATTGAGGCAATCGATTCAGAGGCTAAGCAACAATTGAACTCATTTTCTCGAGTGAATAGAAGGTCGCTGAATCGATTGGGGCAATCGATTGGAGGTTAAGCGATCAATTGGAAAAATCGATTGAGCTAGTTTCTCGAGTGAACAGAAGTTTTTGAATTGATTGGCTTAATCGATTGGAAGATGGGAATCAATTGGTGTGCCACACCAATCGATTGGTTAGGCCGAAAAAGAGCTATTCTGTAGGTTTTGAATGATCGATCTGATGTGATAATTGATTGGGGGGGGGGGTAAGACCAATCAATTGAGAGGCGTAAATTAGCTCGAAGGTAACCCTAGAGAAGGGGGTTCGTGGAGCTTTTGAAGAGGTGAGTTCTTGGGGAGTCTTGGAGCAAAGTGCTGTTGCATTTCCATCTAGTAAGAGGCATTCCAAAGTAAGAAAAGATCAAGCAATGCAAGGTTCATTGTTGTAAAGTCATTTTTGATTGTATTTACATTTGCATTCTTGTTTTCTTGTTCGTTCTTGTGCGTTCAAGTTTGTACTAGGCTTCTCCGCCTCCAATTTTTTTCCAAGAATGAGGCATTCATAGTAGAGTTGTGAATGTGAGGAGTGGATATCAAGTAGGTGGATATCACGTAAAATCCGTGTGTTAGCCTTCTGGAGTCTTCACTTCAAGTTTCCGCTGTCATTCAAGTTCAAAGAAGCAAAGCGAGCTAGCTCATACCGGTCATAACAAGTAGTATTAGAGCAAGACTGTTGTTCATCAGACTAATCGCCGAAAGGAGCAAAGAGCTAGAGGAAGAAGAAGAGCCCTAAATTTTTAACAAGTCAAGGACTTATCATCAAAGGAGTTCAACTTCAAAATGAAACCTCTGGAGGGATTTGGATATGATATCTGAGCACCTCCACCTTTTGGATTGGGAGAATTTGACCAATGAACGACTAGGGTTTAGAATTTTTCCATGATGAACATAGAGCAATGATTTGCTCTAATAGAGGAATTTGAAGCCTCAATGGATAAAAATGGAAAACTCCTCAAGAAGAAGAAGTGGACCGAGGAGCAACTAAAAAAATCCGAGACAAACGACAAGGTAACCAAAATTTTGATTAGCTTGATTCCTAAAATATCTTGTGTAAATTAGGGGATTACACGAGTGCAAATAAGTTATCGAGTAAATTGACCAAGTTCCATGAAAACCCCTCCTCAACGCCAAGTAAAGACAAATTCAAAGAGGGAGACTCTTTGGATTAAGAACATGAAGATTTGGAGGTTGAGAGGTGCTCAACATCCGAAGAGGAAATTGAAGAAGTATCCACCTCAAGGATTGTGGGGGAGAGCTCATTGACACTGGATTGAGAAGAGATCTCTACATCCAGGTCAAACGAAGGAAAATGTGCCTCCTATACGAGCAAAGGTATAACAATTTCAATTGTTAAAAATAAAAATCATATCATATGCTTTGAGTATAGGGAGAAAGGATATTATTGTTGGTGCAAGAAGCACCATATGATCGAACCTATGTTTTGATATTAGCAAAGGGGTAAAAGTTAAGTCTTGTGGTATTCTAACATGTTGATTAAGTTTGAAAGAAAAGTCCTAGTTGAGTCTAGGCAAGGAAAGCCTTAGTTGATGCTAGGCAAGGAAGTTCTGGTTGGAGGGACTAGGTAGGAAGACTTGACAAAATCGAGGACATAGGATGGAAAGTCCTGGGGTCATGAACACCAGGCAAAAAGTCTAGACAGGTCGAGAGCCAAAGGTCTAGCGTAAAGTCCTGAGAATCAAGATTAGCTAAGCAAAAGTTTAAACAGGTCGGGTGGATCAAGGTTTGACACCAGGTAAACTCTTCCGAGTGGAGTGGTGAGGATGTGCTCTTGGAAAGAGAACAATAGGCATCGATCCAACCTAAGATTTCACGGGAAACCTAAGGTTGAGACCGGACAGCTCGAAGAGCTGCCGATCATACTCATTTATATATATGTGCTAACATTGTGATGCAGGAAGCTAAGTATGAGAGCTGACAGAAAAAGGTATTCTAGGTGCCTGGAGTGGATCTAAGCGACGGGGAGTCTGGGCACCCCGAATGGATCCAGGCACCTGGACTGCTCGAACTCAGCTTCGCGTCTAGATGAGGTGGTGCATTCTGGTTGGTTGGCACACGTCAGCTTCCATGCGCCCGGGAGGGATCTAGGTGCCTAAGAAGGGATAAATCCTTGACGGAAGAGGTTGGATAGGGCTTCAATCAGGTGATGCCACATCAGTGATCTAGGTGCCCAGAAGGGATCCAGGGTCCCAGATTGGCCGAGTCAGCTACGACTTCGGATCGGATAGAGGTTGTTGGAGGCGCCCTATACTGATCCAGGCACTTGAATCAAGCTATAAATAAGGACACAACTAGAGGCTTTGCATCATTAATCTACGCTCTCTACTATGCCTCTCCAACTGTGAAACTCTACTACGCTCAAGCTACAACGATGCAACAACGCCACGATGCCGCTACGAGCTCAAACGAGCCTAGACTTTGGTAACGCAAGTTTTTCATTATTCTTTTCATTTCTTAGTGCTAAATTTACAAGGGTCGGTAGGCTTGTTACTTGACCCCATACTTGTAAAAGAAGCGAGCCTTCTTCTCTTTTGAGAAGAAGGTTGACAGTGATTGCCCACCGAAGTGGTCAAATTGGCTGTGGGCCTTGGAGGAGTAGCCATGAGGTTGCGAACCAAGTAAAAGCCACCGTGTCTCTTTCTTGTGTGTTTTAGTTTTCTGTTGCACGACTTTGTGTTTTTGAATGATTTCTAAACGTGTACGAAGCATGCTATTCACCCCTCTTGCACTTTCTCGATCCAATAATTATAAGAGCAAGTGTCCCAAATTGGTGAAGAAGAAGGTTCAAATGACACCAAAGGCAAAGGAAAAATCAAAGGAGGTCAAAATCTTGATACGAAAGGGAAAAGAGTACATTGTGTGCTTCTTGTGCAATCACAAGGGACATTACCAAAATCAATGTTCAAAGAGGAGGCTTTCAAATAAGAACAAGGGAGGAATCTCACATTAAGGGGGAGCTTCAAAGAAAAAAACTAAGGTACCATTAGTTAATGGTATTACTTCATATCATGATAACAAGTATGCTAGAAATAAATGTTATCATTTTAGTGTTATTTATCATGAAAATAGAAAGCATGAAAATTCTAATGAAAATTCTAATGAAAATTCTAAGTCATTTCATGCTAGAACAACCTTACCTAAGGATAGGAAGGTAGAAAATAATTTAGGCAAAAATCCTAAGTAAGTTAGAAATATGCCTAGAAAAAGAAAAATCTAAGGCAATAAAAAAAGGTCAAAATTTGAGGATTTAATGATTGAAAATTAAGTTTTGAGGTGAAGACTTGATAAATTGGAGAAAACCTTAGAAAAAAATGATGAATAAAGTTAAAGGGTCTAAGAAGCAAAACCTAGGCATAGATAGACAAGAAACATTCAAGGGCAAGAAAGGTTTGTGATACAAACCTAAAGTCAAGGAGAATGTGTCATCATACAATAGAGTTCTATATAGCTATGAGACTAAACTTAGGTCTAGGAGTCAAGTCAAGGTTACAAGGAAAGTTATCCCTAGAGTTGACCTTGAGAAGACTAGCATGACTAAGACTTCTAAGAAGTTTAGGAAAGTCATTAAGAAGGTATCTAAGGAAGTTATCCTTAGTGAGTACCTATTACACACAAGGAGCACCAATATATTTTGGATTCCTAAGAGTGTGTTCTCTACACCCTTGATGAATATGTCAACCTTAATTGGAAGGGTAGCTGACTCAACCATGATTAAGTTGACATTTTAGGACATTTTTAAGGTATTGTGATGTCTTGAAAATGAGAAGTTGATTTTTTTTCTTGACGAGTAAAGTATGTCAATAAAATTTGAGGTATTTAGATTAATCAAATTGGCATAAATAGGATAGAAGTCAAGAGTGTGTCAAGTTGGAATTTTGGTACATTTTAGGGAGTTAGGGCCAATTATGTCAAATTTATGCTTTGACATAATGATTAATTGAAACTTAAATAGAATATTTAGGTATTTCTGTTGTTCCATAATTGCCATACTTTGTGTGTCCTATCATATGTCATGTCATCATATCATACAATCATCTTGCCATGAAAAATGACACATGTCATATATACATCATTTAAATCAAGATATGATAGATTTCTTTTTGAAAATTATGCATTTGATATATGACATAATTATTTACATGCATAAATTTTTAATTCTTTAAAATTAAGGACAATGACATTAGTTGACATCCTAGGTAGGATGATCAAATCTAAAATGCCTAGATACAGATGCATGATCCCATAGTTTAGGGAAAAACTATTTTACCTCTCACAAAGATCATAGAGTTTACTTGTATGTATATTGAGATATATTAAATACAAGTGAGATATTAGGAATATGAACAAAACTCAAGATGTTGATTAAGTGCATCTATTTGAGTTTTAGTTTCATCAACACCAATGCATTTTGTAAAGCCCAATCATGGGGAAAGCTAATGTACAAGTTATGTGCATTTAACCCATAGATCATGGTTGGAAATTAGTCTTGAAAATCATTTCAAAAATATTTTAAAAAACCTTGGTGAAATCTATTTGTTGATAGGAATCAACATTGATTAGTTAAATACAAAGTTAGAGTGAAACATTGAAGTTTTCAATGATTTCCAACTTTGTACCATTCTTTAAAAATGAGATGTATTTTCATAGAAAATTATTTTTCTCTAATAGTATGCGACATAAGTAATGTCTACGTATAATTATTTATGATTTTCTAAATCATAGAATTATTTATGATTTTTTGAGTCTGAAATTGAAATAGGAATCGATTGGGTTAATCAATTGTTGCACACTAATCGATTGGGCTAATCTATTAGTGATGAATTTTCGCTAGCACATAAACTCACGGAATTGATCAAGTAAATAGATCACCAATGACTGGTAAGAGTTACCAATCGATTGGTACATGAGGCAATCGATTGTTAACTGATACCAATCGATTGGGAGCTGCTAATTTTGACTGAAAGAGACTTATTTTAGTCGATTAAGCCTAATTTAACTATTCATAACCCTATGAAATGCTTGTAAAAGTGTTTAAGGGTAATTTTCTTGAAGAAAATCAAAAAGAAATAGTTAAAGGGGACTAATTTGGAGTTAAGGAGGAGATTTAGATTCAAGGTTGAATTCTCAACCTTGTGACTTCAATATTGAGATTTCCAAAAGGTGTAGGAATTCAAAATCATTGTTGGTGCAATGATAAAAGTTGGAGTATGCTTTGAGGGGGAGGTCCGCCTTAAAGGCATGAATTGAGAGATTAGAAGGATGCTGATGGGTGTTTGCTCAAGGATGAGCATTTGAAGACAATGGAAGGTAGGGAACCTTCATTGTAATGTTTGAAGGAGAAGAGAGATTAATCTTGGGAGAAGATTTTTAATGTGTGCCAAAGGAGGAGAATGTAGGGTTTAAGTTAGGAAACTCTCATTAATGTTTTGGCATGAGAAGAAGGTAAGTTGGGATAATGAGTTAGCGTAACTTAAATATATTGTTAAACATCAAAAAGAGAAAGATTGTTGGTCCAATCATCCTCGGGTCAAGGTTGACCAAGTTGACTAAGCTTGGATTGACTTGAGTTTGAGTTTCGATGTTTGACAATATGTGAGAGAGAAGTCAAGTAGGTCGAGGGAGGACCAGATACTTGACTTGGAAAGTCCTAACTAGAGGTTAGACAAATGAAAGTCCTAACTAGAAGTTAGGCAATAGAAAATCCTAACTGAGATTAAACAAGAGAAAGTCCTATATGAGGTTAGGCAAGGGAAAGTCCTAACTGAGGTTAAGCAAGAGGAAAGACCTAGTTGGAAATTAGGCAAACCTAGTTGGGAACTAAATGAAGTCCAACTGGGTCAAGGAAGACCAAACACTTGGCATGAGTAAGAAAGTCCTAGCAGGTCAAGGGTGACCAGATGTTAGGCAATGATGAAGTCCTGACAAGTCAAGGTTGATCAGATGCTAGGCAACGAGGAAGTCCCAATAGGTCAAGGTTAACTAGATATTGAGCAATAAAAAGTCCCAACAGGTCACGGATGACTAGATATTGGGCAGAGGAAGTCCTGACAGGTTAAGGTTAACCAGATGCTAGGCAACGAGGAAGTCCCAATAGGTCAAGGTTGACCCGATATTGGGCAACGGAAAGTTTCAACAGGTCACGGATCACTAGATGTTGGACAGAGAAAGTCCTAGTAGGTTGAGGTCAACCAAATACCAGGAAAGAACCTAATTCAGGCTTGAAAAGACTGAATTTAGGGTTACCAATTGATTGGTAGGAAGTGTCAATCGATTGGTAGGAAGTGTCAATCGATTGGTAAACCCTAAACCCGAATTCCAAGTTTAGGGGTTGGGAAATTGATTGGTCCAATCAATTCAGTTTATTGGACAAATTTCACGAGTGAACAGAAGGTCTCCGAATTGATTGGGGGCAATCGATTGGAGGCTAAGCAATTGATTGGGGAAATCAATTGAGCTAGTTTTCTCGAGTGAACAGAAGATCTCCGAATCGATTGGGATAATTAATTCGAAGGCTAAGCAATTGATTGAGATGATTTTCTTGAGTGAATAGAAGATCTCTGAAACAATTGGGGCAATCAATTCCGAGGCTAAGCAATCGATTGAACTAGTTTTCTTGAGTGAACAGAAGGTCTCCGAATCGATTGGAGGCTAAGTAAGCAATTGGGGAAATCGATTGTGCTAGTTTCTTGAGTGAACATAAGCTTCTGAATCGATTGACTTAATCGATTGGAAGCTAGCAATCAATTGATATGACTCACCAATTGATTGGTCAGGCTGAAAAGAGTCATTTTGTAGGTTTTGAATGGTCGATATGATGTGACAATCGATTGGGAGTAAGGCTAATCAATTGAGTGACATAAATCAACCCGAAGGCAGCCCTAGAAAAGGGGGTTCATGGAGCTTTTGAAGAGGCAAGTCCTTGGGGAGTCTTGGAGTAGAGTACTGCTACATTTCCATCTGCCAAGTGGAAATCCAAAGCAAGAAAAGATCAAGCAACGCAAGGTTTATTGTTGTAAAGTCATTTTCGATTGTATTTACATTTACGTTCTTGTTTTCTTGCTTATTCTTGTGTATTTAGTTTATACGAGGTTTTGTTGCTTATTCATGAGTGCCAGCAGTTTGCTAGAGAACTTTGCCGGACGATCGAGTCTTGTTTCCTTGCTAGAAGATCACCTCCAACGCCATCCCCGCTGTCCCTAGCCAAGTATGCCCGAGTCGATAGCTCAGATCGCTAGGCTGATCCTTGAAGGGACTCGCCCTCTAGAAGGAGGTCCCAGGAGCCAGCTTAGTGTCTCTAAGAAGCTTGTCCCGAGGCTGCTAGGGAGAATCCACCATGCCGAGGTACCATCAACATGATCTCGGGAGGCTCGACCGACGGGGGCTCAAATTGAGCTAGGAAGACTCGTGGCTGAAGACTCGAGAGTTACGGGATTGATACCCAAACCCAGCTGGAGGTAGGTCCCTAGATTAGTTTTGGTTCCCGAGGCTTGGAAGGGATAACTACTCCTCATGAGGACACACTAGTGATATGAGCTGTTGTTATAGACAACTATAACATGGCGAGAGTCTTCGTCGACGCAAGGAGCTCAATGAATGTGCATTTTAAAAAGGCCTTTGAGTAGATGCAGATAGGCCAACATTAGTTATTATCCATCTCTACAGTGTTGTTTGGGTTTACAGTGCATGAGGTAGAACCGTTGGGGTAGATTGTTCTTCCGCTGTCCTTGGGAGAAGAACCTTGGAGACGAACTCAGACCATTGTCGTCACAATGGTTGATGCCCCATCCGCTTATAACTTCATCCTAGGATGACTCGCCTTGAGCTCGTTCCTAGCCGTGGTGTCCACCTTTCACCAAAAGATGAAGTTCCCCGTGGACAATCAAGTGGGCAAAGTCAGGGGAGACCAGACAACTGCAAGAAAGTGTTATGTCAAGGTGGTACGAGATGACTTGCGCAAAAGTCGGAGAACTAGAAGAGCCGAGGTCCAGATTGTTCATGACATCCCTCCAGCCCAGCCTACCGAGGGTCATGAAGAGATACCAATAGTACCTAAGTAGCCGAATCGAACCATGCGGGTGGTGATAAACCTCCCCCTAAGCTTAAGTAGAAGATAATTGCCTGCCTCTCGCATAACCATGACATCTTCGCTTGTCGGCCAAAGATGTCACAAGCATATCCCCAACAGTGATGGAACATTGACATTAACATTAACCTAGAAGCTAGGTTGGTCCAATAAAAGAAGCGACACTTTAGGCCTGAGTAGGATAAGGTAATTAGAGCCGAGATTACCAAGTTGATGGAGGCAGTCATATTTGGGAAGTCCACTTCCCGATCTGGTTGGTGAATGTAGTGTTGGTGCCCAAGCCAGGGGCAAATAGAGGGTCTGCGTGGATTTTCGGGACCTCAACAAAGCTTGCCCAAAGGACTGCTACCCCTACTCTGAATCGATCAATTAGTGGACTCGACCTCAGGCTGCGAGCTCATATGCATGTTGGATGCATATCAGGGCTACCACCAGATCCCCCTAGTGGTTGAAGACCAAGAAAAGGTCAGTTTTATTACTTTTGATGGGACTATTTGTTACACTATTATGCTCTTCGGGTTGAAAAATGCAAGTGTCACATACCAACGGTTGATGGACAGAGTCTTCAAGCACCAGGTTGGGAGAAACATAGAAGTCTATGTAGATGACATCCTGATCAAGACTACTTGTGCTGAGGACTTAATTAGTGCTATAGAAGAAACCTATGGAACATTAAGGAGATCTAGCCTCAAATTGAATCTGAATAAGTGTTTGTTTGGAGTCAAGAGTGGGCGCTTCCTCATCTACATTGTAACTAAACGAGGGATCAAGGGAAACCAGGAAAAAGTCCAAGCATTGCCGAATATGCCTTCTCCTAAAAACCTCAAAGAGACACAGAGGTTAGTCGGTCGAGTCACAACACTCTCCCGATTCATCTCTAGGTCGGCCAACAGGAGCTTACCCTTCTTCAAGGTGCTTCGGAAGTTAATTCGATTCGAGTGGGATGATAAATGTGAGAAGACCTTCATAGAACTCAAGACATACCTGACCAGTTTGCCTATTCTGTTGAAGCCTATTGTAGGGGAGAAGCTCTGGCTCTACTTAGTTGCTGTTGAGGGAGCGGTCAACATAGTTCTACTCCAACAGGAGGATAGCATCCAACACCCTATTTACTTCACCGACCACCTCCTTAAAGATGTCGAGACTAGGTATTCCACCCTGAAAAAGATAGCTTTAGCCCTGATCATAACGTCTCACAAACTACAACCATATTTCCTATCCCATCCCATTATCGTGCTGACCAATAGCCCCTTGAGGCGGGTGCCGACTAACACCAAAACCTCGGAAAGGATGGTCAAGTGGACAAATGAGTTTAGCAAGTACGACATCCACTATCAGTCTCTTACGACCATCAAAGCGCAGACATTGGCCGATTTCTTGACATAGACCCCAAGCCTAAATCTAAAGGAGACCTAGAGGATCTTCGTAGATGGGTCAGCTACAAAATAGGAAAGTGGAGTAGGGGTATTACTGATTTCACTTCAGGAAGAAGTATTATAAGTAGCCATCCAGCTGAACTTTCGCGCCTCAAACAATGAAGCCAAATATGAGGCATTGCTTGTAGGGCTCCGAGCTACCAGGTAGGTTGGTGCTTCTCGAGTAGTCATCTATTTCGACTCCCAATTGGCCGCATAACAATTGGAAGGGACCTTTGAGATAAAGAATGATTGACTACGACAATACACGAAGGCCTTTGAAAAACTAAAATTCCAATTTTAGGAGGTCATTCTTCAAAAGATTCCTCAAGCTGAGAACCCGAAGGCAAACGAGCTTGCCAAGATGGCCAGCGCCCTGACAAAATGGACCACGGATGATCCAAGTGCGCGAGTTTAGTTGATCGTGCAGATCAACCAAGTATCCATGCTAGATGACTCGACCGACTGGCGAACTCCACTTATCTCCTTCTTCCAAGGCCTTGCTAGACCACCCGGATTAGGCTCAACTTCTCAAAAGGTGGGCAACTTGGTTCATTTTGGTTGGAGATTGTTTTACAAGAAAGCCTTCTTGAGTCCCCTACTTAGATGCCTCGGCCTCAAGGACGTCGAGCACGTCATGCGCGAGATTCACTAAGGCAGTTGCGACAATCATGTAAGTGGTCGGACTCTCGCTAGGAGGGTTTTATTAGTAGGCTACTTTTGGCCGACTCTATAGGCTGACACAACTCTGCTCGTTAACACTTGCGTTAACTGCCAGAAGAACCAAAAACTCTCCCGATCTCCCATAGAATTCTTGAAGACATCCACCACTTCCTGCCCCTTTGACTATTGGGGGATGGACATCGTCAGCCCTTTTTGACAAGACCCAACCAGAAGAAGTACCTCTTGGTGGTGGTTGACTAGTTTTTCATATGGGTGGAGGCTGAGCTCTTAGCTTGGATAACGGAAGAGGAAATGCTCCAGTTCCTATGGAAGAACATCGTCTGTCGGTATGACATTCCTCACAGATTGATCTCTGATAATGGCCAACAGTTTCACGGACGCAAGCTCAAGAAGTTGTGCAAAGGCTTCGTTATTCAGTAGACTTTCACCTCGGTAGCCTACCCTAAGAAAAATGGGCAAGCAGAGGTCACAAATCGGGAGATTGTACGAGGCCTCAAGATCAGGCTCGACCACATCGGCGGTAGTTGGGTGGAAGAACTGTCAAGTATCCTCTGGTCCTACCGAATGACACCTCGGGAGAGCATGAGACTAATTCCTTTTCATTTAGTTTACGGAGGGCAGTGGGCACTCGTCCCGATCGAAGTTGGTATGGAGTCTACTCGCATAAGCACCTACAACCAAGACAATCCTGACAATCGACTACTTGAGCTCGATCTGATAAGTAAAACTCGGGAAAAGGCAGTCATTCGGCTCACTGCCTACAGACAACAAATGTGCTAGACCTACAACAAGAGAGCCATTCTCGCATCTTCCAAGTCGGCAACTTTGTCTAGAAGAAGGTCAAGCCCGTGGGAGATGTGGAAAAGCTAGAGACTCAATGGGGAGGACCCTACATAATCACTCACAACCTGATCTCAAGAGCATACTACTTAGAAGACTTGGATGACAAAGAGCTCGACTGACCATGGCAAGCTGTGCATTTGCGGCCCTATCGCACTTAGGGATCTCGAGTACCCATCACATTTTATTTTATAGAAAGCAATTACTTACTTTGTACATATCTCTTTTCCCTTCAGCAGTAAAAGACTATCTTTCCTTTCAAAGTCACTCGGGTCATACACTGAGTCCAAGTTTGCTTGAGCCATACACTGAGTCCAAGTCGCTCGGGCCATACACCAAGTCCAAGTCGCTCGGGACATACACCGAGTCCAAGTCGCTCGATCCATACACCGAGTCCAAGTCGTTTGGACCATACACTGAGTTCAAGTTACTCAGGCCATACACCAAGTCCAAGTCACTTGGGCCATAAACAAGTCTAAATCACTTAGGCCATACACGTAGTCCAAGCGTGTTCCTGCGAACTTCAAGTCACTCGGGCCATACATCGAGTCTCATTGTGTTCCCACGAACTCAAAGTCGCTCAGGCCATACACCAAGTCTAATTTGCTCGGGTCATATAACAAGTCCAATCATGTTCCCATGAACTCCAAGCCACTCGGGCCATACACCAAGTCCCATTGTGTTCCCACGAATCTAAGTAGCCCTCTTCGGGGTCCAAGTACAACCATGCCCTCACGATAATAAGACTAACTCGGTCTCAGACTGAGGTGTCTGTCAACAATCACCCACTCCCAAGGCTAAACTCATTCAAACCCAGGTTATGGGGTCTAACTGCTTCCTGCCTCAAGGCAAAGTAAATCCTGACCTACACCCCTCATCTCTTGTCTCAAACACAGAATACCAAATTACTAGTATAGACAACTTAAAAGGTATTGCCTTTTCATTCTAGTGGTAAAATTAACTAAGTATAGCAAACAAAGACTACAAGATAAAAATAGGGGAAATAAAGTTAAGTTTAGTCGGCGAGCTCCTCCAGAGGGATATCCTGGCAGACTTTCTGCAGGCTTATGAAGTCTATGGGGAGATCGGCGGGTAGGTGCCCGACTCTTCGAAGTTGATTAATAACTCCATTAGCTCCATACTTGAGCATCTTGAGGGTGCGGCTGTCGAGAATATCATAGAACTCCTTTGACCACAGAAACTCTTCCTTCTAGGTGGTCCAATGCCCCTCTTCTCTAGCTTGATAGCCTTCAAGCTCTGCCTTCTAGTTCTCATGTTTGCCCTTTTGGGTTTCCAGCTCAACCTTCAAGGTCTCAATCTCAGCCTTCCAAGTCTCGAACTCAACCCTAAGGACCCTTAGGGTCTCCAGCTTTACCTTCCAAGTCTCCGACTCAGTCCTCTTTGCCTCCAGCTCGGCGAATGCTTTCTTTCGCCACTTCCTCTCCGATGAGGCTTGTAACTCTGGTTTTTTCACACGAGCCTGGAGCTCGGTTACTTGTCCCTCTAGGGAGGTCGTCTTGGCTTTTTTGGACATGACCTCTGCTTTAATTGCGTCCAACTCTTGTAGTGTCAGATGTAGTTGTTGCGCTTGGATCGTGACCCTGACTCTTAGTTTCTCCTCCTTGGCCTTCGCCTCCCCAACTCCTGGCTCGGAGGGATCTATCGCGCCTTGAGTTCATTCACTCGAGCTTACATGGCCTGATAAGATTGCAGAACATCGGGTAATCGGGCAGCCTTCTCCAGAACCTCAGCCCACAACTACAAAAAAATAAGCAACGATCATAATCTAGTCCTAACAAGCTAGAATCCATTAGTTCATACCCTGGTCGAGGCCAACGCCACTGACTCCCTTAGAACATCCAAGTATTTATGCTTCGCAACTTCTTCAGCAACAACCCAAGCTCTCACCATCTGATTGGTTAGCTTTATAGTAACCAAGGACTGGGGCTCTCTGTGGATCTCTTGCCCCCTAGGTGCACTCGACGTCGAAGACAAGCCCCCACTTGCCCTTTGATGCGAAGACGATGACGAGGGGTGCCTAGCGGAGTCGAATGGAAGGTTGCCTTGAGAGGGGGACAGGGAAACATAGCCGAAAGGTGGACATGAGGAACTCGGGTTGGCAGGGCAAGATGTAGAACTCACTCCACCTGCTAGGATCTCTACTCGCTAGGATGGGAACTTAGCTCGGCTAGCGGGGACCTTGCCTCTACCGGATGTGGGGACGTCGAGGCAACAATCGGTAAGCTCGGTTTGGTATAAGGTCCTTAAGGTCGACGCCTTTTCCTATTTATCCTCAGCGATTCCCCCGACTCGCTTGAGGAGATGGACACTGCTAGCATCTAAGGTAGTGTGGCAGCAGCTCCCTCGTGTTTGCGGTCACATCCTCGGAGGAGTCAATGGGAGGAGCACCACGTTCCTCCATCTCGGACTTGGACAACTTCAAGCACTTGTCAAGCGAGGCTTTCCACATGGTCCAAGCTACACAAAAAGGAAAACCTTCAGTTAGGCCCTCCTCAACCTATCGGGCTCAACCTAAAATGGTGTATGGAGGAGCGCTGAAGCTCGACATCTATCAGGCTCTACCTAAAATGGAAGAGAAGGCCCTCCTCAAGTAATGAATTGATGTTGAAATGGAGGATGATCAAACTATCTATAACTGCAAAGTAGGTGGATTCCAATTTTAATTGTCCCAAGTTCAGTGGCTTAGGCATCTCCATATGCCAACTGGCCGACCAAGAGAAAGGGATAGGAGGTTGGATGAACAAGTAGTGGGATTTCCATCTCTTGTGGGAGGTTGGGAACTTCCTTGAGAAGATGCAGCAAGGTCTCACTATGAAGTAAAAGACCCTAGACTCAATCTTCTTCAGGTAGAAGAAGTAATGGAAGACTTGAGGATTGAGAGGTATATGATACAGTCAAGAAATTATGACTACCCCGCAAAGTATTCAGAATGAGTTAGGGGCCAACTATTGGAGAGGGATATGGAAATACTCAGAGACCTCGGTAAAGAAGGTCGGGATGGGAAATCGAAGATCGCTCAATAGTTGACCCCGAAAGAAGGTTATAAAATGGAGTGGCGGATGAGCAGGGCGATCAAGAGAATTCAGGATTACGATGCAGTGGTCAACAGGTATCTGCAACTATAGTCATAGTTGGTCTAGGTCACCTTCATTGAAATCAGACACAATTGACTCATACTAGAGCGTGGTGGGGCTTTCGGATGCCACAGTCAAGGTTTCCAAGAAAAAAAGGAAAGCAAGCGACGAAAAGCAATGAGATATAGAAGGAAGAGGGACAGACAACCACACCTTACTCTGAGAATTGCTCGCGAAAATAAAAATTGGTTGTTGAATGAAGAAAAAGATGATGTTGAATGCAGTGGTTTTCCTCTATCGATAGCCTTAACAAAGCCTAGGCTCGAAAGGCTGACCGTCAGATCCAAAGACAAAAGGAGGGCTAATTAGCTCTGCCGTCAAATTATACACCCATATTCAGGGGATCTCAGCAGTCATCTTGAGCCGATCTCCAGGCACGATGGTAACACATGTCAATCTTGGACCGAGGTGGCATTAAAGACCAGATAGGATAGACCAATCATGATTGTGATCTTGCATATCACTGGCTTTAATGGCATATGATGTGTGGATTCTTGAGGCATCCAATGGTAGGGCAGTAAGGTCACTCGTCCACGTCAGCCCTAGCACTCTGGTCAACAATCGGACAAAAACTATAGTAGTCTAGTCAATCAGACTCGAGTCTCCTTCGATTACATTTGGGAGGTGGGGACTTGTGATGTGGCAGATATAGGAGTCTACACGTGGCAGGGTCATGTCAAGAGTCAAGTCGCCTTGTTAAAGTCAAGTAGAAATGGAGGTCAAAACGACCCCATTCGACTGACCCAAGCCGAGGGGGCTCAGTCCATCCGACTCCTCCGGCTCGGTCTACTAGATTCCTCTGACTCGGTCCACCTGAATCCTCAGGCTTGGTCTATCCGATTCCTCCAACTCGGTCCACCTGATTCCTTCAATTAAGTTACCCTTGGCTCCCTCACTCGGTGTCACCCGTTCTCCCTAGACCTATCCAGCTTAACCTCCCCCGACTATCCCCTGCTCTGCCGGTTGAGTTGACTCTCTCCATGGGTGTGGGGAGAATGTGTGTACCGAGATATGCGGAGAGCGTGGGGAGACATGCAACATGGGTGGCGGAGTGGGGGTTTACGTGACGGTCCATGATGCAAACATGGGGGAAGGTATAAAAAGAAGCCCGTTCTAGCGGGCACAGGTACACACACATACACATCTAAACTCTTATCCTTCTTCACTACTTTTCTCCTTCTCCAGCCCTTGTGCTAACATGAGCATCAGAGTGGTCACGCTAAGTCCAACCTCGACACCCATTCTTACCTCTTGCTGAGTGTTGCAGGGATCTTAAGAGCATTTCTCACCACCGCGTCATCCGTGATCTTCTCTACGATAGTTGCTCTTCGCTGACTCACCTGACAACGATCTCAGAAAGGAACAATATATTTAGAGCAATAACTACATAAGCGAAATATGATAAAATGAACCAATGAACTTATAAAATCTTGTAAGATTTGCACCAACTCTGCAATTCATCCTCAAAATTGAAACTGTATAAAGCAACAAGATCAAATGAATAATATGATTTTATTAGATGCGCATGCTACAATTAATTAAAATTTTAAAATTTTGTAAGTTGATTGTGGATTCGTTGTATGTGATTTGCTCAAAGTTTAATATGACCAATATAATTTTGTCAAAGAGAGATGATAAATAAATTTCATGCAGGGCGTGTAGTTATGGTACCATGAACTGGGATGACGCCCCCTCTACGGTGCAACGGTAGGACTTCTATGTAGTCTCTTAAGTACTCATAGTTTGATTCATAATTATGGTGTATTGCAAGACATTTTCTTTTAGTGGGATGACAAACCTTGAATGTTGGGCTACTGGGCCGTTTGTTATGAGTACTTTTGGATTTATCCTTATGGCCGGTAAGAAATTTATGTGGATTAAATTGGTTATCCCTAGAATTAGTCGGCCCAAAAGACTGGATACACGATGCTAGTTAAAAAAAAATAAACTGGGGTGGCGATATAAAATTCTGACTAATGTTGTGCACGAGAGAATTTTAAAACTTTATAACTTGAAAGGGCACCAATGTAATAACCTTGTAACTTGGAAGGATACCGAGGATAGTTGTGTACTATGAAACTCTAAAACTGTATAGCTTTGTAACTTACAAATGAAACATGATCACAATATGTTGTTGATCCTGCCTAGGAATGCCGATGCATTACTGACCGGTGTACTAGCGTTAAGGTTGACTTTCATCGCCTTTCTTCAGGTAACAAGAAGAGTATTATGAGAAGTTCACCCTTGTATGTCCACCTGAGAGACACTAGGAGAGGATGGTTAGAATGAAGGCCAGAGAGATCCTTAACGTAGTCACTCCAATGCTCAAGTCAGTTGAGGTGGGATGTTGAAGATGAACAACAATTAGGATTTTGGATGTGTATGTGTGCGCCTACCTCGACCTACTGGGGTAGGTGACCTTTTATAGGTTTGGGGGATGTGGCCATCCATGTCCTTCCCCTTGATCTCACCCAGGAACGTCGACGCGTGACTCATCAGTGTACTAGTGTTGAGGTTGACTTTCGTCGTCTTTCTTTGGATAACAGGAAGAGTATTAGGAGAAGTTCACCCTTGTATGTCCACCTAAGAGACACTAGGAGAGGATAGTTAGAATAACGGACAGGGAGTTCCCCACTGTAGTCACTCTGACGCTTAATTCAATTGAGGTGGGATATTGAAGATGAACAATAACTAGGGTTTTGGATGTGTATGTGTGCGCGTACCTCGACCTGCTGGAGCAGGTGACCTTTTATAGGTTTGGAGGATGTGGCCATCCATGTCCTTCCCCTTCCCTATTTAATAGGGGCATTTTCCTATTTATGTGGATATTTACTCGGAATAATGGGGCAACGCTCCCCATGTTTTCTGGGGGATAACGCCGGTAACGCCCATGTTCTTGAAGGGATAGCGTCTTATTGGATCCAGGAGACGCGATAGGTAATTATGGTTGCAATGTCAAGTATCCAAGACTCCGAGAGGTTGTTTGTAGCCAGGAGGCTATTGTAACCGAGAGCCGAGGAGGTTGTTGTAGCCGGGAGGCTGTTTGTAGTCAGGAGTTTGGGAGACTGTTGTAGTTGGGAGGCTATTTGTAGCCGGGAGGCTGTTGTAGTCGGGAGGCTATAGTCGGTAGAAGACTATTGTAGCCTGGAGCCAGGGAGGCTACTGTCTTTGGATTGCCACCTATGCTTCTAAGTGTTGAGGTTGCAAGGTTGCAAACAAAGTCCCATATTGAAAACACATGGGAAAGATCATGGGCTTATAAGGGAAAGACATCTCCATTGGTATGAGGCCTTTTGGGTAAAACCCAAAAATAAAATCATGAGGGTTTAGGCCTAAAGTGGACAATATCATACAATTATGGAGATATCTAAATTCTTTCGATCATAAGAGTATGTATTTGATCGGATGTAATACTTATGTTTATGTTGATCTAAGGTAAAGATATTTTTATCTAGGGTTTGTGGAGAAAGATTGAAATAAGTAGGTCCTATAGAGTTTTGACACTGTTTGAAACTAGAAGTCATGCATTTTTGTGATCCCTAGAATCTTGAGGCTCTAATACACAGCTATTAGACTAAGCATATTAATACTGCTATTTTTAGTGTTCATAATCACTGTTCATAATAATAATAAAAAAATGATATTTGTTTCGGTATGCAGAGAGGCCACATGGGAGGCCACATCTAAATCAATTGTCAAGAGCATAGGAACTCAAATTTGGAGAACTTGGAATGACTTAACTCTTACTCAGCTTGAACTAACTCAACATGGAGTCGCTCAAGCCAATGTAAGTCAACTCAAATTGACTCGCCCTAGAGTGATTCGACTTGGTTGGGTCTTTGGGTTTAGAACATGTGGTGCTAGCATGAAGGAGTCGTATAAGCTTAGCCAAGGACGTATCCATATAATGACTATCCTAAACTTAGCTCACCTATACAATTAAAAAGGAAAGTTGGCTAAATTTAGGATAACCACTAAAGTCTACTTTTTTACTTAGCCCATCCATTCTACACCTAAAAGTCCAACTCATCTCTAATTCCTGAATCCGTCATTAAAGCTAGCCTAGTGACTAGGGTTGAGTATTCGGTTCTAAATTGAATTGACCGAACCAGATTAACTGAAATCGAATAAATTAATTTTTTTTTCCAAACTAATCAAACCGATCGAATTTTCACAAAAATCGAACAAACTGAACCGACAAAATATCGGTTAATTCAATTTTTGATCGAATTAACAGAACTTCTGAAGCTTAAATCTGAATCTTCCGAAGCTTAAATCTGAATCTTCCAAAGATTCTACCACCAAACAAATGGTCTGGTTCATCAAGTTATATCAAGCCAAGGGTAAACCAAAGAACATCTTTGATATCTTCCATTATTGATGTAAATACGGTCAGAATCTTCATATTAGTTACATTGTCTAAACAAACAATCTTTGTTTTCATGATTGCTTTTTTTGCATATACTGTAATGCCCCGGATGTATGC
>JBBUKS010000100.1:3422655-3435705 GCA_038050645.1 Hedychium gardnerianum
TGGTAGGTGAACTAACATTTTTCTTAGGTTTACAAATCAAACAAACCAAAGATGGAAATTATGTACATCAACAAAAAATATACAAAAGAACTACTTAGAAAATTTCGAATGGAAAATACTAAGGAAATAAAAACACCAAAGATAACTAATTTAACTTTAGATAGTGATCCAAGTGAAAAACCAATTGACCTAAAATATTATAAAAGTGTCATAGGTAGATTACTGTACTTGACTGCAAGTCGACCTGACATTTTATTTGTAGTTAGTATGTGTGCTAGATATCAAACATGTGTCAAAGAATCCCACTTAACTAGTGTGAAAAGAATCTTTAGATATCTTAAAGGTACAATTAATGTAGAAATGTGGTACCCTAGAATCACTAATTTTGAACTAATAGGATTTTCTGACTCAGATTATGTCGGCTGTAAATTAGACCAAAAAAGTACAAGTGATGGATGTCAACTCCTTAGACCATCACTAATCAACTGATTTAGTAGAAAACAGCATTGTGTTGCTTTATCTACTACTGAGGCAGAATACATAGTTATGGGTGAGTGTGTAGCACAACTATTATGGATGATGCACACATTAAAAGATTTTAACTTAGACTATAAAAATGTTAAAAAAATTGTTGATAATATAAGTTCAATTAACTTAACCAAAAATCCGGTACATCATTCAAGAACAAAACATATAAAAATTAAACATCACTTTGTCAGGGAGCACATTGCCAAAGGGGACGTTGAACTCAATTGTGTTGAGTCCAAGTCAAACTTGGCTGACATTTTTACTAAACCACTATCAGAATCTGAATTTAGCAATTTACGATGATAATTAAGAATGTGTGTGATAGAATAGAATTTACTGAATCATTTTTTTTTCTTTTGTAAAATTGCTTATTATTTTTTACAATTTTTTTTTTAAAAAAAACAAACAAACAACTTGACTTAGCTTAGGTCAGAACCCTAAAATTCATGTTCTTATAGATTTAGGCAGTCAGCATCTCCCAAGCACACTAAGGATACATTGCTTGTGTATTGAAAAACATAGAATGGTGTGAGATGCTTAGGGCTAAGCCTGAATTTTAAATGCTTAAGTCAGTGCATCAAAATAAGTCTAGGCTAAAAATACAAATTTAAATTAATCAAGTTAAGTGATCCTATATAGTAAAATAGCTACTTGAAAAATTGAACTAAACTTGACTAACTCAGTAAAAACTGCGATCTTATGATCGACGGTCAGTAGCATAAGTTAGACATTTAGATAATGACTCTTTCTTAGATGATTTAGTTTTACAAGCTATATTTTAATATAAACTTTGTCTAGTGGAAGAACATATTCAAAACTATATGAAAAAATTTTAAAAAATAAGGTTAAAAATCAGTTATATGGGCTCTGATACATAATCTTAAATTAGTCTACTTATTTTGAAAATTATTTTCAAAAATTATTGCAA
Organism: Hedychium gardnerianum; assembly: GCA_038050645.1. NCBI lineage: Eukaryota > Viridiplantae > Streptophyta > Magnoliopsida > Zingiberales > Zingiberaceae > Hedychium > Hedychium gardnerianum. Next base: position 3,424,112 of record JBBUKS010000100.1, read on the forward strand.
AATATGTTTTAAAATATTTTGAAAATATTTTGAAAATATTTTTGAAATTTTTTCTTATATTGGTTTTTAAATTCTATGCATAATATTTATAAATTCCTTGTAAAATCTTGAAAAATATTTTACAATTTTTTTTTGAAAAATTCCTTAAGTATTTGTAAAAAAAAGTTGGTTTACAAAATCTTGAAATTTGTTGAAAAGAAAAGATTTTTAAAAATCTGTGAAAAACTTAAGAAAAAATTTTACAAACTTAATAAAATGTTTATTAAGGTTTAAATTGTTAAAAAATTTGTATGCTAAGTCTTAATAATTTCTTGCCTATTTGCTACTACTTATGCTTATGTTGTGCATGTTCATATTTTTAATGTATGCCAAAGAGGGAGGGTAAAGGATTAAGTTAAGAAAAAATTTAAATTTAAAACCCCTTAATACAAAATAAACTCAAACTAAAAACTTTGGTGTTTATTACTTTATTATTTTACTTAGCCTGAAAGGGCTTTTGATTTTTCTAACTTTAATATAGGTTGTCATTACATTAAAAAATGGGAGATTGTTGGTGCAGTTTGCACTAATAGTCAAACCCTAGGTTTTGATGTATGATAACAGGTTAAAGTTAGACTGTTATTGTTTAATAAGTTGAGCTAAGTGTGTATGATAACTAACTTGACGGATCTAAAGGACCAAATACCAGGCTGAAGTTTAGATGTACGATTTCGACAGGAAGTCCAGCTGGGTCAGAGAGAACCAAACAGTTAGCAGGAAGTCCAGTCAGGTCAGGGAGGACCAAAAGATTGGTTGAAGTCTGGATGTGGGATTCTGACAGGAAGACCTGGTGGGTCGGAGATCAGACGTTGAGGAGGTTACTCGGCAAATGATAAGTAAGGTAAGAAACTGGAGTAGTGAATCCAGTAAGGACGAGTCCCCAGTAGGGACTTAGGCGCTGGTCCAACTTAGGTCCATAGTGAAACTCTAAGTTGAGACCATGATTAAATTCTAATCGTGGTAAGACATGATTTAAGTCATAATTACATGCATTGATTATATAAGCTAACTCTTTTGTTGCAGGTATTTTGTACTAACGTATTTTGCAAAAGTTAAGCAAAATTCAGCCTCAGCGTAAAGGCGCTGAAGGAGCCTCGAAGTGCTTGAGGTGCCTCAGTGCAAAAGCATTGGAGGCGCCTTTGGGTGATGGAGGCGCCTCAGTGCTGGAGGCGTTGGAGGCGCCTTAGTGCTGGAGGCGTTGGAGGCGCCTCGGAGTGCTGGGGGCGCCTCAACGCTGAAGGCGCTAGAGGCGCTTGAGGCGCCTCTGATGGCTGGAGGCACCTCAGCGCTTGGATAAGCAATGTTGACGCGTGGAGCTGATGGAGGCGCCCTGGAGTACTAAGAGGCACCTCGGAGTGGATAAGCAGTGGGTTATTCGAATCAGATTAGCCTCAATGGAGGCGCCCCCATTACAACATAAAAGAACATCTCGACCAACAACCAAAGAACAACTTCTGAACGTTGATTCTTGATCATACTGCTACTCCGTGCTCCGAAACTACTATACTACGATCATGTTGCGTCGAATCAACACCGGAATCAACTTCTGCAGCAAGATCCTCACCAACACTAGTGCTTCTCATCGTTCATCTATTAAGTGTTGGTAACGAATTTAAGTTATTTATTTTTGTTATTGCATAGGGAAGTGTAGGGGTGTTACACTTTCCTCATATTGTAATCGATTGCTTTTTTGGAGGTTTCCTGGAAAAGGATTTTAGTGGATTGCCTAATGATACGATCCGAAGGGTCGTGGGCCTTGGAGTAGGAGTCGGCGAAGGCTCCGGACTAAGTAAAACCAATCGAGTTATTTTTGTTGTATTTTTCTTTTACTTATTTTCTACTTTTGCTACGCACTCGATTTTACGAACGATTTTCAAAATCGAAAAGAAAACTTTAAAACACGTGATTCACCCCCCCCCCTCTCACGTGCACTCGATCCTACAGGCTCGAGATTGAGTTTCGATTTTTGACAATATATTGAGAGAAATCAAGTAGGTCAAAAGATAACAAGATACTTAACTTGGGAAAGTCATAACTGAAAATTAGGTAAGTAAAAGTCCTAACTGAGGTTAGGCAGGGAAAGTCATAACTGAGATTAGACAAGGGAAAGTCCTAACTAGAAGTTAGGTAGGTGAGAAGTCTACCAAGTGATTAGCCCTAACTGAAGATTAGGCAAATGAAAGTCCTAACTAGAAGTTAGACAACGGAAAGTCCTAACTGAGGTTAAGTAAGGAGAAGTCCTAGCGGGGCTAGGCAATGAAAAAGTCTAAATGAGTTAAGAAGGAACAAATACTTAGCATGAGAGTGGAAGTCCTAGCGGTGCTAGGTAGTAGAAGACCTTGTTGGGAACTAGGCAATGGAAGTCGTAGTTGGGAACTAGGCAGTAGAAGTCCTAGCAGGGCTAGGCGATAGAAGACCTAGTTGGAAACTAGGTGAAGTCCCAATATGTCAAGGTTGATTAGATGTTAGGCAAAAGAAGTCCTGGTAGGTTGAAGTCAACCAGATATCAGGCAAAATCCGAATTCAGACCTAAAAAGACTGAACTTAGGGCTACTTTACCAATCGATTGGCATGAAATGTCAATCAATTGGTAAACCTTAAACCCAAAATTCAAATTTTAGGATTGGGCAATCGATTGGTGTCGCCTGCCAATCGATTGGAAAATGTCTTCTCGCGAATAGAAGCTTTGGGAATCGATTGGGGCAATTGATTCAACCTGAGCCAATCGATTGGCGATTGGCCAAAATCATGAGGGAACAGAAGCGTGAGGAATCGATTGAGGCAATTGATTTAGCCTAAATCTCGAGTAAACAGAAGGCTTGTAAATCAATTGGGGGCAATCGATTCAGCCTAAGTCAATCGATTGACTAAAATTCTCGAGTCAACAGAAGGTTTATGAATCAATTGGGGCAATCTATCAGAGGCTAACCAATCGATTAATATAACTCACCAATCGATTGGACGGGTGAAAAAGAGTCATTCCGTAGGTTTTGAATGATTGATCTGACATGACAATCGATTGGGGGTAAGGCAAATTGATTGAGAGGCATAAATCAACCCAAAGACAACCCTAGAAAAGGGGATTCATGGAGCTTTTGAAGACGCCAGTTCATTGAGATTCTGAGGTAAAGTGTTGTTGCTTTTTTGAGCCAACAAGAGGCATTCTCAAGCAACAAGAAAGCAAGCCAGGTAAAATTTCATTGTAAAGACGTTCTCGCTTTCATTCTCGTTTGTATTTGATCTTCTTATTTGTTTCTTGTGTAATCAAGCTTGTATGAGGATCCTCAACCTCCGAAAAGTTTTCAAGAAGGAGGCATTCATAGTGGAGCTGTGAGTGTGAGGAGTGGATCCTTGGATTAGTCACCTCAATGAGGTAGATATCAAGTAAAATTCAAGCGTTAGCATTGTGTAGTCTTCGCTTCGAGATTTTCGCCATCATTCAAGTTCAAATAAGCGAATCAAACGCAGACCTTGATATTTTCTTCCTTGTGTCTCGACGGACATCTTGGCATCGTGTCTCAGCAGACATCTCGGCCTCATGTCTCAGCAGACATCTCAACCTCATGTCTCAACAGACATCTCGGCCTTGAGTCTAGGCCAAATCTTCTAGGCAGTCCAACTTTCCAAACAGCTCTTCCTTCTTACTTAGCCTGAGATTATTAACTCAGGTAATCTCAATAGGTCTGAAGTTGATTCTAATTTGTAATTTCAATTTCAACAAATCCTCTATCTCTGACAAACAATCTTCATTGTGGAAGTTTGCCCAACATATAGTCGGCAATGAGGGGGAGGACATGACGTAGGAGATGATAGGAACATAGCAGGAGGTTAAGCGGCTGAAGTGAAACCTCTAAGGCTGTGGTGGTGAGGGCCGAAGAGGATTGATGGGCAACAAGAGTTGAAGATGGGGCTAAGCGATGAGGGTCGAGGGTTGTATAGAGAGTAGGAGAGGGGGTGGAGAGCATTGCTGGCGCTATCACGCTGGTCACTACGACTAATCAGAGGACGAGGAGACTCGAGGAGGGATGTGTTAACAACAATTAGTGAGACTCGGGAGGGTTGAGCAATCTCACCATCAACGAGAGTAACTGGAGTAGGAGAGGACTAGGGCACTGAGTCGTTCGAGCACAGGGGTGCATGACAACGTGAGTGTGAGTTATGAATTGAGAATATTAAACTACGATTTAGATATATTAATCGATTGTTATATCATTAACAATCGACTGTTATAACAATTGAATATTAATAATATAAGAGTCGATTGATATATTCAATTTAATTATATTTAAATTTTTAAAATTTAAAAAAAACAAATTAATTAATATTTTTTTAAATAAAATTTTAAATTAATCAAATTAAACTTTCAAATTTAATTTAACCCACCCTTTACTCACTCTTACTTTTTTTTAAACTTAAGATGTATCATATTCAAATTAGGATAAATATATTCTTAGTGCCATTAGAAATTTAGAATCATGCTCTTCCATTTTAATTTCACACCTTAAAATAATTTTAATAAGTTAAAATATTTTTTTCTAAACTAGTAAACAATAATTTGATTTAAAAATACTTAATTAATGTGTAATAATTTTAATAAAATTAATCTAAAGAAATACTGACTTAATTTATTTTAATAGCAGCTAACTATTATAACACTAAAATAATAATATTTTCAAAATATAAAATATGCTAAAGCAAAAGCGTTATTTTAATTTTTACACACAAAAAATTATACTATTACAATCTCTAATTCTCTTAAATAAAATATTAATATTATTTAATAAAAACTAAAGTGATTATTTTATAGAACAACTTGCCACTCAGTTAAAAATTTACTAAAATACATAATTAAAATAACTAAATTATGCAAGTTTCAATCCGATAAATCCCAATATCTTATCCGTACTGTAAGCGTTATATCTCTCGCTCCTATTTGTTTCCTTAATCAACTCCATTAATAAAAAACCCAAAGAAGCTTCTGTCATTATCCCTCATCTTCAAAGACTGCCCACGTCAATTCTCAACAATCCCTAGAGATTGTCGTTACCGACAATGCAAAGAGAAGACACCCCACCTCGCGCAGCAGGCAACGAATAGATAGATACACAGTAAGCGAAGGGCTAAACTCTCTTTCTAACTAATGCGATACAACGAACCTTCGATATCATTATCGTACCCACACCACTGGCCATATTTACATAAACTGCCACTTCGATAAAGAAACTAACAAAAGATAAATAAAACAACTAAAATCATCGGCCTACTTCCTCGCCCTCTTCGCCGGAGCTTTCTTCGCCGGCGGCGCAGCCGCCTTCCTCTTGGATGGGGCCGGAGCCTTCTTCGGCGGCGCTGGCTTCTTCGAAGGTGTGCCCTTCGTCGATGTCTTTGGAGCCTTAGAAGGCGGTGCGGGGGACTTGGCTTTCGATCGTGTCACGGCGGGCTTGGACTTTGCGGCCGCAGGCTTTGACTTAGGCTTCGGCTTATATTTGGCCGCCGCTGGTGCTTTAGGCTTAACCTTCGGGTTCGCCGCTAGCGGAGCAGGCTGCGCCTTGGACTTAGCAGCCTTTGCTGGTTCGACCTTCGCCTTCGGTTGCGAATTAGATTTTGTTTTAACAGCAGGAGCCGACTTGGCTTTGGGATTGGCGGCCGTCGCAGGCTTCGACTTGGACTTGGATTTGGACTTGGCCGCTGCCGGGCTAGCCTTGGGTTTGGCTGCAGCAGGCTTCGCCTTGGGTTTCTTCGGGACGGTTTTAGGCTTAGGCTTAGGCTTCGACTTGGACTTAGGCTTTGCCTTCGGCTTGACCGGGGCAGCAGAGGAAGATGCCGCCGGAGCACCAGGGAGCTTGTACGAATTCTTTACCTTCTTCAACTTTTCAGCAGCCACGAGCCTCCTCAGCTGGCCGAGGAGTGTCTTCCTAAAGTTCCCAGGGAGGTGATCCTTCTGCTTGTCCTCGATGTACTTGCCGATCGCGTACTGGCTCGATCCAGCACGCTCCTTCAACGTCACGATCGCCTCGGTAATCATCTACATATCCCGATTAGAAACTCACAATCGAGATTTATCCTAAACCAAGATCCAATCGATGAGGGAGACACTGTTGTTACCTCAGCGTACGGCGGGTGCGAGGAGAGCTTACGGGGGCCTGACGGCTTCTTCCTAGGCTTGGGCTCCTTCTTTTCCTTGGGAGGATTGACATCGCCAGCCGGATGCGCTTCTGCAGCCTCCGCGGCGCCTTCCGCCGGGATTTCAGCACTGGAAGGATCGACCAAGGTTTCACCGACCGCCGTGGCGACTTCTACCTCCTCCTGCGCCATCACTGGAACCCTGGTCCTTGGACGGAGCTAAGACACAGATCTGGGGGGTTGATGGAAGAGATGGTTATCATGCCGGAGGAGGAAGGATTTAAATATAAGCCTGAAGGGAGAACGACGAAAGCTGATTGGCCCACGGTTTCTTCCCACGGATCGCTCCCCCAGCTGCCTTCAAATGTGAGCCCTCGGATGGGATGTTACCAACGGTCGAGATGGAGTTAAGGCAAGCGGCCAACTTGGAGTTTGGGTGGGCAGGGAGTTTGGACTTGGATAGAGTGTGCTTCTTTTCTCACTTTGCAGGACAATAACTCAAGAAACATTCAACTAAATTCCCCAAAATTTCCATCACTCTACAGCTCTTGAACTTGGCTTTCAAACGAGTCTGGACTCAGGAGAATTGGTTGAGTTATCAGTGATAAATTGAATTTTGAACGCGTAAAGGTCGAATCGAGACCTTTGTGTGAGTTCGTCAGAGTTCAAGAGCTCCAGAGAGAGCCACAGAGATCCTTACGCAAAGATTTTTGTTTCATGTTAAAGTAGAGTAACAGAAGAATCCTTAGAACTCGAAATCATGAGATTTGGTTAAGAAATAAGGGAGTAATGATCCATTCAAGATCATGCAACTCACACACCATTGATGCATGTTTGATGCTCTCATCACCCTTCATTTGGTTGGATTAAGTTCATGCAAGCAAAAAAGCCAAAATAAATCTCTTTTTTGCTGAATCAATGAAGAACTCTTTTAGATCTGAATAGTAGTATATTTGTTGCTCCTTTTGCCTGATCAGTGTGAAAATTAAGACATTTTATAGATTGTTTTGGATAATGTGGTGCATGTATCATGAAGTGTTCCAAGTTGAGTGGATAGAAAGAACTGTGGAGGCAAATTGAGATTAGACTGATCAATCTACAACATTTGTACTGACTAAGCATTGGTCAGAGATCTAATTCTAGAGTTTGAACAGTTATTTTATTCATGTCATCAAAGCAAACAGTGAGAGACTGAGTTGCATAGTCTATTGCTATTGCTATTGGACCTAAAAACAATTTCCAAACATAAATTAGGGAACAGATTTAGTATTTAATTGGGAAATAGTTCAAAACTTGAAAATCTTCCTCTATTGAGTATACAAGAGGGAAAATAAACTCTGTAGGAAGTGTGAGTTGTAAGGTATATATGCTACTGTTAAACCTTGTAAACTTGATGTGATGCGATGGATAGAGATGATTCTCACGTTAAGTTAATAGATCAATATTCTGATTGATATGAAAATCAAAGATCATGAAATATCAATTGAAGTAGAGTAAAATTGTTTGAAAATTGATCGGTCAAAGGAGAAAACTCAATCGATTAGAGGACATCAATCTTATTCGAGATAGTAATTTTAAGCAATCAGAGGGTACTAATTTTATTCTATAAGACGAATACTAATTCTAGCCGATTGGAGAGTATCAATCTCATCTAACCGGATGGTACTATCTCCGATCCCAGGACTTGACTCACTAGGGCAGAGCGATGTGACTGTACCATAACAAAAATACTATGAAAAAATATTTCTCAATTTTTGATGTGATCTTCGTATTAAATACAAGAATTATAAATGTTATAAAAGTCTCTTCTCATCAGATGATGGTATTTTTTTTCCATCTACTGAATATATACATACACCCTATTATTGTTATTATTTTAACTTGAATATTAGAATGACTGTGTTAAGACCCCTGACTTATTTACTGTTGCTTCTTCTCTCGATTCTCCCATTTCTCATTGAAGTATTTTCCCTATCAACTTCTCAATTAGCTTATCAACGTTTTAACTTTTATAGATTTCAGATATGATCATGATATATACAAGTTATGAAGATGATAGTACAAAGTGAATTCATTATTGATCTCCTCAATCATATAAGTAGAGAACAAGAAGGGGGAAAAGTAACTGAGAGTTGAAACCGACAAGAATCTTTTAGAGTTCTAGAAGTTGTTGAAAGCGATGAGGAATAGAATGAATGAGAGTGTTCGAGTTGTATATGATTTAGGTATCGAGGTCCCTTTGTCTCTCTATTTATAGCTACTTTTACTTGAATCTAGTGAAATTAAAAGCATTTCCAATCGACTGAATTGCAATGACAGCATAGATTATTGCTCAAATATCCAATCGAACGGATCCACTTTCATTCACTCACAATTTCTCATAACCCTTGAGTCCACTTTGTCAAATCTTCAATTCCTCGATTGCACCGAGCCTTCCCGACTTACTTTATGTCATCCTTGCCTTGCTTGAGTTTGCCTCAATCTAGTGCCATGAAGCTATTGAACCAACAAACACATGTTTCTTTGTCTTATAATCCACCTCATTAGGAACCTTTGGTCTCATGCATTAACCCCTCCAAGTTTATTTTGTCTTAACCTTTATAATTAATCATCTTTAAGTTCACTTTGTTCTTGATCTTTTATCAATCAAGCATATCAACCAACATAGTCGTGTCAAGTACTCATCAACAACTTGACCTCCGTGATTCATGAGCTTTCCAAGCTCCTTGTGCATTTTACTAAGCTCCCTATCGATTGCGAGAAATAGGAGTATCATGACACCAATAATATTTCTCTGATGATCTTTTCAAGTTCCTACACACTCAAAACATATGACACCAATAATACTAATTGACACAAGATACATCTAACTTAAACTCTTTACCAATCGTATTAAAATATCATGTTAAAGCACTCTTATTATACTCGATTAGACGTGCATTATTATACAAACATCTTTAATTGAAGAAGATAAATTTAAAGAGTGTTATAAAATTGTCTTCAATTAAATTTTAAATAAAGGTTTGTACTATTTCATAAAATTGTCAAATAGTGTGGTACTTTAAGGTGTTTCATTTTTTTCATTACCAATAATTAAGGAATAATTGTATTTTTCCATTATGTTCTAGTAAATTTTCTTAATTTGCATTATTTATTTCTTAGTTTCCATGGTGGTTGAGTTTATAAAAAAAAAAGTTCAGAGTCCATATAATTATCATTTTGCAAGTAATAATAATTTTCACATTGCTTTTCTTTATATGAAAGTTTTTCTCTGAGGTAATTATCTTCTTTGTTCCATCAATTCATCCAAGTTTTTTGTGGTTCAGTTGTGTCAATTAGCATCAAAGTGTGGTATTCACTAAAAAAAGACAATAATTTTACAATAAATTTTATGACGAATTTTACTAAAAAAATCATCACAAAATTTTTTGTAACGAATTTGACGATAAAAAATAATTCGTCCCAAAAGTTTACGACGAAAATATATAGATTCATCACAAATTTTATGACAAATTATATTTTCATCGCAAAATTCGTTCCTATTTTGCGACGAAAGAATAATTCGTAGCAAAATTCACCAAGCACATATCTGCGATGAAAACTAGATTCATCGCAAATCTGCGATGAATCTGCGACGAATTCAGTTTTCGTCGCAGATCTGTAATGAATCTGCGACGAATCTAGTTTTTATCGTAGATCTGTGATGAATCTGCGACGAATCCAGTTTTCGTTGCAGATTTGCGACGAATTCAATTTTCATCGCAAATCTGCGACGAATCCGACCAATTTTCGTCGCAGAATTATGATGTACAGTAATAATTACGATAATTTTGCGACGAATCCATTTTCGTCGCCAAATTCATCGCAGAATATAATTTTTTTTAAAAAAAAATATTTATTTCAGGAATTTATCATATATACATCATACATAGCATCTGATATAAATCCAACATACACATTCTACATATCATAATTATACACATTCTAATTATCATTCATCCATACAAGTCAAAATAAACATATTTAAAATAAGTGAAAACAAACATATCAAATATATATATACAAGTCAACAACTAAAGACAAATGATAATATCTAACGATCTTCAAGTTCAACAACTAAATACAAATGAAGTATCTATCTAAAAAAAATTTCTTCACTTCATTGTTCTCCTTGCATTTTTTTTTCTTTTTCTGCATCAAAACAAATATAAACTCATCAATTAAACTCCGTCATCTAGGTAAATTTTTTTGATATATCCAACTTCTTTCATTCTACATTTTGTCTATTTGTAATATATAGTAAAATTACTGATCAAATATGATATCATAGTTTCATATAGGCGGTAGGAATTACCTAATAAAGATAAACAAGGACGAGTATCTCTGCAAACACGTACATAAAATACAAACCTGCACAAATAATAATACGAAGTTTAATTACAATAAACTATAAGAGTCTACAAACAAATATAGTCTTGCGGCCATCAACATATTAAATCACTTGGTGTCACGCATACATGTCTATCTATGCAATGTACATCATCACGTCTAATCAAGACATATCAACTATAATACACGCCACACACGTGTTTATAACAACCAATCAGAGATTAGTTATAGCCTCTAACATGTCAAATCACCTACAATTCACGTCACACACTTGTCCTAAATGGGAGTCTTGAATCATAGAACACAATTTATAGCTAAATCAAATAACTAAATCAAATCCTAAGCTAGTTAAGAAACCCTATTTGGATTAACCCAATCATATCCAAAACATGTTACAAGGCTTTTGAACAACAGTTCTCTCCACCTCATAACCCTAACAATGGTCATACATGAAACCATTAACATTAATCCAAAACTACCTACTTTATTTTATGACCTCATTATTGATCTTAGTTTCATGGTCGTATATATCCCCTGTGGAGGAATTACAGACAATTGATGAAGAGAATTGTGAATATATTATCTTGATTGACCTTCTATGATCTCTTTGTCAGACATTTAGATGGAAAATACATATGTTATTAAACAAAAGAGAAACGGAAAAAAAAACTATTAAGACTAATCCTGTCAAAACCTAGTTGAACCAAAACAAAACCTCAGCAATAAATATCTGCACTCCTACCAGAACAAGCCCCAAGTCTCATTCAGATTCAACTTGAGAAGAAAATAGAAGATTCAAGCGTGATGTCCAGTTCAGCAAGTATTTGAATATGTTGCTCTTTTTTCTCATTTAGTAACTCTTCTTGTGAGATTAAAGAAATTTAAAAGAGTCTAAACTCTTAAGACTTAGCTTTTGAAGAGATACGGAATAACTCACCTTTCTTAAGGAATTAACTAGATACTAATCTTATTCTAGCACATTTAGCCCAAACCAAGAGAGTCACTTAATTGATGAATTGACCTTTGGGAAATGTTTAGTATGC
>JBBUKS010000100.1:3445757-3463364 GCA_038050645.1 Hedychium gardnerianum
TCCCAAGGGGGCGTGGGCCTTGGAGTAGTAGTCCGTTGGGACTGCGAACCAAGTAAACCGAACGTGTCCTTTTATTTATTTATTTATTTTTCCGCTGTGTACTCATAATTTTCGAATAACGAGATTTCAAAAAGGAAAAGAAATTTTTTTAAACCACGTGATTCACCCCCCTCTCGCATGCACTCGATCCTACAACTAGATGGGTTAATTGGGAGCTGGACATCTAGCCAAAGTAAGTGCGAGTAACTTTACATTTTATATCATACTCATTATGTGTAACAACTACAGGGAAGCAAAGTTCGACGGTTCCAAGCGAGCGGATGGAGTCTAGGGAGACTGGATGGTGATAGCTCTCGACAAGTGAAGTTGGAGGGTCTGGGTGATTGTAGTTGGGTTGGGGCGATCGGAGCGTACGAGCGACTGGAGTAGCTTCCAGACAACCAGTAAAGGACGAAGTTCAACGATTTGAGTAGGGCGGTCAAAATGAAATTTGACTATACCCAGGTGACCGGAGGGAGTCCAATCGACCGGAGAATGCGGATGATATTATCTACTAGGTAGACGTTGCAGCTGTGTCAGCATGCTCCAGGTGACTGAGGCTCCAGTCGATTAGAGGGTGCCACATCAGCAACAGAAGAATATAAAAGCTTTGAGGCAGAGCTTTAGAAATCACTCAATTTACTCAATCTTTCTCTGTGTTCGTGCTCTGGTGCTTTTTGTGTTGCGATGATGACATGCTTCAACCTTGTGCTTCATTTCTGATCGATAACACCTAGAGTAACAATTTTATTTTTTATTGTGTTGCCATATTTGTTTTTATTTGTGCTTAATTTTTAGATTTTTTCTTGTAAAGTTTCTCCACCTTTCTAGAGGATTTTCTGGAAATGAGAAATTAAGAAATAAAAATCATATTTTTATTATTGTTGTGTGTGTCTATTTCTTATTTAACTGATAAATTGTAAAGCTAATTTTTATTTTCGATGTATTACTTTTAATCTGTTTATTTTAGCTCATGAAATTCGTAACTCTATTCACCCTCTTCTAGCGTCGAGTTTGATCCTCAATTTGGTATCAGATCTAGGTTGAGCTGATAGTAACTAGGAAAATTTAGTTAGGTGCATGTCTAAATTAGGTAATGAGTACCTTTCCTGGTGCATCTAGTCAAGTGAAACTAGCAGAAGCTAACTCACCTCACTCTAAACCAATTAGACCAAAGTGTTGTATTAAAGTTGATTTAGTGTTAAATTCTTAAGTTAGCTTTGTCTTAAGAAGTGATCGTTGTTCCGATCAAGAAGGCCCCTGTGCCTTGTCATTATCTGGAAGCTAATTTAGGAAACTCTTATTCAATTAGTCCAAAGCAAAACTTGAATCTAACATAGGGTGAACTTTATACTATAAGACAAACAAATCAATTAAATCAATTAACAATCCGAGCCTAGCCCAAACCAAATCCAAGTCTTAACTACAACCAAACCAAATCCTTGTCCTAAATTTAACTACAACTTGAACAAATTTGTGTGCTCTATTTTTACTGTGCTACTAACCTAAGGTTTGCAAGAATTTTGAAAAATGTCTATGCAGGAAGGATTCAGCACAACCCACCCTCTCCTCTTTAATGACAACAACTTTACTTATTGGAAGGGTAGGATGGAATACTATCTCATGAATGAAATAGAGAATTATCTCATACTAAAGGTAGGTTTTGAAAAACCTACAAAAGAAAATGGCGATCCAATTGACTTCAGCGACTAGTCAAGTGAAAATAAAAGAAATGCTCAAGTCAATGCTAGAGCCACAACTACACTGCAATGCAGGCTAACTCAGGAACAACTGAGTAAAATTAGACCGGTCAACAACACTAAGCAACTCTAAGATAAATTAATTGAGCTGCATAAAAGTTCAACTGACTCACGAACTACAAAGAAGGATCTGCTCCTAAGTCAACTCTAAAGTATTCAAATGAAAGAAGCTGAGTCAATAAGTCAGCTCCACAGTCGCTTCAAATAAATTTTGAATGACATTCACACAATTTGCAAACAAGTCAACAATCATGACTTGATCAGGTACGCACTTAAGACATTTCCAAGGACTGCCTTGTGGGCATCAAGGGTTGATGCTTAGAAAGTATCCAAGGATCTGTCAGTTATAAAATTAGATGAATTCTTTTGTGATTTTGAGATTCATAAACAGACTAATCTTGATCAAAAGGAGAAGGGTATAACTTTAATTGCAGGTGAATACAAGACAAAATTCAAACCAAAAGAAAAGACCGAATTTGAATCTGAGTCTGAATCAACAACTGACAAAGATAATCTATCTTCGAAAATTAAATGCTTGGTTAAAAGGATGATTTGACGAAAGAAGTTTACCTGGTCTTGATTAACCTGAGTCAACAAGTCTAAGTTTACCTTTTCCTTAAAGTCTTTAACCTCCTTAAGCAAAGACTTGACTTTTGACTTGTATTTAGCTAGAGTCTTAATTAAATGAGAAACCATAGCATATAACTTTTTAGTGATCGAGTTTGTTACCTCATCAACTGACTCATTTAATTCACTGATTTGACTCGAGTCTGATGCTGAGTTGCAGTCTGACTCAAAACTTGATACTTCTTTGATTGCTGTCAATGCTAGAAGGTTGACCAGATCTGAGTTTGATTCAGATTCTGATGATGACTTATCCCAGGTTGCCTTAATTGTCTTTTTTTTTCATCTTTTCAGACTCTTTCTCATTTTCCTTTAACAGTGAGCAGTCTGTTTTAAAATGACCTTTCTTGTTGCACTTGAAGCATCTAACGTTGGCTAGATCTCTCTTTGAGATCTCCTTCTTCACGAATCTCTAAAGTGTCGAAGCTTGAGGAAGATAATTCTAACTTGAAAAATCAAGTTAGTTAGTTAAAGCTAACGTTGAACAAGTTCACATTTGGATCTGAGCATTTAGACATGATATTTGGATCAGACGAGCCACATGCATCAAGATTAGACTTGGGTTTAGCTCGAGTCAAAATCATGTTTCTTACATTACCTTAGTTAATAGAAATGCTAAAAGTAAGATGGCTTGGGTTCCCAAATTGTACTTAGTCAATCAAGTAGGAAATAAATATTTCTAGGTGCTTAAACAACATATACATGTGATTAATGCTAATGCTTGCCATATTAACCCAACTGCTAAATTGAAATCTGTTAAAGCTCCAACATAGGGGAGAGTTAACTCTTAAATCTTTTAGACTATGATGAATTGAAATCATGATTATTTTTGTCGATTTCAAATAAATATGTTTTCAAAATTAAATATTTTTTATTTTAATATTTTTTCTTTATTCATGTTTATTATAAAATGGACTTAGCCTAGGTTTTACCATAGACTGCATTCACTTATAGTTCTAGGCGGCAGCCAACATCTCATAAAGGATAACTTGTTTGTGTTTGAAAAATATAGAAAGACGTGAGATGCTTAGGACTACAACCTTGATTCTAGATCCTTATGTTAGTACATCAATATGAATTGGGCTAAAAAATTTATATTGATTAAGTTAGTAATTTCCATGTTAACAACTTAATTTTAATAAAATAACGTTGAAAACTCTTACTTAACTTGACTAACCGATTGAAAGTTCTTATCCTATAGATAGTCAAGTTCGAAATCAAAGTTGGACATTTCAAAAAGATTTTCAAAATTTATTTTGATATAAAAACCTATATAGGTGTTCAAACCCTTTTTTTTTAACTTATGTTTGAAAATTCTCTATATGGATTGATTGAACCTCCCATACCTCCATCATTTTTTACTTTAGAGGACTGAATGACTTGTCTCGAGGGAGATGTCACTCATGCATTTCAGATTATTGAGAATTAGATGCAAACAATTATAGACTTGATGCATATTAAACACGCGAGCCACTAAACACGCGAGCCAGTAGCCTTCTCCTCCTTTTGATTAGATCTATCTTAGCTTATCTCTCTAGTGGACTTGGAGTTGACTTTATTTTAGATGTCTTAACTTGATTTATTTTGGACTTAACTGTGAATGGAGACGTACCTGTAAGTTAGGGTCACCTTGACAGTAGTATCAAAATGAGATCATTTATAAATTCATAATGATCGGAGTAAATGTATTCACAATTTATTAAACCTGTTGGAAGCTAGATAAGAATTCATAAGTTGAATTCAGGATTAGGCATTGGGTATGTCTAGATCAAAATCTGTACGATGTTAAATTTGTGAAAAAACATGTGCTCTCTATTAGTAAAGATAATAACATTATAGCATGTGATTCATACCACATGTGTTATAGTGACAATAAGGGTAATAGGAGAATGAATCCATGCTTCTCTACTATGTGAAATCCTTAAGATTATAAGATAAGATAATCTCGATTTTACTCTCAGTGACTGTTTTTAGTTGTTTACTTAAAGTTTTAATCAGAGTCTATTACCCTAATGATTATAGATGATTCGATTTATAGAATATGACTAAGAAAGGAACTGATTAAAATTAATGAATTCTAGTTTAAAAGGAAGATACAATTATTTTACATATTTTTTGTTTGTTCACTGTTGACCAATTATATTTTTTATTTAGTACTAAAAATGTGATTGTAAATAATTATAATGATCGGAGATATTGAATATACTTCTGACATAATAGTCATTATGAGGGATTAGATATGCTCATATTAATGTAAATAATTTAATTTAAGATAAATGCACGATATTGATGTCTTCAATTTGTTTTGAAAAATAACTATGTAAAGTGTAACATTTTTCTTAGCTTTAATCACTTAGTATATTTGTTGTCGTACGAATCATTTTTTCTTAAGTATGAATTGAATCTTTTTATATAATTTTTATGACTTAACTTGGATGAATGAGAGAGGTTGATAGTGGATAATAACTGTATTACAATTGCAGTTGCCATAACTCTCCCCTTGCAGTTAGTAAAATTGTTTATTTTCCATTATATGTAGGCATCCAAGTAAAGAGAATGAGTGATGAAAAACTCTGAGATTGAAAAAAAAAGAACATCCGAATCAAGAGGGATTTGGCTCGTGATTTACAAGGGTTGTTCGTGGTAATTGTCCTTTATATGATAAGCGCAAACCACAAGACATTAATTGCACTTTTTCATTATTGAATTCTGAAAAACAACTGTTCATGTTTTAAAATGAAGGAAGGAGTGAATGATGCAAGATAAGAGGAAAGGGAGGAAGTTAGAATCATCCACATAATAGATTGTGACGATTATCTATGTCACCGATGGCTTCTAGCAATGATTTCACAATGCGATCACTTTCATAGATGACAAATAGCAACAATTTGTATTTTTTTTTAATGTAACAATCAATTCTATTGAAGATATCTATGTCACCGATATCTTCAATAGGTTTTTAAAAGTCTTTAATAATCTTTATATGAAGAATTTACCAAGTTACTCTTTTAACTTGCAAATCTTATTGTTCCCTTGTACCACAAGCAAGAGAAAAATATTAAAGTTATCTTAAATCATATTGAAGTGCACTGAATAAGATCTTAAATTCTAGAGTAAATTTGTTATAGTGATTCTCTGACTTTGTTCTTTATTCTTGGTAATCGTTTGAACCATGATTAAAGATGACTGGTAAATACAATTTGATGTTACTGAAAAAGGACAAACTATAATGTGAAAGAAAGGACATCCTATATTTAAAGAATTGATTTTTTATATATATATAAATCATCAAATCAAATGAGCGCTCTGTTATATATATATTTTTTATCTTGAGTGTTTCGAGTATCAATTTTACGATACGACAGCAAAAATTCATCTCGTAATAAAGAATGATGATATCGAAATTTTTCCTCACTTTATTATCATAGCAAGGTGAATCTACGAAGAATAATATTTGTCAAATGACTCGTCGAGAGTAATCCTAATGAGGTTTTTTGATGTTCAAGTTATAGAGAACCAAAAAAAAACAATAATCAAAATAAGAAAATGCTAAAAGATATAATAAAAAATAGAACAAAGAATGAGATAATCTGAATATCAATAACCCTTAGCATCCCCTCTTTTTATCTTATACAGGAAAAGAAAATAGTTCTCATGGAATGGACTGATGACTAATGTATGAGATGTTGTCATCATGAGATCTGAGGGTCAAATCCTGGCTAGTAGCCAGGTTCCTGTCCTCTCTCATGTACTTGTCACTATTCAGACTAGCTAGACTAGTTTTCGTAATTTATCTCTTCCGTGTTGATCCTGGGACGAACTAACGAAAGCGCTGAAGACGAACGTTTCACTTTTTTACCACCATTATATGAAGAGAGAAAAAGATATCTTATGAAGAGAAGTTCAAAGATAGTTTTAATATCCTGCACATCTTTAAATGTGTGATCATGAGCGACAGTCAACGTGGACACCTGACATGACCTTATAATTTTGAGGTTGCGCCTGCTTAAGGAAGGGGGGCAGCGAACAATAAGGGCATAAAAATATTTCGATGTCGTGGGAATGATCGTCGGCAGCCAGTGAATCGGGGAGTGCGACGACGGAGGGGGCGCGACAGTAGGGAGTAAGGGAAGACGCGTCGAAATAAAGGGACTACCGACATGATGGCGCGAGAATAATCGTCGGCAGGCAGGGACTGAGGGAGAGGCGACGATGGAAGGGGATGGAATTAGGGTTTACGGTGCAGGGAAAACTGAGGAGAGGAAGATATACATGGAGATTTGAAATTTTCACCCAATCAAATACTGATGATCGGGGCAAAATTTCTCCCGCGCGAGGAAGCGAGAACGGAGAAACGTGGAGACTTGTACACGTCAGGTGTCCACGTTGGCTGTCGCCCACGATCGCACACATAAGGATATGCAGGGTATCAAATATATATATATATATATATAGACACACACTTTATTTATGTAAATATATAAGGTACTTAACACACACACAGAAAATACACATGTAACATATAATTTATGATACTTGTGTACGTTTAAATTTCATAATTAACTTCCAAGGTTCTAAATTAAATATTATAATATTAATAACTATCCTAAATCTTCATATTAACATATTATTTTCTAATCCAAACGACGTTGATACTATTTTTTAATTGGTCCTATTTTGAAGGTGGTGTTGTTTTGAACAAACCAACATCTGCGTGGTGCTGGTTTGTTCTAAACAGCACCAATGACGATGCTGTTTTCTTCGAAACAACACCATTCATATTGCTAGTTTGTTCTAACCACCACCACCTTCAAAAACTGTACCGATTTTTGAATCTAACAGATTCAAAGCTCCTACATAAGATTAAAATGTACAGCAGATATAGAAATATGACATTGTAATTTTGAGGCTGCGCCTGCTTAAGGAAGGGGGGCAGCGAACAATAAGGGCATAAAAATATTTCGATGTCGTGGGAATGATCGCCGGCAGCCAGTGAATCGGGGAGTGCGACGACGGAGGGGGCGCGACAGCAGGGAGTAAGGGAAGAAGCGTCGAAATAAAGGGACTACCGACACGATGGCGTGAGAATGATCGTCGGCAGGCAGGGACTGAGGGAGAGGCGACGACGGAAGGGGATGAAATTAGGGTTTACGGTGCAGGGGAAACTGAGGAGAGGAAGATATACAGGGAGATTTGAAGTTTTCACCTAATCAAATACTGAGGATCGGGGCGAAATTTCTCCCGCGCGAGGAAGCGAGAACGGAGAAACGCGGAGATTTGTATACGTCAGGTGTCCACGTTGACTGTCGCCCACGATCGCACATTTAAGGATGTGCAGGATATCAAAACTATATATATATATATATATATATAATATAATTTTAAATATAAAAAATCAAGAACAAAATAGTCTAAAAAACTTAAGGATATTTTAAAACTAAAACTTTTTATTATTATAGCAACCATGAACAACCTGCACAATATAAAAATCATAATTTATGTATGTATCTACATTGACAAGTTTGCCCTTGCACGGAAATGAGGACGACTGTCCTCCACATCGCTACGAAGTTCTTCGCTTCGCTTTTAGGGCTTCGATTTCGTCTCGCTCCTCTACCACCTCCTCCATCTCCGATTATTCATCGTTGATGGCTACCTCCTTCATCCCTGGGATCTGTCACTCCCGTGTCCACTTTCTTCCTCTTGCTTCGGCGCCGGAGAAGATCCGCCGATCGAACGGACTCGCTGTCCGCCGGTGTCGCCTTGCGGCCGGGGGGTTTCGGGCCATGGTGCAACAACAAACTTTCCAGGGCCCGTCCGCAGCTTACGCTAGGGAGATGGAGCGCCTCTCTGCCAAGGAATCTCTTCTCCTAGCCGTGAGTCCTTTCCTTCCTTGTTGTACGCTACACAAGTATCTGTAGAAGGATATGTCAGACGCTTGCTCGGTTTCTACACTCATAAAATAATTATGTTTTCTTAACTGGAATAGGATTGAGCTTGTTGAACACTTTGTTCCCGTAGTAGTTCCGTATGAAATTTCAGGATTTAATTTCCGTGAGATGTTTGTTTCTACAGTAGGAAGTTTGAATTCGGATTTCTTACCGAATGGGATTAACCTGGGTAAAATAGTTCCATTCTTTTCGAAGCTTCTTATGAAAATTTCAGTTGTTTATTTGGATAAGTAAAAGTATATGTCATGAGGTAAAAGTATATATCATGAGACAAAAGTATTTATCATGGGGCATCTGAAAAATAGATGCTCTGACGTCTCCTCCACCCACCCACAAAAAGTGCACAGTCGAGGTAATCCTGCCTATCTCTCGTGGGTAGCCTCCTCTGAGCTAACATCCAAAGAGTAACTACATGGCTTGGCTGCAAGTAGGTCATCAACATTGTACCCGCCCACGGCTTCTTGGGGCTAGGCTCTCTGAAGAAGTCATGCACCTTCATTGCCCCATCATCACCAAGCCTACCAGTATCTGCCTAGCATCCTCTGGGGACCGAGCATCTGCCATTATAAGATCCCGTATCTGCAAGAGACGCTTGGCCAGAGGGGAATTTGTGTGTAGCCTACCAAGTCCAGATATCTTCTCAGGCAGGTATGATGAATCCACTTAATCCAAAGTGCATCCTGCTTGTCATTTATCCGCCATAATACGTTGGCCAAGAGTGCCATGGTCCATGCCTTCAAGTCACAGAATCCAAGCCCTCCTTCCTCCTTGGGTTTGCATATCTCTGCCCATGATACAAGTGGATGCTTAGAAGTCCACATGAAGGCTTGGCAAATGCTGTAGATACAGTCAATGACACCATGCAGCAGCGGGAGGATGGACAAGCAGAAGCACTCCACCCCTTGCAGGACTGATGTGATGAGCTGCACCTTCCCTGCATAGGATAAAGTCTTCTGTGGCCATGAGTTAATCCGAATTAATCCTTCAGATCTGTGAATCCAATAGTGGACTGTAGTCAGACATCCTGAGTCTCTTTGCCGCAAGAGGAACCTTAAGGTACCAGAATGACATGGTGTCCTCTTGGAAGCCAATGATGAATAGAAGCTGACTGTGCATCTAATCATCAACCCCAGCCATATATATGTTGGACTTCATGCAGTTAACATGAAGCCTTGCTTCCTTGCCAAACACTTGTAGAAAGGAAGCCAGTGAGCCAATCTGAGATGCTCACATTTCGGATGAAATCTGAAATCAAGTCTGGTTGTGTGCTGCTGCAGCATCCTCCCGAATAACTCGATGCAGATCCCAATCAGACAAGGTGATAGCGGATCTCCCTATCGCAAACCTTGAGCTCCTCTGAAATAATCAAATGTGTCACCATTGATAACTAATGAAAAGGATGTAGTGATGACGCACTCCAATTTTCTTTTTCTTTTTAAATTTCTTGTTTATACACTAAGAGCAGCAAAATCACCCTTGGTTACCTGAGTGAGATTTTCCTTGGAAAGTTTGACTCTTTTAAAAAATTTAAATGACAATATGAGGTTTTATGGTTCTTACCACCTTTCTAATTTCTGACATATCTTTTTTGTGTTCTAAAATTGCATTTGTTTTTCTGCTCATTTTAAATACCGCATATCATGCTGACATTATTTCTTGCTTTTATACATTCTGACATCTTTAAAATATCTCAGTTGCTTGATTTATGTTTATAATTTCAGTTCAGGGATGCTGGTGGCTTCCCGTCGTTGATTGGTGGGAAGACAACAGAGATGCAGCGGATTGATGTAAATGAGCGAATAGTTGGTCTCGAGCGACTAAATCCCACTGCCCGTCCTACGACGTATGTTTACTCATGAAGAGAGTTTACAACAGTTGTAAGGATCAGTTTTTATCCTCTTGGAATGGATCAACAAAAATAATTACCATTTTCTGAAGCAGTTGATAAAAAGGACTACCAATAAACTTTCTCTCTATTTTATAGACATTAAATCAAATTTCTTATCAGCTTGTATCTAATAAATGAACAACTTGTTTTTCTTACATTTTTTTTTGCATTATTGCTCATCATTTTTTTTCAGATCACCCTTTTTGGATGGTAGATGGAACTTTGAGTGGTTTAGTGCTGGAAGCCCTGCATCACTTGCTGCAAAATTTGTGTTCGAGTAAGATTTTCTTTCTTCGAAACATTATCCATCTGGTTATGTAAGTGGTGCCTAACTATTTTCCTATCATGTGGATGAAGAACATATGCACACTGGTTCATTATCATCACTAATTTTTTGAGTTGGTTTGTGTTCATATAGACAAGAAGCATAGTGGCTATATAACATGGTTATAGTCTTTGATAACAATATAATTATTGTTGGACACATGCTAATGCAAAATTTAATATTTTCAGGAGATCACCTGCAACTCTAGCCAATTTATTAGGCTTGGATTTGCTGTTAAAGGATGGATACTCAAATATCACAGCAAATCTTAGGTTTTTCAACTCTGTAAGCCCCAATAAAACATCTTCATGTTTAAATAATTTCAATTTTTGGCATGCATATGTCCATGGTCAAGGAATTAGCTATCATATATTCCTTCTATTCATGTAGTTAAAACATAAAGATAGACCACTACAAGTTGTAGTTTCAATCGAATGGTCTGAACAGGGAAACTGTTTTCTAATTAAATATTCATCAATCTAGGTTTTTTTCTAACTAACCATTTCCTTGGTTGCCACTTCTCGGTTAGTGAAAGTTCAGCTTAGCTGATTTTCTGTGCTTTTGTGCTTAATCATTTTATCCATGATTTGAATCAGAGCAACTCTTGGAATTGACCCATCAGACATCTCTCCTGTGGTTAAATTATATCTTCTTACATTTCTTCTTGCTGGATATTTTGTCTTAAATTTCACTGTTTATTTTGGTATCGTGGAGTGTTGTTTCTTATAGCCATGTTGACATTGGTTATTGCAAGACCAATTTCATTTAGAGCTTCATTTGATCTTTAACTTCCAGCATAGACAAGCAATATGTAATGCTTATTACATCATTCTTAAAGCTAGATGCAGCATTTGCGAATGGATGGTTCTGCTTGCTTTTTGATCTTTTTGAGCATTTTTACAATTATACTTATTGCCATAATATTCATTTACTTTCTTAATGATCTTGATGTGCAATTTTCTGCAGATTGAAAGCAAGCTCTTTCTAGCCACCAAATTGTCATTAGAAGGTCCTATGCGGATGAAAGAAGAGTATGTTGAGGCAGTGTTGGATACACCAATAGTTAGCCAAGACACTGTACCGGAACAGTTGAAAGGCCCTCTTGGACAAGCAACTGGTGTTTTGGAGCAACTTCCACTGCCGATTAGAGATGCCTTTGCAAACGGACTGAAGATCCCACTAAGTAATTCTAGTTGAATTAGAAGTCAATTACATGCACTTAAGTTTCTCTGGAATGAGTGTCAGAATATACTTAATTTGGTTCCGCAACTGGGACTCTGATGCATGAAATATTGGATGTTATGTGGGTCTGTGCCTAAGTTTTCTTACTGACCTTTGGTTATCATCAGCCAGTTCAATTGTTTTGGAATAACTCCATGCTAGGATGGGGCTGAAGTTAATCAACTTTGATTAAATTGCCTATTTACCAAAAGTCCTGTGTTAAATATCACTTTAGTATTTTTTTAGTGTTCCCATTTCTAATTCTTCGCATCCACAGTACACGAAGGTAAAATAGAATTCTCTGTGACAAGCACATGACCCCTTTTGGTTAGCTGGCGGCCAACAATCAGATAGGTTTCATTATGGTTTCCCTTCCTCGATTAAATATGGATGTTGGACACTTTAACGCATATACTACTTGTATTGCCTCATAGATCTTCCTGATTATGCTTTGGAAGTTATTTGCAATATTTTTTTCATAAATACGGAAGATCTTGCCCATCAACAATGTCATTTTTTCTTGATAGTCAAGCTATTCGTTGACTGCTTAATGGTGTTCATCCATGGTTGTTTGGGTTCTTACTTGAATTTTGAAAGGGCAAATAGCACGCCTGATCCACATTGTACAATTTTTTTTTTACAAACACCAGTAAAGATAGCACAGTTCTTTCCTAGAATGCCTATATACTTGGAGAGAGAGATGAAAGAATGTATCCATGATGACTATGCTTGGAGAACATAATGTAAGGTGGAGAAATACACTTAATGTAGCATCTAAGCTTTTGACGCCAAAATTCAAAGGAGCTATTATTAGCAAATTAGATCATGTTCACATTCTTGATTTTTGTATCACAAATTTTAAATATAAGCATGTAAGTATTGCATCTTAACTAGTTGCCTTTGGACTCCAATTGGCACTTAAGCATTCACTCTGTGCATCATTTGCTATTTAGATTTTTTTTTTTGAAGAACATCAATCTCATGTATGATTTCATGAACCATGCCTTTTGATATTCCGAAGACTTGTGAGGTCAGAACATCATTTAGTAATTTGAAGCACTACTGGATGTAGAATGAGCAATTATAATTCTTTGAAGTTGGTGTCAGTGGAACTTATGTTTTGCTATGACCTCAGCAAACCTATTATTGTTTATGCCTCTTTGATACTTTATCCTCTGCAAATTGAGTAGTTCTGCTGTACATTGATGAAGCTTCTGATATGCCTATCAAAAGAAAAACCTCATGAGCCAATATTTATTCCCTTTTCAAATTTGCTATCTGTTTGCTTAAATTGCCAGTGCTGAGATCAACCTTTTATCTCATCAGGTGGAACTTTTCAGCGAATGTTTATGATTTCCTACTTGGATGAAGAAATATTGGTAAGTAACATATCATGCCCATGAATCACAAGAACATTTCTCATTTGGAATCCTCAAAATGGTTTGTTGATTTTTTCTTTATTAATTTTTTTAAGCAAACATTCAAGTTATCGAGTATTCATTACTGGATGATGTATTGTGGCTTATTTGCTGTTCATATAGTTTAAATTTTAGACCATGTTTTTTATTTCGTCCAGTTGGTTGGTCATTTTGCAACCCATGACAAGTGATTTCGTCCAGCTGGCTCGGTCATCACTTGTTCTTTTCTTCATAAATTTCAAGTTCAAATAAACAAACTACTACACTGTATTTGGATGAGCGCTTTTCTTCAGAATCTATTGAATTCTTCTGATGAATTGATTGTGCGCGCCTCATGCATATTGTGTGCTTAAGGTCTCCGTGTTTGGCAGTCACCGATCAAATATTTGTTCTCGCTAAATGTTACAACTCTTAAACAGATTCAGCTTTAGCTACAGAAAACACTGAAAACTGATATTGTTGACTTTGCCTTTCAGATCATAAGAGACTCTGGAGGAGCTCCTGATGTTCTTACGAGGCTGGAAGGTTCTCCAGCATCGACGCAGTCAGATTCAGTGATGTCAGAGTATGAAAGTTGAATTCTTGGCTCAAAGACTTCTACCAAAGGCATACCAGTAATTGTTATGTTCCTACAATAAAAATATTGCATGTTAAAATATTTCTTATTTGTGAGACAACTAAAATCCCTGCATCTTATGTTGCTTAGCACCAGAGTGTCATTTAATTTGTTTTTGCATATGTGAAAGGCTATTAACACCAGCGTTTTCTTTTTTAATGCCTGTTTACTTGAGCAGAAAGAGGGAAGGAATTAATGGTGTGTTTATAAATTATTTATTTATTTTTTTAAAAAATGATATAAATCGCGAGTTGACTAGATTATGTATTTCTTAGTTTGGGGTGATTTTTAAAATGACGAATCAGATAATAGATGAATTTAAGATGATTGATTTTATTTTATGATATTTTTTTTATCGATTATTAAGATAAATTAAAAAATAATGAATTAAGTAATAGGTGAATTTGAGATGATTAATTTAGTTTTATGAATTTTTTTATCGATTATTAAAATAAATCGAAAAATATTTGTGGTGAGTAATTTAAAAATTTAGGATTTTTTAATTGCGTATGTCATTTGAATTATTTTTTTTTATAAATATATCATGAGAATTAAATTATGAATAATTAAGTGAATATCTTATCGATGCACGCCCAGAAGCAATTTGGTTTGGTATATAAAAAATGTGTCATTTGAATTATTTTCTTTTTATAAATATATCATGAGAATTAAATTATGAATAATTAAGTGAATATCTTATCATGCACGCCCAAAAGCAATTTGATTTGGTATATAAAAAATGATAAATTTAATTAATTTCATTGATTAGTTTTAAATTATTTATTAAAGAATTTAATCATTGTATTATTATCTGAAATAATTTTATTTGGTATATAGAATAGACAGATGATTTTTTTATATATATACTTGATTCATAAAATATTATAAGTAATAGGTGAAAAATAATTTCTGCAGTAACGAAATTCTTCTACTAGTTTGTTTTTTCAACATTTTTAACTACATTCATTTGGTTCAATTTATTAATTCTTTGGTTTATTAAGTATCTTGCTTCCTCAGTTGTTTGACCCACTTAGGTGTTTAATTCGTTCAGTTTGTGAACATTCTCGATTTGATTATTTTTTTTAAAGAATACAAAAATCATACAACATATATTATTATTTCTTTGTACACTAAATCTGGTCAACATAACGAATAAAAAATATATATTCTGTCGAGATTTTTTTTTTCGATAATTCATGTTAGTCAAATGTGGTCACCATAAATTAAAAAAATTAAAAGATACAGTTTACATGTGGAAATGATGGTGATAATGTAAAGGTCTAACAAATAAACATGGCCCCGGTTACGATATAATGATAAAATGCTTTTATAGTCCTTAAATATTTACGGATTCATTTTTAATTGTGATATATTATAAAATTAATTTTTTTTAACAGGAAGATAACCTTTAAATACTAACTCTAATGGATCACTTCCAAAAATTAGTCAATTTTAAAAAATAAATTCCTAGATTACTAAAAACAAATGAATAAATATCCATTACGTCAAACTTGATAAAGAGAGGATTGAAAAAAAAATATTCCATCTTAGCGGCTCTAAATGATTGTCCTATGTTTTTGGGAGAAAAATAAATTAAGAACTTAAATTAAAAAGTGCATGAACAAAATCCATATAGATAATAAAATCCTATCCCAAAATTTAACCTCTCCCAATCACTACAGTCATTAGTCATTATCCCGTATACTCACTCAAGCCCTGAGGCATAAAGAGAGGATTCAGAGATACCTATAGATGTAGCCATTTTAATTGTCAACCCCAATTTAAGGACAGTTTAATTTTGGCGGCTTTCAATTAGTGTCGATTGTCCAATAGTTGTTACTATGATGATTATGAAGAGATCATTATACGGAACATGAAACACACTTGCTAGTGCCTACATGGGTAGCACATCTATTTAAATAAGATGATACGGGATGATCGAGGGATA
This sequence comes from Hedychium gardnerianum, assembly GCA_038050645.1. Lineage (NCBI taxonomy): Eukaryota > Viridiplantae > Streptophyta > Magnoliopsida > Zingiberales > Zingiberaceae > Hedychium > Hedychium gardnerianum. The sequence continues at coordinate 3,461,548 of JBBUKS010000100.1, forward strand.
TTACATGACACATAAGTTAAGTTGAAAAAGAGAAAGTGGTAGTCAAAGATAACAGCCTTTCGGCTATGACAATTTTCCGGCTACGACAGTCTCCTAGTTAAGGCAGCCTCCCGACTGTTGGAGTCTTGGTAGTTTGACAGTACGAATCTCAGATGTCCTCGCGTTTTCCAAAGCCGATAAAACGTTATCTCTACAAGAACGTAGGCGTTACTAGCATTATCCTCCGGAAGACGTGGGGAACGTGACCCAATTACTCCGAGTAAATAGCTACGTAAACAGAGAGTTGCCCCTATCAAATAGGGAGTGGAAAGAACACGAGAGGCCGGAGGTCTATAAAAGACCACCTGCTTCAGCAGGTTAAGGTACGTGCAAAGACACCCTAAAAAACCCTAGCTCTGATTGTTAAATATGACAAATAAAATAAAATAAAATAAAAATGGGTGTTAATCGAGAAAAAACCCCAATATAAATTTTAAAAATTTTTAGAATTTTTTTTAAAAAAATCAGGATTTAAAATGAATTTATATGAATTGTTTAAGGATATTACTATTTAAACGAGAAGTTGATAAAGAATTAACTTAGCGTTTTAAAAATTAAAACTTAAGTTATAAACCTATTTATATTGATCCTTCTCTTCCCCAAAGGAGCCACTCCCGATTTTCTTTTCTTCTCCTCCTCACTCGACAAATAGTCGCCTCTTCTCTCGATCTCTCCTCTTCACTTGAGCACCGCCGCTTCACCTCCCGATCCTCGTCGCCATCGACCGATCGTCATAGTTGCCCGGAGGATTAGTTCCCAGTTCTGGTTTCTTCCCTCCGGCCACCGCCAACCCGAGCTGCTCATTTCCCAATTTCTTCCCCAATCCACCACCGTCGCCCATTTGATTCTCCCGATTCTCTCAATCTCCAAATCGATGCCATCACTTCTGCCGCACTGTCACCGCCGCATCACCGTCAAGCTCTCCCCTCCCTACAACAGCAACTCGGCATCGGGAGCTAGTTTTCTCACAAATTCTCATAGCCGGCGTTCCCCTCAGATCCGGCCATCTCTGATCGATTTCCGTCAGCCATAGTAGAAGAAAGGAGGAAGAAGCTGCAAGTCTAGGCCATTAGGGGTTTTGTTTCGAGCACTCATTGCCCCTGTAGCTCCGTCCACCTCGGATTGCGTCTCTGGCCAACCACCAACAGTAGGTAAGAATTTGGATTAGGGTTTGAATTTGGGGGTTGTGTGGTGTTTGGTTGATTGAAGTTGATCTCCCTACATTCAACAGGACTGTGTGTTACTGCCGTGACTATTTTCGGCCAGTCCATTTACTGTTCCGGTCATCTATCATGCTGCCGGCAGAGTTGGAGTTTTGTGGAGTTGATCATCACCGATTAGGTAAGTTTTGTGAAGCTTTGGTATTTGGATTTGAATCTATTGATGAAGTGTAAACTAGTTTTATTTGTGTAGATATGACTTTGATTCTATGGATGAATTTTAGTTAGCTTTGTTGGTGTAAATGGATAGAGTTTATGTGGAATGGATTTATGGTTGTGAAATTTGGTTGGAATAAGAAATGGTATGTTAGTTGTATTGTTTAGTTATTTTTGGATTCGGTTGTGATGTTTAGAAGCTTGAATATGAACTTGTTGTATCGGTTTGTAGCTTGGGTACCTTTGAATTGATGGATGGGTCTTATGTAAGAAGAGTGGTATCGATTGAGATGTTAGGCTACGTAACATGGATATTTCCTACTTGAATTTAGCTTATGGAGTTGGTTGTTCACGCATGTTTTGTAGTTGGGTATCTTTTGAATCATGGGATGTGTAATTATG
>JBBUKS010000100.1:3463464-3478037 GCA_038050645.1 Hedychium gardnerianum
AACTTCTTGGATTGACTTCAAAACCTGAGAATTGTTCTCAAGGTTAAGAAGATCGCCTATGTCTTTGAAGATCCTCTTCCCACAAGTCTGGCGGATGATGCAACTTCTGACCAAATATTGGTTTATCAAAAGCATACGACTGATTTTGAGCTTGCAAGTTGCATCATGCTAGCTTCGATGTCTCCTAAACTATAAAATCAATATGCACATATGGATGCTTATACTAATGTTTATCATTTTCATGAGTTGTTTGATGAGCAAGCGAGATCAGAACGGTTCGAGGTCTCTAAGCTTCTCTTTCGCTTAAAGATATAGGATGATTCATTTGCAATGTAGTATATACTAAAGATTAATGACTACATTGAGCGGTTGAAATCACTTGGATTTGTCATGGATCATAAATTAAGTATTAACTTAATTCTATATAGTTTGCCTATAACTATTCATAGTTTGTGAAGAACTATTAGATGAACCATCTTGAATCCATAATTATCAAGTTGATCAACATGCTTAAGACAGTGGAACCATCAGTTAAGAAACAACCGAAAGTTGTGATGTTGTTTGACTCTTCTAAGAAAGGTGCTAAGAAGAGGAAGGCAAAGACTTAAGCAAAAGGGAAGAAGAAGGCTAAAATAGAAGAACCGGCTCCAAATGGCCCATGTTACCACTACGGTAAAATGAGACATTGGAGAAGAAACTGCAAGATTTATCTTGAGTCTGTGAAGAAGAAGACGACATCTGATGCCCCATCTGCTTCAGGTATCTTCGTTATTGAATGTCATACTATTTCTTATAACACGTGGGTATTAGATACAAGGTGTGTCTCACACATATGTAATGACATACAGGGGCTAAGAAATAGTAAAAGACTGGTAAGGGAGAATCAAATTTGCGAGTTGACAATGAAGCAAAAGTTGCAGCTATAGCCATAGGAACTTATTTGTTGAAACAAACTAGTTGACTAGTTTTAGAATTAGATAATTGTTATTATGTTCCTTTATTAATATAGAACATTGTTTCTATTTCTTGTTTAAATAGAAAATATTTTCATTTGACTTTTAATAACAATTATTGTTATATAACTTTGAATGATATTTTTTATGGAACTGGAATATTATGTAATAGAATCTACGCGTTATATATATACAATGACGTATTCAATATCGAAACGAGCAACAAATGCGCTCATCGAGACGATCAATTAATCTCTTACACGTGACATTGTTGTCTTAGCCATATAAGCAAGAAATGCCATATAAGCAAGAAACGCATGACCGAATTGCAAAAGACTGACATTTTGGAATCTTTTGAATTATATTCATTTGATACATGTGCTTCATACTTAAAAGGCAAGATGACTAAGTTACCTTTTAAGAAAATAGGTGAACGAGATAATGATATACTGGGCCTTATACATATCGATATATGTGGACCCATGTCAACTCATGCACGAAGAGGTTATAACTACTTCATTACCTTTATTGATGATCACTAACGATTTGAGTATGTGTATTTGTTAAGGTACAAGTCTGAGGTCTTTGAAAAATTCAAAGAATTTAGACATGAATTAGAGAAACAACTTGGCAAAAGTATCAAAATACTTTGATCATATCGAGGTGACAAATACTTAAGCCAAGAGTTTCTGGATTATCTAAAGGACAATGACATATTATCTCAATGAACTCTGTCATACATACCACAACATAATGGTGTGTTAGAAAGGCGAAACTGAACCTTGTTGGATATGATTAGGTCGATGATGAATCATGCAAATCTTTCCAAATCCTTCTGAGGTTACGCACTCGAGATGATTGTTTACCTGCTAAACAGAGTCTCGACCAAGGCAGTCTCTACTACTCCATATGAGATATGGACTGGTAAGAAATCTCTTTTGTCTTATTTGAAGACATGAGATTGTCCTGCTTATGTTAAGAGGAATATATCATATAAGCTAGATGATACGTCTGATAAGTATCTATTTATTGGTTACTCTAAGAAAACAAGGGATTATCAATTTTATTATCCCTTGGAACAAAAAGTATTTGTCACAAGGCATGCTATATTCCTAGAGAAAGAGTTTCTCTTGTAGGAAAATAGTGAGAGTGAGGTTGAACTTGAGATAGTTCAAGAGACTCCAATAGACACTGAAGACATGCCTAATCAAGAACCATAGCTAATTAATCATAATGATGAGGTAATGACTGAACCTGTTAATACACTACCTCTTCGTATATCTAGTAAGACATGTCAAATTTTTGAGAGATATGGATTTCTCATAAGTAAATCGAAAGACGTGTTGCTCATTGAGGATGAAGAGCCTACTAGTTATGAAGAAGTTTTAAAAAGTTCAGAAAGGGATAAATGATTAAATGCAATGAAGTCGGAAATGGATTCCATGTATGAAAATCAAGTTTGAAACTTGGTGGACCCACTCAAAGGTATAACACCTATTGGGTGCAAATGAGTTTTCAAGAAGAAAATTTACATGGATGGTAATGTGATTACCTACAAAGCAAGATTAGTAGCAAAAAGTTATCGTCAAAAATAAGGTATTGACTATGATGAGACTTTCTCTTCAGTAGTCATGCTTAAATCCATTCGAATACTCCTGGTCATAGTATCTCATTACGATTATGAGATATGAGTCCGGACCGGACCGATTGGTCGATCGGACTGAACCGACTTGGGTCCGATTTGACCCGAGTCAAGTTCGGTTCACTCGAGACTTGATCTAGCTGCGTCTAGTTTGTATCTGTCTACTTCTTTAGTCTTGCTTCCAGATCTAGGTTCCTGTAAGACAAGCATACAACATCAAACAAGCAACCTAGCCTAATCTTGTAAGTCTACTTGACCTACTAGTTTCACTCGATAGATTTTCACTACTTAGTTTCACTCATTAGGACTTTTATCTCCTGGCTTCACTCACTAGGGCCTAGCTTCACTCGCTAGGACTTTCTCCTCCTGGTTTCACTCACTAGGGTCTAGCTTCAGTCGCTAGGACTTTCAACTTCTGACTTCACTCACTAGGGCTTAACTTCACTCACTTAGACTTTTCCTTGCCTAACTTCACTCACTTGGACTTTTCCTTGCCTAACCTCCAGTTAGAACTGTTGGTGCAGTTTGCACTGATAGTCTAACCCTAAGTTTTGATGTATGACAATAGGTTAAAGTTAGATTGTTATTGTTTAAAAAGTTGAGCTAAGTGTACAGGGTTAACTAACTTGACGGATCTAGAGGGACAGACACTAGGTTGAAGTCCAAATGTGTGATTTGGCAGAAAGTCCAGCTGGGTAAGAGAGGATCAGACAGTTGGCGGGAAGTTCAATCGGGTTAGGGAGGACCAGATGATTGACTGAAGTCCGGATGTGCGATTCCGACAGGAAGACCTGGTGGGTCGGAGATCATACGTCGAGGAAGTTACTCAGCAAATGGTAAGTAAGGTAAGAAATTAGAGGAGCAAATCTAGTGAGGACGGGTCCTCGGTAGGGATTTAGGCGCTGGTCCAACTTAGGTCCAAAGTGGAACCCTAAGTTGAGATCATGATTAAATCTTAGTCGTGGTAAGACAAAATTTAATTCATACTTACATACATTATTTATGCTAACTCTTTTGCTGCAGGTATTTTTGTACTAACATATTTTGCAGGAGTTAAAGCCTCGGTGGGATGGAAGCACCTCATCACAGAGGCACTGGAGGTGTCTCAGATGACTGGCCTCGGACGGCTGGGGGAGCCTCAACGTTGGAGGAGCTGGAGGTGCCTCGGAGTGCTAGGGGCGCCTCAGCGCTGGAGGTGCCTCAGATGGCTGGGGGCGCCTTAGCGCCTGGATAAGCGTTGTTGACGCGCATAATCGCTAGAGGCGCCCTAGAGTGCTTAGAAGCACCTCAGAGTGGATAAACAGCGACTATCTCAAATCCGATAAGCCTCAATGGAGGCGTCTCGGAGCGTTGGAGGCGCCCCCAATGACTTATAAAAGAACTACTCGACCAGCAGCTTCGGGTATCGCTTCCAAACTCGATTTCCACCGCATACTGCTATTCTGAACGCCTACGATTATTGTACTGTGACCTTGCTCCATCGAACTAACGTCAAGTCATCACCGACAGTAGTATTTTAGTTGGGTAACGATTTTGGTGTAGACTTGTTACACTATATTATTTCCCATTTTGTACTTGATTACTCTTCCGGAGACTTTCCGGAAGAGAATTAGTGGATTGCCAGTCGGAAATGTCCCAAGGGGGCGTGGGCCTTGGAGTAGTAGTCCGCTGGGGCTGCGAACCAAGTAAATCGACCATGTGCTCTGTTTTCTCTTTGTGCATTTTATTTTAATTATATTCGTTTTTACGCCGCGCGCTTAAATTTTCGACGAGATTTTCAAAATCGGGAAAATAAAGATCTTAAAATATATGATTCACCCCCCCTCTCACATGCACTTGATCCTACAATGACTTCCTTTGCTAGTCATTTGATCCTGACTAGACATCTTCTTACTAGTTATCTGGTCAACTTTGACCTGGCTAGACTCGATCCTACAAGGACTTTCCCGCTCAAACTTTACGCACATCCAAACATCATGTCTTATTTGGACTAACCCTTGGTCAAACTGACCAAACTTAGGTATATTTTCAAACATTGAAACCTGGAGGTTGATTACACTAACAATCTTCTCCTTTTTGATGTTTGACAATTTTCTTAAGTTAAACTTGAGTTTTAAGGGTTTTTATAAACCTGAGAGAGTTACTAGATTTTTTTAATTTAAGTTCCTTCTCCCCCTTTGTCATATATCAAAAAGATTTACCTAAATTTTTCTTAGATTTGTATCAATAATATAAAGTGTTACCTTGGTCAAAAGTTATTCTCTAACTCTTTCTTGAAAGATCATTTATGAATTGTTTAACATTATTTTTGAAAATGTCCTTTTTCATATTTCCTTTCAAAACATTTTTAAAAACATTTGTCAAAGAATTTTTGAAAAATTATTTTCAAAATTTTTACAAGATGAATTTTCAATGTCTGTAATATTGAAAGCAATTTTGAAAATAATATTTTTTAACTTTTTCAAAGCATAATTTTCAAAATTTTCCAAATGGATTTTTAAAGAAATTTTTAAAAGAATTTTCAAAGATATGTAAAACTAATTTTTGAAAGAATTTTCAAAAGTACGTGTGATCTTTCAATTAGGATTCCCCTCAACCTGACACTCTCTTAAGAATATTTGTTAACCATAAGGAAAATTACTTATATATCTGGGGAATTGATCCAAATCAAAAGAATAATTAAAGTATATTTTTTAAAACATGAATTTTTAAAGTATTTTTTTTAAAAAAAATCAAATATTTTCCAAAAAAAAAATTCAATGAATTTTTAAAGAGTTTTCAAAGAATTTTAAAATATTTTTCAAAGAATTTTCAACAATTTCAAAAGATTTTTCAAAGCATTTTCACAAATTTTTAAAATTATTTTCAAAATTTTCATAGAGTTTTTCCAAAAGTCCCTCTTTTTTTTTATTTTTTTTTTAAAATATTGATTTTTCAATAATAACCTTCCATTAACCTGACACTTAGGATGTGTTTAACCAAAAGGAAGATCTACCTATGTGTTTTAGTAGGGGTATAAAAAATGAATCCGATCCGACCCGAGTCGATCCAAAAAAAATCAGATTCGAATTGGGGGTTTTCGCGTTCGGGTCGGGTTAATGTTGGGGGATTTTTGGTTGGTTTAGCTTCGGGTCAGGTTCGAGTCAACCCGTGTTGACCCGAGTTGGCTTAAATTTAGGATTTAAGAGTTTTTTAGGGGTTAAATCAAATTTTATTTTGAAAATTAAGATGTTTTAGGTATATAAATAATAAAATATAGAATAACAATGATGAAATATTAAGATAAAAATGAAAAAAAAATATAGAAAAAATAAAAAAAAAGGTTTTTTTTTGGGTTGGGCGGGTTGATCGGGTTATTCGGGTTTAAGTTTAGGTGTTTCGGGTTGAGTTTGGGTTCGGGTCGAGTTGAGATTTTTTTTTGTAACCGATCTCTAACCCTACCCAAACCCACCTGAACCCGAATTTGACACTCCTATGTTTTAGGATTATAGAAGTTAAGGTTAACCTACGGATGTCGATTCTAAGTGTTGGTCAACAATCAACATTTTCAAAGTATATATAGATTTTTGAAAAAAAATGTAATTATAACTACACCCAATCAAACATGAAATACTTCGAAACATTACTATGTTGAATCACTATTTTGAAAATAGTTTTAGGAAAATATTTTATGAGTTTTCAAAATCTTTCGATTTAATGGTACTTGTCATCTCACCATATTCTAAATGTCTTAGTATAATCAATCACAATAACCTTATAGGTGTTGTGAGATGATTTTTAATTTTACTTGATTTAAAATCTAAGTTTGAATTTCAGGATTGTTTGGCCTTGCGTTAAATTCAAGTTTAGCCGTCAGTTGGTTAAATACACATTTCAAAAACCCTTCTTAGGTTTTGGAGTAACAACCACTTTCTTAGACAAATCCTTTTCAAAAAATTATATATTTAACCTCGTTGAAAAACCCTGGCTTAGCTAGTCTAGGATGTGACGAGACAACTTCAGTTAGTTCCATTTAGCTAAGCAGATCAAGTAAGGTACTCATTATCTCACTTGACTACCTAGACCAAATTTTCCTACCGTACTATCATCTCGCCTCACCTTATTATTAAGTTGGGCAAATGTCAAATAATCCTCTTCCTATCTAGCCATTCTAGATTAAGCAAGAAAAGGCTAACATGTATGACGTGATATTTATAAATAAGAATTAAGCATATGCATGTGCATGACAAATATGCATGTGTCAAACAAGTCAAACAATTTTATAGTTGATTTTTAATAATATATTAAATTCTCGAATTGATACATTTTGTGTGAATCCGCGAATGTGTCAACTCAATTTAACATATTTTGAATTTTATTAGATTTGTTTGTTTAATTGGGTAAATTTTATTAATTAGTTCCATAATTATAGAGTATGTTATGATGATTAGGTTTGTAGATTTTATTAGTCAGTTTATTTATTTTTAAAGTTGAGAATTTAATTTTGAATTTAGATTTGTTCATTGTTTCATAATTAAATGGAACTCGATAATAATTTATTTTAACATTTAATTTCGGGTAATTTAAATTTGGATTTGACTTGATAAAATTTTTAGATTTATTTTCTTGAATTTTGGTATTTAATTTCGATTTTTTTGGATTTAATTTCATATTTTTCAGATTTAATTTTGAATTCATTATTTCATAATTAAAGGATATTTTATTATAATTAATTTTGATATTAAGTTTCGAATTTTTTGTATTTAAATTTGAATTAGTATTTTTAGAATTTGAACATTTATTTTATGAATTTTTAAGATTTATTTTCAAAATTTTCAGATTTAATTTTGAATTTATAAGAGTAGAATTAATCAAATTGTGTTTAGGATTAACTTGATTATTAATTTATTATTTAATTTTGAGTTATTTAAATTTTTAGGAATAAAATTTGAATTTTTAGATAAATCTTGATTATTATTTAAATTAATTTTATTTTTTTTGGTTGAATTATTAATTAATTTTGGATTAATTAAATTAGTTATGTTGGAATTGTTCAAATTAAAGATATTGTCAAGGTTTTAATTAATTTGATTAATATCTAGATTGATTTGTTGATTAACTTTAATATTCAGATTTATTAGGTTTGAATTATTGATAAGATTTGAATTAGTTAAATTTAAATTATCCATATTAAATGAATTAGGATTATTTTCATTATTATTTAATTCCGAATTTGTTAAATTAGAATGCTTAAAATTAGATGAGTTATTAATTAACTTTGGATTTATTAAATTAATCAAATTTGAATTAGTTAAATTAACTTTATCTTGAGATTTAATTAAACTCGAAGTATTAGGATTAATTAGAGTTGAATTATTCGATTTAGATTTATCATGATTGAATAAATTAAATATTTTATTAAGTTGAAGATTGATTTTATCTAGATTAAATTGACTTGGTTATTTTGTTGATTAAGTTTAAAATTAATTATTTCTGAATTTATCTTAATATTTGAATTAATCAAATTAGTATTTTTAATTAGTTTCATATTTTTAGAATTGATTAAATTTGAGTTTTTATTAATTTTCGGGTTTTCAGAATTAATTAAATTTGAGTTTAAATTAATTTTTGGTTTTTCTTAATTAACATGATTTGAATTTTTCAAAATAATATTTTTATTAATTAAACTTAATTTCAAATTATCAGAATTTTCTGAATTTGTAATATTTAAATTATAATTTTTTATTTTTATTTTCGGATTTTTCTTCTTATTTTATCTCAATTTTTAGGATTTTTTTAAACATTTTTTGGATTTAATTTTGAATTATTAGGATTTAGTTTTATTGTATTTAGATTATTTGAATTTTTAATAGTTAAGTTTGAATTTTATCTTGATTATCTAAGTTAAATATTTTTTAAATAAATTTATTAACCTTATCTAGATTTATATTGACTTGGTCATTTGAATTTTTATTAATTTTAATTAATTTCGAATTTTGTAAATTTTTATTTTCAAAATTAATGAAATATACATTATTTACTATTTTCTTGGAGAATAAAAATTATCAAGACTTTTAAAAGAATTTCTAGAAGTATATGAATTATCTTGCATATTTTCAAAAATATTTAAATTATCAAATATATTTTCAGTAAAAAGGGCATTTTGGTAAAATATATTAACCTTACTCATAACTCCTAATTCTGTAAGTTTTTTTTTTTTTATCTTTGATTTGAACTCAAATTTGGAGTTAAGTTCAACTTGATCTTCTAGTTTTAATGAATTCTCGTGAGCATATTTGAACCCTCCAATTCTACATATAATTTTATTAGGCAATAATTCTGAAGTGAAATTTATTACCTTTTTGTTTGCTTCCAAATTTTGGGTAGGTTGCTTCAATGCAATGCCGCAGTCGAAGTCACCCATCATATTGAAACTTTCAATATGTGACCTTCACAACTTGAATCCGTCCATATCGTACGATGGAGGGTTGTAGATGTTTCGCCATAGTATTTCCTTGTGCACCATTTGAACTATTACAGAAAAATTAAACAGATGTTCCAAGACTTCATCTTGGGGTAAGTAGTGCGGCATAGAGAAAATTTATTCTACGAAAAAAACACTTGAAAATTTGTTAAATCTTTTTAGAGTTACCTTGCTCTGATGCCAATAATAGGATCGATGCGATCAATAGAGGGGAGGGGGTGAATATTGATTCTTCGCTTTCTTTTCGGTTCGTCGTTCATTCGTCTTTCTATTAGGGTTAGTACGCAGCGGAATATAATAAAACTTAAAGTAGAAAAATACGCGGGATTTACTTGGTTCCCAACCCCCCAAGGTGAATACGTCCAAGGCCTAATCATGGGAGGCGTCCGTCCACTAGTAGTCTCCTTTTTGAAACTTTTCCGGAGGTGGAGAAACTTGTTTTACAGTTTGATTTACAAGCACAATAAATAAGATAAGATAAAACACAACTTGTAAATACAAACAAACACTTTGTCAAGCCGATCCAGAAGTTGTGATCGCAACACACCCTTCCTGGAGTTTTCATGATCGTAGAGCTTCACAACGTAGTTTCTTTGAGCACAGAGTAGAAGAGATGTAGGGGAGTTGTTATTCTTGAGCGTAGAGCATTTTTCTCCTTTTATAGAGTTAGATCAGATCTTTATATGGACCAACTCTTATCTGGATGAAATCATATCTAGATTAAGCCTTATCTTTATCCACATCATCTGACTTATCCTTATCCTCATCCAAATCATAAAGTTGAACCTGATCTTTTTCCACATCAGCTTCCATGTCAACATCTCTGACAACTCAACAATCTAGTCAACCTAACCCAATTGGTCGACTGGACTGATTTTTTCAATCAACTAAACCAAGCCAAGTCACCGATCCAAGTTCAAACTCGAACCAGCCAATCGAACCCGTTCGGTTGACTGAATCGATTTTTCGATCGACTGGACCGATCGATCGACTGAATCGATGGGTCGATCGAACCGAACCAACTTGGGTCCGATTCAACCCGAGTCAAGTCCAGTTCACTCGAGACTTGGTTTAGCTGCGTCTAGTTTGCATCTATATACTTCTTCAGTCTTCCTTCCAGCTCTAGGTTCCTACAAGACAAGCATACAATAGCAAACAAGCAACATAGCCTAATTCTGTAAGTCTACCTGACCTACTAGGCTTACCTTTTGCTTGGGGTCAATTCCTCCAAGACTTTATCACCTAAGGTCTACTCCTTAGGATTTTCTTTTGCCAAGCATTTGATCACCCTTGATCTGCTTGGACTTACCCTTGTCTAACCTCCAGGTAGGACTAGTCACTTGATAGATTTCTCACCACCTAAGGTTTACTCCCCTAGGATTTTCACTACCTAGCTTCACTGATTAGGAATTTCATCTCCTAGTTTCACTCACTAGGACTTTCTCCTCCTCACTTACTAGGACTTTCACCTCCTAACTTCACTCACCAGGGCCTAGTTTCACTCACTTGGACTTTTCCTTGCCTAACCTCCAGTTAGGACTTTCTTTGCTAGTCATCTAGTCCTGACTATAATTCTCCTTACTAGTAATTGTGTGAACTTTAACCTGACTAGACTTCATGCACATCCAAATATCAGGTCTTGTTTGGATCAACCCTTGGTCAAACTGACCAGACTTAGGTATATTTTCAAAAATTAAAATCCTGGAGGCTGATCGCACCAACAATATATATCTTATGACCTCTTGTCAGGATTATTGCTCATAAATTTTTGGCCAAAGAAAAACATGTCAATAGGATGATTTCCTTGGACATGTGTTTGAGTAATTTGAATCTACAAGACAAAGACTACTACCTGAGCTAGGTGTGACGTAGTCAACTTAGTGAGGATTGACATAAAAACCATGTCCTGAACCAAGTGAGTATAAACTGAAAGGAACAGAGTCACTGATTACTGTAGCTGCTGAAGGTTTCAAAATACATTCTGAAATCATCTATGATTTTTTAGAAAGTGGGGGTCATGATGTATTGCTAGGTGTCACTCATGATATTTTTATAATTAATGATTAATTATGAATAATCAACACAATCGAGAATCTATTGGGTCACACGCACTATGAGTATTTTTCTTTAAGACGTAAAACGAGTTAGAGAATATGATTATCAAAGAGTCAAAAAGAGAAAGAAAGAGATTAAGTCTAGTTGAACTAGATAAAGGGCAAATATGGAAATTATTTGCCGAACCGGGAGAAAAATAAACAATGCCTATTAGAGGTGAGTTGGTTTTTTTTAATATAAATTTATATGACCGGATTAATTTTATATAAATTTATATGACCAAATTGATTTTATATAAATTTATATGACCGGATTAGTTTTATAAATTTATATGACCAAGTTAGTTTTATATAAATTTATATGACTGGATTAGTTTTGTATAAATTTATATGACCGGATTAGTTTTATATAAATTTATATAACCAGGTTTGAGCTTATGAAGAGATATATATAATATCTCTTCATGAAGAAAGAAAAATAATTTCGTTGCAAAACCCTATTGAAGTGTCACCCCTTCTCTTCTTGTTGCCGTCGAACACCAAGAAGCCGCTGCCTCCTTTTTGGCCGCCGCCCTTCTTATGTCGCTGGTCATCTCTAGCTGTCGACCACCCTTGGTGAAGCCCCCTCCGACTGAAATTTCTCTTGGTTGCAAGGAGTTGGTCGTATTCTCCCTCTTGGCCAAAACTTCTAGTTTGGTTGAACCTCTCTTTGATCGGCCAATTGTTGGTCGAACCTCTTCTCTTAAGTTTGTGTCGTCTCCTTTCTTTGGCTAGTACCAAACAGAAACGTTACTTGTTGCTTACGAAGTTGTCTCGAAGAAAGGTCGGTGCATATATCGATAGAGGCAAGTCTTGTTAGGTTTGCTAGTTGATGTCATTTCCATTAAACGTTATCAGACATGTATTCCTTAAATACAACTGTTTTTAATCTATGATTATGTCTTATGCATGTGTGGTCTTGTCGTTTGGGGAATGCGCGTAAAATTCATGAAATCATTTCGCTATCACTGCGTGTATTTTATCAAAAACATATGTCGTTGCACGCTAAAATCCTCAACATCCTGGTTGTATCCAACTCTTTACTAGGGATGAAGTGTGTTCAAACCATTTCATTCACCGCCAACAACCTTTGTTGAGCTCCTGTCTGTAAGTACCCCGGGTTAGTTTTAATATTGATTAACCGAGTTAAGTTAGGTCCTGTGTAGTTGATGCCTTATGTGTAAGTGTACAGGGACTTAGCAATACAAGAAGTCGAGTGGAAGATGCAGTGAGCGACAAGGATAGCATGGGAAGAGAACCGACGGGCTCGGTGCATCTGAGGGAGGAGGAATTGCGGAAGAGTACACCGACGGAGTGAGAAAGACGCGGTCCGAGGGACTAGAAGCCGAGAGGAAGTCTGTTCGAGGAGAAGGTCGAAGTTAGGTTCGGGTGAGCTCAACTCCGGATGACCGGAGCATCACCCAAGCGAGCTGAACAAAGAGTGATCAATAATAAAATTGACCATTCAAGGGCTCGAGGCACCTAAAATGAATTGGAGGCGCCTCAGACGCCCTGACGACTCAAGGCACCCCGGATGCATTAGAGGCATCTTAGACGCTAGCTATTCAAGGCTCCTCAGATACATTGGAGGCGCCTCGGATGCCTAGGAGATGTTGCGGAGTGGATAATCAGCGAATTCCACGTCTGAGGCGCCCCCAATCTGCCAGATCAGTAAATGAACTATTGCGACGAGGATAGAGGTTGCCCTATTGGAGGCACCCCCAATCAACTGAGGCACCTTGGATGGTGCCACGTTAGTAAACGATCATTTCGACTAGAATTCTATAAATAAGATTTTTACTCACTAGTTGAAAATAACACACTCATTCTTAACTTCCAAACTCTATTTTTACTGTTCGTGCTTTTACGGTGTAAGAGGTTTTTTCACCTCTGACTTGTTGTCGAAGAAGGAGTTCTTTAGTGAGCTTTCTAATTGCCTTGGATTAACAACCAACTAGGTTATAACCAAGTAAATCTCTGCCTCTTCAATTCTTTTATATTTTTATATTTAATTAATTAGTGTGTCCTTGCTAAGTTTCAAAGCAAGAGAAGTTATAATTTTGATTGCAAGACTATTCACCCCCTCTAGCCGGTTCACTCGATCCTACAATTGGTATCAGAGCCCAACCGTCTTAGAAGGACTAACCACCAACTAAAGAAATAAGAAGATGGTCGGATCAAGCATTTACCCACCAAAATTTGAAGGGGAGTTCACTTTGGAAGAATCGAATGGAAGTATTCTTTAAAATCGATTTCGATGTATTATTAACTATTAAATATGGTTTGAAACACTCAAGGTTGAGAATGGAAAAGAAAAGGAAGAACATTAGTGGAACAAAAAACATTAGACCAAGTTCATGGCAAATGGTAAGGCCGAGTTCCATCTTCTGAGCGTACTACCACCTCAAGAAGTCAATCGAATTGACACCTACAACTTCGCCAAGGATCTCTAGAGAAGTTTCTAGAATTACATGAAGGCACCTCTGAAGCAAAACTAGCGAGAAGAGATCTACTCAGAAACCAACTCAGCAACCTCTGAATGGAAAAGGGAGAAAAGGTGGCACAATTGCATGCCAGATTGAAGGAGTTGATCACGGGCCTCAACAATCTCGGTGAGATGATAACAAACAGAGGTTCATTAAGGTATGCCCTAAATGCTTTTTCAAGAACTCAAGAATGGATCTCAATAGTAGATTCATATTACATTTCAAAAGATTTAGAGGTAAGTACTTTAGAAAAAAAATTCTACGTTCGAATTACATGAATCAAGATGTGCAGGTTTAAGAACTGAAAACAAGTCAACTCAAAACCTAGCACTACAAGCCAAGAAGAACGAACCAAATTCGGAGTCATCCCTTGATAAAGACGAAGAAGCATATATGGTAAGGAAGTTTAACAAATTATTTAATTCTAACAATTTTGATAAGAAACATACAAAGAAGTTTCTACGAAGAAAAATAAAAGTTAGGTGCTACAACTGTAATGAAAAAGGACATATTAGGGACAACTACTCCAAATTAAAAGACATGAGAAAAGAAAAGAACAAAGGGTCAAGAAGGTCCAAACACAAAAATCTCAACGCGACTTGGAGCGACTCATCTTCAGAAGAGTCAGAGATCGAGGAATACGCCGAACTAGCACTAACGACCAACCACCTACTTGGAGACAATGAAAGCTCTTCAGAGGAGAGCAACGATGAAGGGGGAGTCTCAAACAATGAATTCAACATGGTAAGTGAGGTAAGACATCTACCCTTAGAACAAATTGTAGGATCGAGTGCACGTGAGAGGGGGGGGGGATGAATCACGTGTTTAAAACTTTCTTTTCTTTTTTAAATCTCGTCGAAAATTTGAGCGCGCAGCGGAAAAATAAATACAATTAAAATAAAACACAATCAGTTTTTACTTGGTTCGGAGCCTTCG
>JBBUKS010000100.1:3479572-3503847 GCA_038050645.1 Hedychium gardnerianum
AGGTTATATAAAGGGTTTAATGCCGCTACAGAAGGGGATTCTCTCTACTTTCACTCTCGTGCATTCAGTTCTTTTACGTCCGTGCTATCTGACCTGACTTGAGCGTCGGAGCGGGATCTCCAGGCCCTTCGCCTGTCTCTGTTAACCCTCCGTCTCTCTCTCTTTGGTCTGCACAGGTACCCGACCGGACACTTGAAGGGCAGACCTGCGGCGCAACCCCGATCTGGGCCAAGTTCTGTAGACCGGCCTGATCACTCCGCTCCGCGGTCGTCCAGTCAGTAGCTTGACTTTTTCGTGAATCGTCCTTCAATCTCCGCACAGGAACAGTACGATAATATAAACATACAAATAACGATAGGGATATCAATATGACAAACAACTAAACTATATTCTAAAAATAAATAAAGTAATATATAAAATGAAAGTAAAAGTTAAATTATATAAATATTGCATTCACAAATCCCACTTAAACTCCTTTCCCAATATTGATCGGATTATGACCGTAATTATTTGTAGCTGAACAATTAATAAGTGTTTGATTTTTTGCTATAATTGTAAGTTAATTGAACTAAATATAATAACAAAATATTCTCATTGATTTATTCTTATTACTATTTCAAAATATTTAATACCATATTTTTTCTCTAATATTACTATTAATATGATTTTTTGCTATCTATTAATAGATTTATATATTGGGTTAGTTAACAAATTATATATATATTATCTGTTTGCTCAAACATTAGAAATCATGATTATTGACGGATAAAAAATTAGTAAGTGATTATTTACTATAATTGTTAGTTAATTAGCGTTGTAATAGATGTAAATAAATAAATAAATAAGGCAATAAACAAAAGATTTATTCCATAATTACTCATAAACCCTAAATCCTGAACCGCCACAACGTTTATATCACCGGCAGAGACAATTTGATCCCGACGCCTTTGCTCGCCTGATGACGGACTACTACAAGTGCCGATGTGAACAGGAAATCGCGGTGGAGGACCGTCTCACTTCCCTCCACGACGACCTTCTCATCTCTATCCTCTCCTTCCTCCCCAACAAGCAGCGCCTCGCCCTCTCCGCCGTCTGCACCCGCTTCAACGGCCTCCTCCCCTCCATCCCCCGAGTCGACACTTTCCGCCTCGACTTCGAGCGCCTCCCAGGCGGCGTTGTCATCCCCCAACAGTTCACCTTCCTCCGTGCCCTGATCCACCAATGCCACGTCGTCTTATACGACATCTTCTGTTTATCCAAACGCCTCGAACAGCTGCTCGTCGAGGGCCTCGTAGAGTCGGGCGTGCAAGACCTCATCCTCGAAGTAGCCACGGCATTGGGGCATTCCAGCGGAAGGGAAAACTGCAGCTTCTTCGGCATCAAATCGCTGAGGAGCCTCTCCGTGGACGGCATCCGGGCGTCGAAATACCCTGATCGCCTACCCCTCTTGCCCTTGGGCTGCGCCCTCCTCACCTCCCTCAAAATGAAATTCAGCGTCCTTGACGAGGATTTCCTGCGCAACCTCCTCGCCTCCTGCCCGTTCCTCGAGACTCTGCAACTCATCCGTTGCGTTATGCAGACGCTCGATTACTGCATTGGCGGACTAAGCATCCACTCCGCCTCCATCAAGCATTTAATCGTGGTCCAGCTCCACATGCTTCACCCCACCATCACCATCGACGTCCGCGCCCCACAGCTCGAGTCTCTCATCGTCGACGTCGTCACCACGCTGCGCATCGAAGCGCCCAAGGTTCAGAACGCGTCGTTCCTTTATGCCCACTGGCCGCCGGAAGATCCTCCAGGTACATTGAGGAAGCTTTTCAGAACTTCGTTTCCAAGAAGATCCACTTGTCTCATGCTGAATTCCAGCAAAACTCCAAACGTGAGAGAAGATCGATCGATCCATCAAGCTGACCTTCTTAATTTTCATGTATACTCTCTTTGATATATAATATAATTTGCTTCGATTGACTGACAGATATTAGCAGCCGAAAACGGAATCGTTAAATCTATTTTCCCGGATATTTTAGAGTATCACATGATCTTCAAGCTCGACTTCAATCTGAAATATCAATCATCGACAACGATTTTGACCGAGTTGCTGAAGAAGTGCAATAACCACAAGACCAAGTTTGACATACGAGCAGATTCTATGCGTATAGACAGCAGCACTGAAACTGCCAGAAACGACGAAAAGTTGCTCCACGGCTCGACAGGATCTGAACTGATTAACTTACAAATGACGATGCCACAAAGGAGATTTGAAGAGTTTCTCTCGAATCAGAAGAAGATGGAGAAATTTAAGTATAGGGGATTGAAAATGCTGCGAAGGCGCACCAGCAGGGAGCAGTTCAAGGATATATTGGCATCCAAGGAGTCTTTGTTCCAAATATCTTCCAGCATTCCCAACTGTATTGAAATGAAATTTTAATGTTTTTTTTTTCTTTATTAATTTTTGAAAGAGTAAATTAAGTTTTTTTGATAAATCTATCTTGTTTTGTTAGAAAAATTAATTAGGTTTGGGGTGATATTGAGTGACTCGTATCTAAATAAAAGCCAGCACGAGGAACATCACGAAGATAATCATGGACAGGGGTCAACCCCAAAGAATCTGGAACTATCCCACCAGGGCACTTATCAATTTCTCTCTTGTATGAACCCTCCCTCCATGTGGCATTCTGAAATTGACCGAAAAGTTAAGGTTGACTTCAGAACATCTTTTTTGAACCCTACAACAACTATAGTTAATCGTGTCTTATTTTTTTTTAAGATCGAGTGTACGTAAGATTTGAGGGGGAGGGGTGAATTATGTGTTTTAAAAATTTTCTTTTCCCTATTTTGAAAATCTCATTCTGAAATTCGAGTTCGTAGCGGAAGACAAATAAATAAAAGTACACGTTCAGTTCACTTGGTTTGGAGCTTTCGACGACTTTTACTCCAAAGCCCACGACCCTTCAGATCGTATCGGTGGACAATCCACTAAAACCCTTTTTCGAAAAACTTTTGAAAAAGTAATCACGTACAAAATGAGGGAAGTGTAACAACCCTACACTTCCCTGTGCAATTACAAAAATAACTTAAAAACAAGTATTACCAACACAGAAGATGCGACTTGATTGAGCTCGTGTGTTGGTGAGGATTCTGCTATAGAGAATTGGTTCCAACATCAGTCTAATGCAACAGAGTTGAAGTACAGCAGTTCTGGAGCTCCGGGGCAACAGTATGAAGTCGTAACAACGTATAGAAGTCTTGTTAATAGCTGCTGGTCGAGATGCTCTCTTATAGCCCATTGGGGGCGCCTCCATTGAGGTTAATCGGATTCGATAAATTCGTTGCTTATCCACTCTGAGGTGCCTCCAAGCACTCCAAGGCGCCTCTAGCGGCTCTGCGCGTCAACAATGTTTATTCAGGCGCTGAGGCATCTCCAGCCATCCGAGGCGCCTTCAGCGCTGAGGCGTCCCCAGCCGTTCGAGGCGCCTCCAGCGCTGAGGCGCCCCCAACCATTTGAGGCGCCTCTAGCGCCTCTGTGCTAAGGTGCTTCCATTCCATCGAGGCTTTAATTTCTGCAAAATATGTTAGTACCAAAATACCTAGAGCAAAGGAGTTAGCATAAATTATGCATGATAGGTATGAGTTAAATCCTGTTTTACCACAATCAGGATTTAATCATGGTCTCAACCTAGGGTTTCACTTTGGACCTAAGTTGGATCAGCGCCTAAGTCCCTACCGGGGACCCGTCATCACTGGACTTGTTCTTCTAGTTTCTTACCTTATTTATCATTTGCCGAGTAACCTCCTCGACGCTTGATCTCCGACCCACCAAGTCTTCCTATCGGAATCGTACATCCGGACATCAGCCAATCGTCTGATCCTCCCTGACCCGACTGGACTTTTCGCCAATTATCTGGTCCTCTCTGACCCAGCTGGACTTTTTGCCAGAATCACACATCTGGACTTCAGCCTGATGTCTGACCCTTTAGATCCGTCAAGTTAGTTAACCTTGCACACTTAGCTCAACTTATTAAATAATAACAATCTAATTTTAACCTGTTGTCATACATCAAAACCTAGGGTTAGACTATTAGTGCAAACTGCACCAACATCCTTAACCTATCTAAGGAGTCATTGGTGAAACTGGACTCAATTGACTTATACCATGGGGAGGGAGATGAAGGACCAGTAGCTATTTTTATGGAGAACGGGGGAACTAAAGAAGGTGAGCATTAGAAGAAAGGATGGACTTGTCACTTACAAAGTCGAACGAAGGACATGAACAATCGGAGACGAAGCAAAGGTTGACGGCGAGCACGAAAACAGAAAGCACACGAGCAAGGATAAGAGCATCTTGTTAAAAGAACCTATATATAGCACACTAGTTCGATCATGACCGTCAAAGGTCTGTTGTCAAAAGGACAGGACGAATACTCGATCGTTGGATCAGCCATAAAGATAAGGACAGAATATCGGCAATGATCGCAATCCCAGTGACCGCTCATTATCCCCGCAGATGGTCATATCACATTAATGCGACACAACCTCAACAACGTGGTGACGTATCCAGGCTCGGAAACCAAAGAAGATTGCATGGGGGGCATTTAAGAAGGCACGATCGTGATTAATGATATCAAATCTCGCATTTAATACAAAATCTCGGGTCAAGTCTAAAAAGAGCACCACATGGCCGCCCCACATTAATAGCACATTTATCCAGTCAGTCGGACTGGTGCCTCCTTCGTCTAGACTTGAAGGGGAGACATGTGATACAAGGATGATCGAGGGATACCACGTAACGCATAAGTCAAGTTGGAAATGAGGAGGTGGCAGTCAAAGATAACAGCCTCCCGGCTACGATAGCCTCCCGGTTAAGGCAGCCTCCCGGTTGCTGGAGTCTTGGTTGCTTGACGGTACGAATCTCAGATGTCCCCGTGTCTTCCGGATCCTATAAAATGTTATCTCTGCAAGAACGTAGGCATTACTAATGTTATCCTTCGGAAGACGTGGGGAACGTGACCTCATTACTCCGGATAAATAGTCATGTAAATAGAGAATTGCTCTTATTAAATAGGGAGTGGAAAGGACGCGAGAGACCGAAGGTCTATAAAAGGTCACCTGCCTTAGTAGGTCAAGGTACGCGCAAAGACATCCTAAAAAACCCTAGCTCTGATTCCTCTTTTTTTCACCTTCACTGACTTGAGAGTTAGAGTGACTACGCCGGGGAATTCCCTTATTGTCATTCTAATGATTTTGGTCTAGTCTTTCCCAGGCGAGGGTATAAATACCTGCTGAAAAGCTCTTCTAATTGCTTGGAAATAACGACGATAGTTAACTTTCATGCCAACATATCGATGAATCACGCATCGACATTCTTAAACGGGATCATAAGACTTGACGATGGATCATGGTGCAACTTATTGGGTTAGGAGCTTGGAGTCTGAGGAACCCAGCTAGAGAGATATAGTGAAACTATTAATGCATTTAAATTAATTTTTGTTTAACCGATAATTTATCTTATATTTTAAAATCGTTGGGAAACTATTAATGCATTCAAACTAATATTATTTCATTATCTAATAATCAATATTGCTATTTTATTTATAAAAAAATGATATGACTAATAATATTAATTTTTAGAGGTGAAATAAATCAGAATTTAAAAACTTTATAAGATCTAAAATTTTAGAGGATATTTTGAGAAAAGATAAATATAAGGGAGGGTTTGAAATGCTATGTTTTTTTTTTTGAAAAAAGTGAAAACTTGAGGAGCAAGTGAAATACCATCAGGGTCGGTGACGGGGAAACGCGAGCGCGAGCGGGAGAGAGAACGACAGATCCATCACTGAGCCAAACAGAAAGCCAGCCGATCTGCTCTCAGCGCTCGTTCATCGTTCGGAGATGGAGTATAGAAGAATCAAGGACCAGGTAAGGATTTTATCGCTATTCAATTGCATTTGGGTAAGTTAATCTGGCGTCGGCCGCTCTAGATCTCTTCGGAACCTTACAGAATTAACAGAAAAGGAAGGGTTTCATTGGAGGAATGACCGATCTTTTGTTTGCTTTTCTGTGTTTGAGATGATGCTCTTACTGGATCCGAAATGCGGTGGTTGGTTCCGTGATTTCCCCGGAACAAAGCGCACGCCTTTTTTGGTTTTGCGCATTTGCGCTTATTAGAATAGCGATTCTCAACTTGATTTCGTCGATTAAATTCGATGGTTATTCTCAATGGCTTCTCCTTGAATCTACTGACCTACATGATTTGGTAACTTGCAGGAAGATTATGATGGTAAACCGCAGACCGATATGGAGAGTCAATATGGGAAGCCTTTCTCTGGAGGTATGCTTTTCAACTCCAATATGACATCCTGAAACATTGGCTTCATATAATTACATTAATGTCCTCCCTATGATTAACTGTGATTTTCCGCAATACAGTTGATAATGTGCCTAACTCTGGAGCTGTCACTATCAACAAACCTAATTGGAAGCTAAAGTAATAAATCTTTTTTTCTTTCATGGAAGTAATACTAAGTTAAGAATATACAAAATTGTATGCTATGACTTTATCTTGTAGAATATAGATTATCTTCTGTAGTTCTATTGGGCAAAGCTCTAACTTTACTGCCTCCTCAGGTCAGTTGTCACGCTTGCATTGACATTGCTTACAAGCTCACAAGCAATACTCATTGTGTGGTCTAAAAGAGCTGGAAAATATGACTACAGTGTAACCACGGCCAATTTTTCAGTGAGTGTAGAATGTGAAACCAATTTTAGCAGTACAACCCAAGTAACAGTATATCTCTTTGGCATGTAAAAGCATAGCAGATTTTGTTATACTTTGTTGACAAAATCAAAATTCAATATTACTCATTAAAGTGATATGGCAGAGAAATATCATAAGCATATGTTTCATTTTCCTTATGTTTGATAGGTGGAGGCTTTAAAATGCATCTTCTCACTTGCAGCCCTGGTTAGAATCTGGAATAGTCATGGGGTTACAGCTGACAATAAGTAAGCTACATCTTGACTATGAATTTTTTGATACTAATACATCGACATTTGAATGTTTCAAGGATCACCAAGTGCATACATTTTCCTTCTCCTTTTTGTATGTTGGTTTTAGAACTTTGAATCATTGTTGAGAAGGGTTTGTAGCAGTCTTTAGGAAATTTTAGTTTGATTTTGTTGGTTGATCAGAAACAGGTTAAATTCTATACTTGTCATCTGCGAATCCTCAAATTCTTGTTTTGTTTTAATCATCATGTTTTGCATTTATGATGTCTCTTTGTTTATGTGCTTGATATAAAAATGCCTTACTTCAAGATTATTTTAATATATAAAACAAGTCTGCTGATTTCTTGGTCAATGTGCTAATACCTTTTATGATTTACTTCATCCTCACTATTTCGTACTCCTAACTAATTGTTTCTTTTGATCTAATGATGTTAGGTTAGCCACAACTTTTGATGAAGTCAGTGTTTATCCAATCCCTGCGATACTATATCTTGTTAAAAATTTAATGCAGGTATGCAAGTTTTCTTCTCTTGTGGGGGATTTTGAATCCGAATATAAAGATCTAATGATATTTTATGCAAACAGTATTACATCTTTGCATATGTGGATGCTCCTGCTTACCAGATATTGAAAAACCTGAATATCATCAGCACTGGTATTTTATACCGTATCATTTTGAAGAAGAAGTAAGAAATATATTTGGTAAAAGTTACCATCTAATCATCTCCCATAAAAGTTCAATCTTCTTCATTTTGATGAACAATTACAACTGTTTTGACTCCGTTGACTGTTCATTAATCATCTATATCTTGCAACTGTGGTATACTATGCAACTTCTGTGACCAATTTCTTGTAACATTTTTTTTTTGAGTTCCTAAATGATGTTCTTTATGACATCCATATAGTTATCAACTGACATTTTAATAATCAAGAAAATTTATTTGTTTTTATTCACATCAATTGAAAGCCAATATCTTATCATTACCCTGAAAACCTTTAATTGTATGATAATTTTTGTATCAAAGTTCCATTGTAAAAGTAAAGTGACGAGGCCATTTTCTGAACATAGACATGGACTGGTGAGTTTGAAGCCCCCACCGCCCACCACTCATCAAGCATTAATTCCAGAAGAACTAAATAACTTGTTTCATATGTCATGTGAAAAAAAAAATGATGATATTCCGTCATGTTGATCCTTGTACAGCTAGTAGCTTATTTCTTTATTTGCTCACATTTCACATAACTGTGATGATTGAACTAAAGAAGGGAAAAGCCTATTATTGATAAAACTTCCAGGAATATGGTAATAATTGTGTTCCAGACATTTATTGAAGTTGGTGTTTCCACTTTTATCTTATGTTCCTTTGTTCTCTTGTAAATTGTGTATTCTGACACTGATAGTTGGTAGTAATCAGATGGGAATTTGGAAATATGGTTCCTGGGACAACAAAATTGTGGATCTTCAATATTCAAAAGTGCTCCCTTTCCGACTCATTCCTCAATTGAATCATTTTTTGCTTAAAAGTTTCAAAGGTGAAGAATATTCTAATTTTACCATCTCAAACACAGTAGTTTTAAATGAATAAATAAAACAATACATGGAAATTTCCACATCCCACCAAATCCTGTGTGACTACAATCCTTTGGTTCAAGTTGCAAATTTGTTATGTAGCTGTGCACTGAGTTGGATAGAATGCAACTATTGTATTTGTCCCCATCTTCACAATCAAACATAAATTTGTATGAAAAATTCAGTGATTGTTACTTAACTATGGTAATTCTTTATTTCAGGTCAAGTGAAATTCAGTGGGCAGCTTTTATTTTGTTATGTGCAGGTTGCACAACAGCTCAGCTGAATTCCAAGTAGGCATAATATACTTGAGCACTGCTACAGTAACTTTTGCCTTGTTGGTCCCAATTTGTATTTTAATGCTGTCTTTTGTGCAGTTCTGATCAGGTTCTTCAAACTCCAATCCAAGGTTGGCTAATGGCCATTGTGAGTCTTAAACTATCCATTCTGTTTGTATCTACCTTTCCCTTCTAAGCATCGTTCTTGACTCTTCAGTCTGATTTCAACATATGAAATTTATCTTCCAGGTTATGGCACTTCTAAGTGGCTTTGCTGGGGTGTACACAGAGGTATATTCTATGTCTGATCAGTTGTGCAATGTTAGCACTATGGTATCGTATGTTTGTGCTCTGCATCTCCACTCATGTTTGTGGTAAACAGGATCTATCAATGCTAAGCAACAAGAATTCTCTCTGTTTTCAACTTGCAGGCTATTATTAAGAAACGCCCTTCAAGAAATATTAATGTGCAGAATTTCTGGTTATACATATTCGGGATGGTTTTTAATCTAAGTGCAATTTGCGTCCAGGACTATGATGAAGTTATGAACAAGTAATATACAAACTTTTTATTTCCATTTCCCCAATGTCACCATCCAATTATCTGATCTAGAACTGTCATCTATGACTTGATTGGGCAATTTGTTTCTTTGCAGAGGATTCTTTCATGGTTATTCCTTCATTACAGTTTGTATGATTTTGAATCATGCACTCAGGTAGATACTCTATGATTCAAGTTTAGTTATCTGATATCTTTTTCTGCACTTCACTGAATCTGGTGTTTCCATTGCAGTGGGATCGCAGTTTCAATGGTTATGAAATATGCTGATAACATAGTGAAGGTAAAAGCACCTCTATGTTTCGTTATGACATGTATTAAGCCCTATAAATGTAGTAGTTTGAACGATAAACACAACATCCATATCATTAATTAATATAAAACTCGTTTTCAAGAGAAAATTTGGTTATTCTGTGCCTAAGTTGTTAGTGATGCAAAACAAATTTGGGAGTTGACTATGCCCTATCCCGCTATAACTAGCCAGCACAAGTGTTTCCCTGATTGTTTTGACACCCGATATTTGCAGGTATATTCCACTTCAGTCGCAATGCTTCTAACTGCCATTGTGTCAGTGTTCCTTTTTCGCTTTCATCTGTCACTCGCCTTCTTCCTCGGCTCCACGTAAGCATCCATTTCTCTCTGCAACTCTCTGCTTCAATTTTTAATTGACAAACTGATGAGGTCAGGAGTCAACTATGTTGCTAATTTCCTACACCATGTTCAAGTCCAGGCCTACATGTATTCTTGTATATGCATCGGAATTCATTGGTTGTTTTGTTTTAGGGTTGTTTCTGTCTCGGTGTACTTGCATTCGATTGGGAAACTACAACTGCAAAAGTGAAGCTTTGCTGGGAACGTCAAGAAGTTGAAACAAACTCCATTTTCTACGTTTTGCGCATCAGAACTCTAATTCCAAATTCTTGTGGGAAAAATTTGGTGGTGAGATTGTTTTAACAAAATATAGAAATGAAACATACATGAACTTGTATCATTGGAGAGAGATCACTGAGGAGTATGCTCCTTTGCCTTTTGACACATTGTTAATTGAGTGGTTAGACAATCTTGTATATTCATATTCCTTATACTTAAAATGTTGAAAAGAGGGAGTTTTTGTTAGATTGTTAAAGGTTGTTGCTTATGGTGGGGTTTGCTAGCATTTCCACATTCACTTTGATTTTTATGCTTAATTGAGTGTCATTTATCTAAAGTTATTCGAGTTCAATCGAACCAGAGTTGTTTAATTGTTCAAGTTCAAATTGGTTGAACTCTAACTGGCTCGTCAAGATGAGTTAGTTTGGGATTAGTTTAGATTTTATGCCTCTAAATTTGCTATGTATATATATTCTCACTTGTTATATCTCTTAATATTTCACCCTTGAACAATGAGATCATCAATTTATAGTATATTTTTTAATTGACATAAGATATTCAATTTATGTCAATTAATTAGTGAATAACCTATCAGTTCAATTTTATTAAGTCAATCAATCATTAATCTTATGATATTATGATATTTTTTTGTTAGTTAAATTAGTATAAAATTTTAAGAGGTTAGTTTGTCTGTTTTAGAACTTCAACGGTTTGCAAAAATTTTTTTGATAACCTTCCAAATTTTACCTAAAGCACACTATATTATATATTTTTTAAAAATTATATTAATTAGCTAAATAATTATATATTATTATCTTTATATAAGTTAGAAGGAAGGCCAAAAGTATAATTTTTATTTTTGAAATTTAAGGTGCCAACCCTTTATTTATTTTGGTTTTTATTTGTATAACCAACTAATTCTGTTGAGTTTCGAAGTATTCTCACTGCGTGATTTATCTCATCCGTTTAAAAGGCGTGTGCACCAAGTCGTCTGCTCCTGGAACCCTAATAACCCTTCTCCCCTCGCGCCTCCTCGTCGTAGCCGCTGCCTCCTCCTCGGCGCCTCGCTGAGTTCGGTTCGCCTGCGGAATTCACGTTCGTCAGCGCGGCGCCGAGAGATACGCTCCTGCACGCTCTGTAATCCTACATCTCTTCTCCATTCATAAAATGATTTTTTTAGTTCTTTTGTTGGTAGCTTAACTCCTTGAGTCCTTAATTTGAGTAAAGGAGTCTCTTTTTACGATGCTTGTATTTGTACTAGCGGATCAGCAAGTTTCGTTTCACTAAGCTCCTTGAACCTTAAACACAAAATAATGGTTCTGAGACTTTTGTATCGTTTTATTATCAGCTGCCTGAGGAAGGACTTCGTTGAATTGAAATATCCGACGATGGGAGTGGAACTGCATGGGTATGACTTTCCTGTTGGTGTCGCGGAGGTCGGCTACCTCAGTGATTCGGAGGCTTTTGCCTCTGTTATAAACGTTATCGATGGTGTTCGGATGGTGAGAAGCTATATTGACCTTTTTACGAAATCTTTTGTTATAATATTTCTTAATAATCCAAATGCCACTTTTTGTTATTGAAATAACAAAAATGGAGGTACATACTTTGATGAAAAATTCTTATTTATGGATATAGTTTTTTTTCCCAATATTTATGCTCTTCACTTTACTTAAGATTGATTATCTTTTAATGTAAAATTGAGGCTTCAGGAAATGCTTTTTCTCCTTTTCACTGTGGAGTTTATTGTTTCATGTATATGGTTGGGAATAATTGATATGACATTTGATACACTCTCCATTTGCATTTCTACTTGGAGAGATGCATTATTATTTTTTTCTTTTAGCATTAAGTTAAGGTCACTTTAATTGATAGAAGAACACTGGTGTTGTGAAGTAAACATTGATATGGAGCAGTAATTTGTTGTTTTTTTAAGCATTAAGTTAATTTCAATGATATTTACAACAGCATTTAACTCTTCTATTTTTTTTCAGGCTCCATCTTTAGTACCTCAGAGCAATAAGGAGCAGTATGATTACCTTGTAACTGTGGTAAACCCAGGCAAGAGAATCGGTCAAGATGATGAAGCTTTGACGGCGGTTGGTGGTCATATGTAAACTGAGATCTATTCATGATTAAGATTTTAGAAATCCAACGTTCTTTCTCTCTTGCTTCTACAGACAGCATTGAAGGCACTATCAAGGGCTGCTTTCAGGCTAGATGCTGTATATCATGGTTCCCTATTAAATAATGTATGTTTATGCACTCTCCTAGAATATGTATGCTCACTCTTTCTCAATGTTTCATTTTTTTACTTACAATTGGCTTCCATATGTTTCTTAGATTTTCATGTCTTCCATTTGGGATTATGAGTTGGTTGCGAGAAATGCATTACTTGAATTGATCACTGCATTGGTATGCATCTAATGATTATTTTTGTTGCTCACTTTATGTATGAAATTTGCTGATGTCATCCATTGGATCTTCTGACAACAGGCCACTATACCTGACAAATTTCTTGACAATTGTTTGTATACGCTTTTGCACAACTTTCGGCCACCCAGTCGGTTAAAGGCACCCCTTAATCAATCAAAAAGATGGCTCATGAGAAAGGAAGAAGTTCATCGTGAAGTTTATTTGGCATTAAATTGTATTAATACTTTAGTACCTCTTGCTCCAGCACGACTGAAGATTTTAATTGAAAAACTTATGCCTAGATTCACTGAAGACAAATATGTAAGTCATGAAACATAGAAGCGAAATGATATATCAAACAAAGTCTCAATTATCACTATTTGCAGGTTTTGATGACATATGTTGAGGGCATACTTGGACTAGAAAGAAATGAAATCGGAAAATTCCTTGGAAGCACAGTGTTGGCTAGAGTGGTGGATTTGTTGATAGATTTGGATGTGAGTATCTAGTTTGTTTGATTTTTGAATTATTTTTCTAGATTAACTGAATGGTGTGAAATTCTCATCTTGTTGTGTGACAGGTAAACATACCCTGGGAAGACATTCTTCAGGAAGAACCAAACAAAGGCATATTTGCAATTGAACTTGGAGAGTGTAATGATGATGATGAATATACTATAGTACATGATCTACCAGCATATTTTTTCTCCATTTTCTTCTCAAAATTTTTAGTGGAGACTTAAATGCATTGTCTTACTTTTGTAGCCTAATATGGACACTGCGGGTTTAGTGAAGAACACTTTTGCTGACAAATTGGATGGTTTGATGGTGGTGGCATGTGAACATCTTAAATCATGTTCAGAGAGTGGCCATTTATTAGAGGTACGCTTCTTTGAAACCTCTTTGTTTTTACAAATCTCTTAGTATTTAACTGGTGTTGTAGTTAGAGAAATTCTATCCTATGTTGGTTTCTTCAAAAATGAATGCTCAATAATGTGATTTGTTTAGAAGGTAAAGAAGAGTCTTACTTAAGAAGCTGGTTTTAGGATTTCCCCTGCTGATTATTGGAAATGCAACTTTTATTTTGTGGTAAACACTCACAAAGAAGGTTAAACAGTGACAGCAAAATGAACACGTCTAACATGAATCAGGAAGTAAGAATAAGAAATATGTAAAGAGATCTGCAGTTTTGGATCATTTAACAGTGAATTTGATGTTTAATGACCTGAGTCAATTTGTTGTTCGGATATTTAGCATAAAATATGAACAAAAGTCATTTGTTAGTGGTTTTATACTTCTTTTCTTCAAGGTGATATTGAATTGGCATTGCTTGAAGTATTGCATATTCTAATAAACATGAATGCTCAATCCTACAAATAAATGCTATTTGCATGTTGAATGCCTTGAAATTACTGCCTTTGGGCACTTTGCAAATAGTTTTGCCATCTTTTCACATTTGTATTCTGGGAAGTAGGTGTTTGAAAGACTGTCAGAAATCTTCCGCAGGGCCATGTTAAAACTTCACAAGTCAAAGTTTACTCAGGTAGTTTTGTTTTTTGTTTCTTCACATCTATTTTTGATGTTTTTGAGATTTTGTTTGCATCTGTCTCATTATTCTGTAAATGATATTTGTATGGACTCATCTAATTCCTTTTTGGTGCAGTTCCTGATGTTTTATGCCTGTTCATTGGATCCTGACACATGTGGCTTGAAATTTGCTATAATGCTTACAGATATTTTTATTTCGAAGGATGAGGATCCGGATTCCAGGTATTTTTGACATTTTAAACTGGAAATATCATTGGCTTCTGTACTATGCTATAATTAGTGTGGATGTATTGTTATTTTATAAGCCTGGACATCATTGGAATTTTGGCTTGATCAAATAATTATTATTGAGCAGCATACTCCATGTGCTATTGTGTTAATTGCAAAATTAGATCATGGTCATGTTGACATTTTACTTGAGCAATTAATATTTTTTTTATTAGTATCAGATCTTATGAAATCATTGAATCTACTTATTCAATAAAGTTATTTGCGTATATTTCTTGATGAATGCCTGTCACTTTATTATTCTTCTGTATGCAGAATGAAGGCTGTTGCATATCTTGCAAGTTATTTGGCCCGGGCTAAGTTTATTCCTTCTTCCCTTGTTGCAAGCATACTTAAGAGGTTCTTTTAGTTTTCTTGTTTTTTCTCCTGTGTATCTTTTGTATGTGTTTTACTTATTGGAATTATGAATCGTGGTTCAGATTGGTAGATTGGTGTTTTGAGTATTGTCAATTGCAAGATAGTTGGGTAAACAAAATCAGTCCTCAAGCTCACCGGGTATTTTATTCTGGATGCCAGGTACATCTTAATCTCTTTGATTGCTTCATATGCTCAGTTTCCATTGTGAAAATTTTCTTCCCTTTTGTTTGATGGAAAAGCTAGAAGGAAGAAAAAGATTAGAGAAATCTTTCCTCAATTTTTTTTATTGCTTTAGGTGAAAAACTCACATTTGCATGAATGGAGCTTAAATCCGTGCCATAATTTTATTTCATTTTTTTGTGAATTTTTTTTATTCTCTTTTTTTTTTCCTTAGTCATTTCGTAACAAGGAGAGACTCAATTAGATGGAATTTACCTATTTGATTTTGAGAAATACCAGCTAATTTATTCAGTTTTGTTAGATCCTTATTATGTTTGACGGGTTTTTTCCCAATTACAAATAATTTACAGCTGACATATATTTGATCATTATAATATTTTTGTTCCATTGAAGATGCAAATAGGTTGGCAGAAAATAATTTAATTTTTCTATTTCCTTTTGATGTTCATGGAGTTTTATTTTATTTCTTTTATAGGCTGTGATGTACATCCTTTGCTTTCGATTGCGATCCATCTGCGATGTCCCTCAATTGAAGCAGCTGCTTTTCCACCTGCCTATGGATTCCATTTTGCATCATCCTGTCTTGGATCCTCTTAAGGTATGTAAAAATTCGCAACTTTTTCGCTATAAGCTAAGTAGATAAGCTGAAAATCATGTACAATTAGAGAACAGAAGAACGAAGAGAGTTGAGGAAGAGAGAATCATATGCTAACAACAAAAACTGACTTATACAAGTGGGAAACGAGAAATTGTTATCCTGCACATGTTCCTGATATTTTGTTCTTCACTAGATGCGGGTTTCTGAAACATTATGAATTAGTTTGGATTGGCTTGATATCAATTGCTTGTACATTATGCAGGTGTGTTTGCCCTTGATCGTTCAGGAGTTCCTGAGGCAAGCACAGACTGCCCGGTTGTTTAAGAAATCCATGCCTTATTCCTACGACAACTCGTTCGAATCTGAATTCTCAAAGGCTTTTGGAGGAATTCAGCGCTTGGACATGTTCTTCCCATTTGATCCATATCTTCTAAAAGAATCTGACAGGTTGGTCCTCATTCCTCATGACATATATGATCTACTTCAATCAAGGACTTGTTCTCCCAAAACCAGGCTAAGAGTAGTATTTGGATTCAGAAGCAAGTCATTGTTTTTTCTGTTTTTGCAGATTCATCCGACCCAATTTCAACTTCTGGGACTTGGTGAAGACAACCTACAGTGACTACGACAGCGAGGGAGAAGACAGTGAGGGAGAGGACGAACTCAAGGACCTTGATCCTTCCAATTTCCCCAAGGATGATGACGACGAAGATGATCTCGACCTAAAAATCGACAAGATGTCAATTACCCCGAACCCTAGCTTCCTTCACCAAATAGCCACCAACTTCGATCAGTCTTCACGGATGCCGGCAAGAATAAGACCATCTCAGAGCCCTCCATCTCCTCATCATCATGGGTTTTTATATACAAAGAAAGAAGAAAGGTGAGACTATCAAAAAATTTAGGAATCAGCTTGACCAAAATTAAACCTACTTATATAGCTCAAGCTCATTGTTGTAATCTTAGTTTGGTTTTGGTGATTGCTAAAGAGCTTGTTGTCTGTGTTTAAGCTTAGGGAGGTCCCTGTAGAGTGGAACTATCACTAAATTTTGCCCCTTTTTTTGGTGAAATTAATGTTGACAATTGTCATTGAATTTTTCTTTTGTGCATTATAGAATTAATACATATTAATGCCTTTGAAAAATCATTTATTGTATTTTAAGTTTTCAACATTATGATGATCAAGGGCTATTAAAACATTTCTTCTTTCGAAATATTTCTTTTTTTTACTTGATTTTAGATATGTATGAGATTTCTTAGCCTTTTAAAAAGGTTTTCGTGTGGGTTTAGAGGCTTATCAATAAATTTTAAAATTTGTTAAATAATAATAATAGCAATTCCATTATTTATTGAATTTCTACTGATGGTATTTATGGAAGTTTGTAAATGTAAAAGGACAAGTAACTAAATTTTCATTTACTATTTTCTTTTAAATATTTGATTTTTAATTGATCGGTGGTAATGAGGTGGAGTTAATGTTGCATTAATTGAGTTATAAATACAGTACTATTTCTATTAAAAAAATATAAAATTTAAGATTAATAAAATTCTATTAAAAAATCAATAAAACCGGTTCACTTAATGATGGCATCGCCGTCCAGCAAAATTAAAGCTGAACCGGGTTTGATTACAATCCCCAAAAAAGCCGCAAAAGAAGAGCCACTTTGTTCCTCATTTCATGGATTATTTATATTTTCACCCTCACGTTTTTATTCTTTAATCATTTCACATTCCTAAGGGGGAAAGTAGGAGAAGAAATAAATTTTAGAAATTAAGAAAGAAAAAAATGAAATATGAAATTGCAGGGCTCAAAATGAAATTAAACTCTTTTTATAATCCTTTCCATCGTCTCCGACTGCGCGCTTTGCTTATCCGAAAAAGGGAGCTTTTTTTTTTGACCAATCGAGCTCAAAAGCCTCGAAGAGCATCGTCTTCCTCCCCAACCAACCATGAACTCCACGCCTCACCGCGCACTCCTTCTCTTCTCCTTCTTCTCCTCCATGGCGGTTGCTTTTACCGACCTCAGCAGCGGAATATACGGCGACCACGGCAGGTGGAGATTGGCCACGGCGACCTACACCAGAGGCACATCGACTTCCGCCGGTAATACCTCCGTCGACCAAGTCAGATCCCTAATTAGCTTCAAACTGACCCCAAAACCCTAATAAAGGTCTCGCCTTTGTGCGCAGAGCGAGGAGGCGGTGCTTGTGGATTTGGGGATCTCGGCGACTGGGGCTACGGGCCGCGCGGCGCCGCCGCCGTGAGCAGCGCGCTGTTCGAGAGAGGGATCGCCTGCGGCGGGTGCTTCGAGTTGCGGTGCGTGAACCACATCCTCTGGTGCCTCAACGGGAGTCCCTCGATCGTCGTCACCGCCGCGGATTTCTGCGCCCCCAACTTCGGGCTCCCCGGCGACGACGGCGGCTGGTGTAACTTCCCCCGGGAGCACTTCGAGATGGCGGAGGCCGCCTTTCTACAGATTGCGAGGAGGAATTCCGATGTGATACCAGTTCAGTACAGAAGGTTAGAATTCTCAACTCCCTCCCTCATTGAATTTCTCCTAAAATTGTAGATCAACAACGTCAATGAATCATCTGAAATCACGAGAGTTTGATGAACTCAATGACCACCAATTTCATAACACAATTTATTTCTTATTTATTTCATCCTTTAAATCATAATACACATTCAATGGCTCGGGTCCATTGAATTAGTTGATCACACCAGTCAATTAGCCTAGTCGAACAAGCTGACCAAACCAAAGGGGACTTGTAGCGCCGAGCATCTTAGACTAGTCGAGCACGCTGATTGGTCAACTAGACTAAACATGTCGGTTATATTAAGTGGGCGGGTGAGTCTACTAGATCGATTCGGTGGAGCAGGAGGATCGAGTTATGGTTCTTGTTGAAACACTTCACTTTCATCATCGTTCAAGCTGGACTTGCCAAGAACAGCATAATGGTGGCTTCTCACAGTGCAAAATTATACTAAATGCTTTCGATTAACTTAACCGACACAATTGTCGTCGGAACCATGGCCATGGTGCAGGGTGCGATGCGAGAGAACTGGAAGGATGAGGTTCACAATGTCAGGGAAGGCCTACTTCTTCCAAGTCCTCATCACTAATGTGGGCTCAGATGGTCAGATTGCAGCAGTTAAGGTGAAGGGTTCAAGAACTGGATGGATACCCATGGGAAGGAACTGGGGGCAGAACTGGCAGTGTGATGCCGACCTACGAGGCCAACCGTTGTCTTTCGAGGTGACTAGTAGCGGCGGCGGAGAAACGGTAACCTCGTACAATGTCGCTCCGTCGAACTGGCAATTCGGGCAGATGTTTGAAGGGAAGCAGTTTCAGGAACACTGAAACAAGAGCATGAGTCCGAGACCAGCAAGCACTTTTCTGGTGTTCGAGAACTTTCGGAATCTGAAAATTTTTCGCGAGAGAAACAAGTGAACATAGAATTGTAATGTATCCTTAAAGAGTGCTTCTATACCTTTTTACTTTCCCTCCTTGTTGTGTTCTTGGAGCTTGAATAATGTATGAAATTCTAACAGATTTACAACGTTTGAAGGATTCAATTATTGAAAATGTGAATGAAAATAAAGATGTGGATGAAGAGGACTTTATTATGTATGAGAATTTTAGTCAAATATTAAAAGTTCCAGGACATTATAGTTGATTTATATTATTACAGAAACATATATGTTATGAACAAATATATGAGGAGAGATTCTTTTTCATGTGGGGTGCAAATCCAAGGCTTGGATTGAATTGAACCAATACTTGCATGAGTTGAATGCCGATGGCGGAGACAAAATTTGTCCAAATGGAACAACCAATATTTTGTCACCTGAATTCTTTTTTGTTTATTGCTCAAGGGTGTAATGAAAGCCTTAACTATATGATTAATGGCGATTTCATGACCATTGATGACTCCTATATAAGGACACCATGGTCTTGAGCAGAAGAGTGACGAAAAGACGCAAGAAGAAAAGACACACTCCACCTTCGGTTCCCCATTTTTCCTCTTTACCTAAGCACTTGTTTGGCAGAATACCCATGATAGCATCCGGGTACCTCTCAGTTTGCCGCGACCACCAATGTTTGGTGGAGATTCGCAATTCACCATTGTATCATGGAAACAGAAGACTCACGATAACTTCAAAGCACAACTGGAGGTGGGGGTGAATCTATTTTAAGGAAA
This sequence comes from Hedychium gardnerianum, assembly GCA_038050645.1. Lineage (NCBI taxonomy): Eukaryota > Viridiplantae > Streptophyta > Magnoliopsida > Zingiberales > Zingiberaceae > Hedychium > Hedychium gardnerianum. Next base: position 3,499,445 of record JBBUKS010000100.1, read on the forward strand.
TTGCGTTCACGCAGACCTCGGCTTCGTTTTTCCCCGAGCAATATTCTTCGCTCCCGAGCAATCTGCTTCTCTCCGAGCATTTGCCTTGCTCCCGATCAATTTGCTTCACTCCCGAGCTATCTGCTTCTCTCCAAGCATCTGCCTCGCTCCCGAGCAATCTACTGCTCCTCGAGCAATCAGCTTCGCTTCCTGAGCAATCGACTTCACTGCACTGAACAATCTTCATTGTTCCCCAATTGAAGGTCGAGCGACTCTACAACACAGCGACTATAATCGATTTCCATTCAGAAGCACTTAGGAACACTTGGGAGCCAATCGGGAATAATCGGCATCCACATGGAAACGCTTGAAAGCAATCGTCTTCCACTTTGCATCCGCTCGGCAACACTCGAGAGCCACTTAGGAGCCATCGGCTTCCTCTCGGCACCCACCGGAAAGCACTCGGAAGCCACTCGAGGGCACTCGGCCGAACCAGTCCAGCTTGAGATTATCCATTCAAGTCACTCAATAGATAAGATTGTTTTGATTATGTAATTTTAAATTTAATTTTTTCCTATAATCTCTGGCAACAAGATTGTCCAACGGTTTATGCATAAATTTGATGAGGAATATATGAATGCAGTCGTATGTATTTTAGGTATCTAAAATCATTCTACGAAAGGAAATTTTGTTTACTAAAAATACAGAACAAACAAAATATTAAAATATATATAGATATCGATTAGGCAGTTGAGGATAAACCATCAATTTCAAAATACTTTACTATTATAGGTTAGAACTTAGTTATATGGAGAAGAAGCTTAATGTTGTTGTATAATCTAGTGTAGAAATTGTGCAAATCATTGTGATTAAAATTTCTCTTACAAAACCTAAGCTATTATTTAGAGAAATTAAATTAAGTTATAGTGTGATAACAAAATAATATGTGATATAACTTATAATTCAATTTAACATGATTATACAAAGTATGTAGAGATAGATGAGTTTTTATTAAAAGGAAATAGATGAAAAAAATTGTGAAATCATGAAAGATTTGGTCAGATCAATTTGAGAGCTATTATAATTTTATCAAATCAACTGACAATAGTTTAAAAAACAAGCAAAAGGACGAGGGGAAAAAAAAACTCATTACTAACCTCGGATGAGTTGATCACCTCCCGAAGGTCCACGATGTGGCTAAGACTGTAATTTGTAGTACGGTTTCCATATTGTAGAGTTAGGAAAACACTTAAATTATAAGTGCCTGAATCGTAGCTCACCCATGCTCCTCCCTGCCATTTGTTGCTACCCACATTACTGATATCATCCTCCCAAATTCGACTCTCAACTGAAAAGAGTGAGCCGACATCGATGCCAACATGAGGATAATATGAATCGTTGACTAAGGGATTTTGGTATGTGTCAAACTCCACTGCTACAGTTGGTGAGGTTTCATTTGGCGTGTTGCATACGAACAGGCCCAAGCCACAGCCACCGCAACTGGGAGGGATAGTGGAGTTGAAAGGATAAGGAGAGAGGAAGAAAGTCATGCCATCTGCTGGCCAATCAGCGCCATTCGGGTTGATTATAAAGGTGAAATGGGTGGAGAAATTGGTCAGGTTTTCTGCATCCCAGAGCAGAAGAGGCTCCTTGTAGACTGCTCTGCCCATGCTGAATTGCGAGTTGTTATCTTGCTGGTTATGGGTAAGCTGAATGCGAGAACTAGACCATGATGCATCGCCTATAAACGTGAAATTGGATAAACTGCTTTGATCGAAGGTAGGGAAGTTGAAGGAAAGAGCAGTTGCCAAGGGAACAAGAATTCCCAAGAAGAAGAGAGAAAAGATCACAGGCATTGGATGGCTAATGAATAAAATAGCTTGAAAATTAAATGCTAGTGCTGTAGTATAGTATAGTATGTATAATGTATTCAAGAAAGAACCACTGCTAATTTATAGAAAGAAGAATGCATATTGCTCCGGAATAATGGTATAATGATTCAGTCTTCTATAATGAATAATCAAATAATTTAAAATTCGAATCTTAACTGCGACGTATTATAAATTTTTTTTTCTCAAATGAGAAGCAGACCTAAGAATATTGGCTATCTTGATAAACCTCCATTAGCGTTTTTCGATTTATCCTGATAGCTGATGGAAAAATTTCGTAAGATCAAATCGATCACTTTCAAAATTAATCAATTTGAAGAATTGAATACTTAAATTACTAAAAATAAATAAATACATATGCTTTTCTCTTCTTGGCAGAAGACTAGAGTCGAGTCATTTATTTTATTAAAATGTGTCCATCAAAATATCGAGGTCAAGGTAGGAGAAAAGTATGTATAACCAGAAAATTTAAATCCGAAAGAAATAGTTGCACATTGACGTGATGTCCGGGACCGGAGATGACTTTAACTCAAACTTGACAAAAATTCATATAGAGAGTAGACATTGAACAAGAGGTGCTGGTGATGCAGGGAAATGACCCTGCCTGTGCAGGCAACCCCCTGTGGGTGGGGACAGTGCCTGCACAGGGTCGAAATTTCCGTGATGCAGATGCTACTGATCTAAGACCATTCAACTCTTAACGTCGCCTTACAAGAATTTAAGAGTAGACATTGACAGATACTTACTCGTGTGACGTCATTGAGGTTTGCTATTCATCTTCAGAAGCCCTGATTATGAGTTGGATGACCAAATCATTGAGGTCTCCTTAATCCTTATTATGATGAGTTGGCAGAGTTAAACTATGAATTCATCTACTGCTGGACCAAATAATTATTACCATAAAGTTGGACGAGCAAATATTAACCTTGGCTAAGGTTGATTGGCTAACTTGAATCACCTAGAAGGCCCATTGGGGATAAGTCTTAGAAGAAATCATTTACTTTAAGATTGTTTTTTTTTAAAATGTCAGAAGAATCCCTTATATGTATAGGGGATTAGGGCATTCACAATGGGAGCTTGCCAACGTGGCCTTGGGGATAAGTGGAAGGGAGCTTCTACGAATTCCTAAAGGAGCGGCTCTGTGTTTATGGAGTTGCTCCTTTGTTTTTCTTTTTCTTTAAATGATTTTTTTTAAAGTTTTTTTTTTAAAAATAAAAATATTAAATATTAAAAAAAAATGTTATTGAACGTTAAAATAGTCGTTGAACAACGATTAAAAATTAGCTGTTGTTCAACGATTTATTTTTATTTTTTATTTAAAAGATTTTCTATAAATATATTCTCAACATTTTATTCTTCTTATCATTTTTTTCAACTCTCTACTTCTTTTAACCACCAAAATATCTTTATTTATTCCAAATGGCTGAAAATCCAGATTGATCTATGCTCCATGAATTCTGGAGAAATGAATTGACAGAAGATGCAGAGGATATAAATGAACAAAGATTGCTCCGGTTATATGAGCAGTGACAAATGGTACGTCAAAGAGTTCAAAGTTCTTCCGGCATAACACAAAGGAGAAGGTATTTGAATCGGGATTGTGAAGTCGGCCATGCTCGTCTTTTCAATGATTACTTCTCTGATGAGCCGGTATATCCTGATGACATATTCCGACATTGATTCCAAATGCAAAGAGGGTTATTTCTTCGTATAGTCGATGCCTTAAAAAATCATTCAGAATATTTTCAATGGAAGGTCGATGCGATGGGAAAAATATGTTTGTTGCCACTTCAGAAATACACGACGACTATCCGTCAATTGGTGTATGGAGTCTCTATTAATCATTATGATGAGTACTTACGGATTGTTGAAGCAACTGTTATCCAATGCTTATTCAACTTCTGTCGATGTGTAATTGAAGTGTTCAGGGTCCAATATTTGAGAAGACCTGATGTTGCGGATATCCAACATTTGCTTGAAATGCATGAGCAGAGACATGACTTTCCTAGCATGTTGGGTAGTCTTGATTGTATGCATTGACAATGGAAAAATTGCTTCGTCGCTTGGAAAGACCAGTTTACTTGGGGAGATCATGGCGTCCCAACAATTATGCTTGAAGCAGTCGCATCTATGGATTTGTAGATATGACACACCTTTTTTGGTATTGCAGGGTCACGTAATGATATCAACATGCTTAACAAATCACCTTTATTCAACAACGTCTAACAAGAAAATACACCCGAGGTTAATTTATGGTTAACAATACACAATATACAAAAAGATACTATCTGACCAATGAGATCTATCCAAAATAGGCTACTTTCGTCAAGAGCTTTTTGTGCCCTTAGGATCCCAAGAGAAAAATGTTTAAGGAAAGACAGGAGGCCGCGAGAAAGGATGTCGAGCGGGCATTTGGGTTGCTCCAATCTTGATGGGCAATGATCATAGGTCCAATAATATTTTGGTACAAGGATAATTTGAAGGACATCATGTATACATGTATTATTTTGCACAACATGATTATTGAGAATGAGG
>JBBUKS010000100.1:3514038-3529397 GCA_038050645.1 Hedychium gardnerianum
TTCCCGTACCTTAGAAGTAATTGTATCGGTACTTCCCTGTGTTTTGGGTATCGGAAGTGAAAAGTATTCAATTTCATCATCGATAGATTGAATGTTGAATTCTCGTACGAATTTATTATTTCTTTTCCCTTCCAAGATCGAGATGATAAACGTACACCTCCCCGACCTCCTTCCATTATAGTTGAAAATTAGAAATGAGTCCTCACGGGATGAGCTGTTGGCTAGTGCATGAAATGTTGCCACCATGAGGTCTGGGGGTCAAATGTTAGCTAGTAGCCAGGTTCCTGCCCTCCCTTATACACTAGTCACTGTTCGGGCTAGCTAGACTAACCCCCGTGATTTACCTCCTCTATGTTGGTCCTGGGACGAATTGGCGACGACACTAGGGGCGAGCGTTTCGCTTTTTGCCACTATAAAAATTAGAAATGAAAGTGCACAAAAATAAAAACTTGAAGTCAAAAATACGTTTTCGCAGCGAAATTAAAAATGAGAATAGAGAAAATACGTGTGAAAAATGATGAAATGAGCTCTTTATTTATAGAGTTTGGATAGTAACGGATATTAAATCATAACCATTGATCAAATGATCTCAACCGTAAAAAAAAAACCAAAAAAATTCCGAAAAAAAAATCATCTAACGAGATGGTTCATAACTGTTGGAACCACCGGTTAACCGACGATTCCAACTCAAAAATATATATATATATTTTTGAACCGACAGGCCGAACCAACAGTCCACCAATTTTTGTTTCCTGGACCCGTAACCGGCCCAACTTCCTGCCGGGCCGGTTACGAGCCTGCCCGACGACTCAAGTCAAGGGGCCCATTGACCCAATTTCCAGCCCGGGCTGGGTCCGGGCCAGACTCGACCCGGAGTCGGGTCTACTCAGGAACATCGTAACCCTACTCAGTTGAGGCATGGTGCAGTCTAGCGGGCATGAATCACGGTCTAGGAAAAAAAATAAGAATTTCCAAAGCATTACATGTTCTTGCATCCATCTTTTTAATTTGAAAACTGATCATTAAATCATTTTTTACAGGAGTCAATAAAAATAGACAATTCAACAAATACCAAAAAGTTGCAAAACATAAATAAGCTTGTTCCTCTGAACAAATTAATCACTCGCAAAAGAAGTCACATCAAAACAGAAGATAAACATTATCACATAAAGAGAGTCCATGTGCATCACAGGAATTCCATAAAACGCAAAAGAAGTTCTGCACAATTCATAGTTCGATCAAAACAAATAAATCAACTAACTAATAATAAGCAAAACACGCATTTAAGAGTTTGACTTGTGAAACAAACTTAGCTGGACAAAAATAAAAACCCTAGCCTAAAGTTAATTTCCACAATGCCAAGAAACAGCAACGCAGCTGATAAATGACTGAGAAGAACCTTCTTCACGAGCATTGTTCTTATGTACTAGCACTAAAAAAGCAAGCACTAGCAGTCTAGCAGTACATCATTGAGAATTACTTCCCAACCTAACATACTTGAAAATGTCGACGTTACATAAACGGCAGCACTCAATCTAAGCTAAAAGAATCATCACATGAAATCCATGAAGGGAGCCGGGTCAGAAGACACAACAAATATCCATATTGATAGTTGATTTAATTGCAACTTAGAAATCCTAAATACTCTAACGAAAGCATGTCATGAGATTGCTTTAAAGGGTTTTGTAAAAGGCTCCCTCCCAGTCATCAAACACACCGATCTGACCTAGAATAATTATGGGAAGATGATGGCTGAAGCCAACAACATGATTGATTCGAGCAGTACCAGCCCAACACATGAGACAATGGATGATGATGATGAAGATGAAAGAGAACCATGAGGAGTCTGGTTCCTGCAAACATTCAAATAAAATCACCAATGTGGAATTGAATGATTTGGAGGGAGCGAAAAAACATTTGCATTGAAATGGAGTGCTGGGGATGATAGAAACATACTTCTGTCTATCTTTAAGAAGGCCACAATAGAGAACATTATTTGGCATCTCCATCTCTGTCTTGTTAGAACTATCTTCAGGATTGACGACTCGTACATACACCTCCTGCCCAAGATACCATGTATCCAGATTCTCCACTCGCACATTCCAAAACCCTACACTGTCCAATGAGACTAGCACAGCTGTCCATGCCCCAGGGAAAACCTATACGAGAGATACAGTATAGCAGGCAGACAACTAACTGAGCTATTTTACCAAATGAAAGTGTAACAACAGAAGATTTATTCGGGAACAGAATTATCATCATCATTATCATGACAGCCCCAACTTGCATAAAACAATAAATGCACCCTTCATTTTAAACAATGGCCCACACAATAGAGAGAAAACTTAAAAAACGGAACTGTGATTGTTATGTTTCTGAATAGAAAGAAGTTCACTCACTTTTATGTTGATCAAACATGCACAATGTTCAGGATTGGCCATTTGATACAAACCGGGAATTAGAGAAGATGCATTCATATGCACAAGACACTGTAAGTTAACCCACAAACAAACTTATAGTGCTGATCCAAATTCTAAACAAGAAAAAATCCGTTTGCATCTTTAGTAATCACAATTCATATTTCAGTTTTTCATTTGAATGATAGATTTTCATCCACAGTCACATGTTAAATACCCAAAAGTTGAAAGTGCAGCTCACCAATCATATAGAAAAACCTTCAGTGAAGGTAAACAGATTATGGTGTATCTGGAACATTAGCAGTGCATAACTGTGAAGAGTAGATTCTAAAATGCAAGTTGCAAATAGAAGCACAAGAACAAATTGTACAACCAAAATCAAATTTATGATTTGTGAAAAATGTAAAAATTACCTAATGCAGAATGTTATGCACACAAACTCAGTTAAATAGAATTCAGAAAAGATATGTTCGTATCTAATAGTACAGACACCAAAGAATCATAAAGCATATCTAGCATTAGGTACCTGGGTTGTACAGCGAGAAACACCATCCCACTTGTTGTATGTGCCTCTACTATTTTCTGTCCACTCTCCATAATCCATCCTGATATTATTCAAAAACCAAAGTGAGAAATCAAAATGAAAATGACTCGACTCCAGCCATTTTCACCTAAGCAATGCAAATATTGTTCATACCCCACTACGAAGAATGCATATCCATCCATGTGATATGTCTGAACTGTAGTGTCATTATTTTGAAATATGATCTCCATGAAACCCTTATATGTGCCATTAATCACAGATGTACCAAGCCGAGGAGGTCTATCAAGTGGCCTTGTTGGGAAATCAAGTGTATAAACTCCCTGCCTATCAAATTCATCTGCAAGTCTTAATGGAGTACTAGGAGGTGAAAATGATATGCCATTGAGTGTTGTCCTTCTCTTCTCATTAATGACAACAGGAGGCTCGTTTCTCAAAACATACACTTGTGTCACATCAATCGAGCCATATCTAAATGATCCCTGGGGATTAGGACGTGCGGCACCAGCACTTACATTCGTCCTGAAAAGGTAAGAAGCTAAAGCAAATGGATACTAGAACACTAATATTGGATACACTAAGGGAAATACATCAATAGATTCTTTCAGAACCATAAAATATTCAGTACCAATTAAAGCTAAGGAAATTATCAATTGAGTATGTAAACTTTGATTTGTATGTAAATCAAATTAAAAAACAATTATTGAAAATAATAGTATGTAGATCACTGTTGTATCTAAGATATGGATTGCATGCGAACCTGATTGATCTAGCCTGGTTCATGGAAAAGGTCTTGTCAAAGAAATCATTAGGAGGATCCGGAAGGGGGCCAGATGCTTTTCCTTTGGAATTTGAGTAGTGCAAAATGGCAACACCAATAACCCTAGTCCATAGTGACTCATTCACAAACCTAGCACTCGCCACAATGTAGTAGTCACTGCTTGCATTCTGGTCCATGGTAACCAGCATGGAGTATGACTGACCAACATGGATATCAAGGTTGCTAAAATTTTGCTGCACTGTGTATGACCCTTCTGTTTCCACGAGAAGCATGTTGTGATTTTGAATTCTGAAATTCAAGCTAGTTGAAATGCCCACGTTATGGACACGGAACCGATATGTTTTGCCTATTACAAGGGAAATGAGTTTATCAGAAATTATGTTATGTTAAAGCAACAAAAACACAATACTAATGACATAAAACTCAGCAAGATTCCTGTAGTTAATTAGATCAAATATTAAACTCTAAAATTACACAATGAAATGAAACAGCATGTTATGTGACAAACAATATAAGAAAGGGAGAATTCAATTACAAGAATTAGTTTATGCTAAATGAGTTATTAGATGCTCAAGGATGTGTGCTTTCTGCAAGTATTGTAAGGTTCAATCAAACTAAACTAATCCACGTATATACCAAGTGTGTATGACTTTGTTCTGATGATAAATAAACAACATAGATCAAGCTGAAAGACCAATTACTGATAGAATAAGGGTCCTTGCATAATCTTTTGTATTATTTCACACCAACCCAATTTCTTATCATGACAATGAGAACTCAGAAACTGTATCAAACTACCGTGTCGAATATTTTTAAATAATTGTCCATCCTGATTGGATTAAATAAGAGACAAGCATCGGTAATTTGATATTCTTCAGTCCCTAATAAGAAGTGGGGTAGATCAGATCAAATAATTGTCCATCCGGATTGGTGTATGTGACTAAACTCTTCACAGTATGCTTAAACTTAAGGTTGCAAAAGAAGGTACCTGGTTCAACATTGATTGTCTCATACTCAATGCCATCAGGAACAAGTGTGTCATTGTAACGATAAGGTCCCTTCCCATTTATGAGAACGCCATCTGGCATTCCGAGGTCTTTCCCTTCATCAAGGGCCTTTCTCAGATCCTATGCACAGGAAAACAACAAAGCCAAACTCATAAGTACCACATGGTAGCCAGAAGGGTGACTACAAACCGAAAAACCAACACACCGTATGATTCCTAATGTACCAGTCCCCAATGAACAGGGTGATATCTCCATCCGGCGTGCCGAATGGAACAGCAATGACTGCACGATTGTTGACAGTGATGCCACCGTAGCCACCGGAAGCACGTTGGAGATTGAGTGAGGGGAAGTAGAAGAAGCTCCCGATCTGGTCCTTCACTTGGAACTGGTAGGTCCAATTCCAACCTGGGGGGATGGGGCAACTGGTGCCCAGCACTCCATCTTGCCAACAATTCTTCCGATGCTGGATCCCATCCCTTGTCCCACAACAGATGAAGGGAACCAAAACAGATCAGCATCCACCAAATCAAACCCTCCGCCACTCAAAAAAAAAAAAAACGGGAGGGGAGGGTGGAGGCATAAAAGCTATCACACGCAGCAACATCACGAAAACAAGCTTGAAACCCTCGAAATCAGAAGGGAAAAAAAGGAAAAGACAGGGAAACGCACCACGTGAGGAGGAGCGGCTCGTCCAAGCTGTTGAGCACATTGACGACCACATTCCAGTTGGTGGTAACGTTCATAACAGGGCCTGGAAATTGCTTCGAGATTGCGATCACCTATCTCCGATCAAACAAACAAACACTCCTTACAATTCCAAAAGAAAAAAACCTAAGAAACCCTAAGAATCACATTCAACAAAAAGACCATTCTCTTCAGCTCAAAACAAGTACAGAAACATCAGATCGAGCATACATCTAAATATACAAATGATGAAACTACATCAGATCGAAAAAGTACAAGCATAAACGAGGCTGAAAACTCACCCGTTGCGGCACTCCGAGAGGAGAAGCGGTGATGTAGGAGATATCCCAGTCGAAGTAGGCGAACGGGTCGCCGGCGAAGCAAGGACACACCATGGCGGTGGCCCATAACAGCGCTGCCGCCACCCTCCTCACAGCCGTCGATCTCGCTAGACACAACCCTACCATTTCCACTTTTCTTCTTCTCCTCCTCCCCTTGTGCCTTTAGCGATCCCTCTCTTCTCCTTTTATACTAAGCCGGTGTTATTGAGTAACAAGAGAAAGCTGATGAGAGCAGTAGCGTCAGTAGCATAAATACTCGCTCTTTCCACTTCCACTTAAATCTAAACATTTCTTAATTTAACACTGAAATTTTAAATAAGAAGTCTTTCCTCAATAGAAATTTGAGCTTAAAATAAAAAATAAACAAAATAACTATATTTTCTTTTTGCAAATATATATATTAGAGTAGAGATTTAAATTTGAATGTAGTCTTATGTTTACATGATTCTATAACTATATTTTAGAAAGACGTACATGTGATCTTAGGTAATAGTATAATAATTAATTTTTTTAATAAATAATTAAAAAATTTAAAATTTAAATCTCAACAGAGAATTTTTTAGAGATTTTTTTTAATAAAAAATAAGTTTAAAAATATTAATTATTTGAATGAATTTTTATTAATATTTTTTAATTTATTCCGAATTAATATAAAATTTTTATAAAATCAAATTAGTTATTTTTAAAATTAATTAATTCAAAATTTGAAAAAAATAGAAAGACGTGCAAGTGCTTTTGCTCTCCTTTATATTTCGCAGATATTAATTTTCTCTAACTTCCTAAATTACATTTTTGCCCTTGGTCACTTATGCATAGTATTTTGAATTTCAATCTTCAAGGGCATAAGTGTAATTAAACACTTCTTTTTATATTAATTGTCGAAGGCGGGAGATCAACGCCGAGCGACCGGGAACAGAGGCCCGAGACTGCGTTTAGTATAAAAAGACGACGAATCCACTGTTATTTTACGCAGGAAACAGGAAGATAATCTACAAAGTACTCTACGCCTGGACATTATTGACTATCTATCCGTTAAAACCCTGTTTCGCGTTGCTTCCGTGGCAGCGGTAGGACTTTGGCGAGGAGACAAAACTCATAAAGGCAGAAAAGAGCGCCACGTCGGCTTAGGAAAATGCGAGCGGGCCGGCACGGTGTTAGAACATCTCCCATGGTTTGGAGGTTTTTTGAATTTTGTGTGGCCATCAACAAAATAGAGAGAGAGTAAAAGCTGGATTCGAATTTTCAAATCAAGCTTCTTGGTTTTCGTTGACAAGTAGAACAATAAAAACCTGAGAAAAAAATCTCCAATGTCCTTAGTTTTTTTTTTTTTAAAAAAAACTACAGACTTCTCCGCTCGATTTGGACAGGAAACAGAAAAAAAAAAGATACAGAATTAGGGATGATAATTTTTTTTACGGGTTCGGAGTCCCGTGTGAAAAACTTGAAACAAGAATAAATTTGAAGAGTTTTTTGAGTATGAATTTAGATTTAGAGATTTTTAAAATTCTCAAAATTAAAACGGGACGGTATGAGAATGTTATTCTCATCTCCGAATCTATCCAGATACTATACGATGGAAATGAGAACGAGGACGAAAACGGAGATAGGAATGGGGATCGGAATGATGGTGAAAATTTTTGAGCGAAAATGAGAATAACAAATCCACTTCCGTCCCTCCCATTGCCATCCTATACAGAACGCTTTACGCTAATCCATCAATGGTTCGTTATTGGCTGACATCCTGTTTCGCGTTGTAACCTTCACAGTGGCTGTGCTTGGGGAAGGAATCGAAGCAACAAGGGCGATTAAGAGCGCCACTTCGGCCGAGAAAAGAATCCGGGGCGTGAGCGCGAACGCGATCGAGCCAATCCGCTGCTCGTTGTTGGACAGGAACCAGGAAAATAAGTATCAAACAATCTACGCGTGGACTCTGTTGAGTTCCCATCTGCTAACATCCTGTTTCGTGTCGTGGCCTTTGCAACAGCAGGGGCGCATCGTGGTTATGACTTGAGTTGAACTGAGTAAATTGGCCAGGGAGAATATGCCAATTTTTATTGAGTAATTTTAGATAATTTTTATTAAGTTGGTAAAATAATATATAATAATATTTTATGTGTAAATTTTAATTTATTTTAATACGTTATAATAGCCATTTAGTACCGGCTGCTATTTTAATATTTTTTAGAAAATAGCTTTTGATAAAATTTAAAACTGGGACGCGGTTGCTCATTGGGAAGCGTGCAGAGAAGACGAGGCAGCGGAGTGGGCCCAAGCGGCACACACTATGGCGACCGTTGCAAAAAGGTTGTGCGTAAAAAGGGAATCCAAAGCTTTAATTAATTTGAATTTAAACTATGGTCGTTATCTCTTAACCGAGTAATTGTCTGAATGGGATGCAAACGAACCGAATTGTTTTTTTGACAATTATTTAAATTTGAACATCTTAAAAAAATATTAATTCGAATTTAAATTTATAATATTTTTTTATTATTCATGAGTCGCTCAATTTAAATTGAAAACTAATTATTTTTATATAATTTTACTTTAAATATATTCTTCAAATACCTCAAACAGTTATCTTTTGAGACATGTAGGGTAAAAAATAAGATAAATTCTCATGCAATAAAGATTCAAAATTCAAGTAGGGCGTCTCATATATATATATATATATATATAGTATTTAAATTATTTGTAATATTAGATCGTTTGTTAGGATTCATTTGTACTTTTTAAATTTATTCTAGTAATTAGTAAAAAAAATTTGTGAGACTAAATCAATCACTTCTAGAATTAATTGACTCAACAAATTAAATATCTAAATTATAAAAAAAACTCAAATAGTTAAATAATTTTGAATTATAATTTGATTTTTTAAAAAAATAAGGTTTAAGCAATTCAAATCGAATTTAAACTTAAATTTTATTTCAAACCGAATTTAAATTTAAATTATTTATTTTTTAAAGTTTTGAATCAAATTCGAATATCATTTTTTAAGTTCAAATTCAAATATTTTTATATTATTCAGTTGCATTTATACTCCTATCATTAGAAAGAAATAGTAAAATTGTTACGGTGCTTTGATTAATAACCAGATAACGTTTGCTTCTCAATCTTGCCAAAAAAATTCTATTTTTATTATTCAGTAAGTGAAACTAAAAGATAAATATTTATTATGATTTATTAATATCATTTACTTCACCTCTAATTGATTTGAAGGGATCTGCAAATTAATAATAAATTTTCTTTTAAAAAAACACTATAATTAAATATAATAAAAATTATGAATTGTACAAATAAAAAACAAATAGAAACAAACTTTTGAATCTTTAAAAACTATTTATATTCTTGTAATTTATAGTATATAGATAATACAGTTTATAGAACCTATAACATGTTTTTTTTGATATTTAAAAAATATATAAATGTAATATGTTAATACTTTGAATGATTAAAGAGGAGATAATATCTCAAGTAGTGTGAACTCTATTTTTTTATACTGTTAAAGGAGGAGAGAATTGAGGAGAAATAATGAGTTTAAGTTAATAAACTAATTAATCGAATTTAAAAATGATGGTAAAAAAGATGAAACATTTATTTTTAGTGTTTTCGTTAGTTCGTCTCAGGATTAACATGGAGAAGGTAAATTATGAGGACTAGTCTAGTTAGCCTGAATAGTGACCAGTACATGAGAGAGAACAAGAACCTGACTACTAGTCAAAATTTGATCCTCAAATCTCATGATGGTAACACTCTACTAGCCATCAGCTCATCCCGTGAGGACTAATCAAATCTAAAAATGATGACAAAAGGTGAAACGCTCGCCCCTAGTGCCCCCGCTAGTCCATCCCAAGACTAATACGGAGGAAGTAAATCACGGTAGCTACTAGCCTGAACAGTGACTAGTACATAAGGGAGGACAGGAATCTGATTATTAGTCAGGATTTAACTCTCAGACCTCATAATAATAATATATGTATTAGTCATCAATTCATCCTGTGAAAACTAATCGAATCTAAAAATGAATCGACTTTAGAAGGAGAATAGATGCACGGAGAACCTAAAATTAGGTATATTAATAGTTAATTTAGCTTCATTCTATATTCATATTATTTTTACCTAATTTAAATTATTTTTAACAAACATATAAAAGTAGGAGATTGTCACTCCTCCAAATGGGTATCCCAAATGGTGTGGTGGATCACAGTTTTGATATTTGCGCAAATAAGTTTAAGTTTTGCTATGTTGTGTTTGATATGTGTCTAAGGAGAACACACAGGATTATCTGATAACTCAAGGTCCGGTAGAGTATGATGAAAGGTGATATAAGACACCCGAGGGATTAAAAGGATAAAGGTATCAAAGACACTCGAACTTGGAGAAGAAGACATAAGCAAACGAGAAGGAAGACATAATGTAGAATCGGTGAAAGAGCTAGAGGGGTTGAATAGCGCTCGTGACTTTTTTACGTTTTTTATAAACTCGAGTTAAAGCAGCGAAAATAGTAAAGAAAAAAAAAAGCTAACACTTTCTTTTTTACTTGGTTCACAATCCGGTGGTTGCTAGTCCAAGGCTCACACTCGTTGAATGCTTTCGTTAGACAATTCACTATAGATTCGAATGTTACAAAATTTTGAGTACAAATGAATAACAATAAGTAAATTATACCGACAACAAGAAGAATCGTAGCTTTAGCTTTGATTGTCGGAGCAGTGTTTCGGCAACGTAGAGAGCTTTTCGGAGCAGCGCGCAAGCACAAAAATCATAGAGAATTGTTGTGATCATCATCGTCGAGCCCTCTTTTTAGAACATCTCTTCACCTGATTCGATCCCCTGAACTCGAGATCAGTTTTTGAGATTTGACCTTTATCGGTCGACTGATCCTCTGAATCTTCTCTGCTTCTCATCCAGATTCTTTGGCTTTGGATCAAATTTGGTTCGGTCGACTAAACCCAATGGTTTCATCGATTGAACCTCTAACTCTCCCTTGGCTTATCCGATCAGCTCACGAACTTATCCATGTGGTTCGGTCGACTGAAAATCATTATCAGTTGACTGATCCCCTTGATCTATTCGTTGACTGAAACTGTCTTCCGATTCTGAAATTTCTGGGGTTTAGTCGACTGAACAACACGTTTGGTCGACTGAACATACTTAATTTCCAAAAACGTTAATCCTGCATCACGGAGTTAACACAAATAATAATATGAAATATATTTTGACAGTGCTACCACTGTCCTATCCTGACTTTTGGATTTCCAGTGAAACCCTAGGTCGGACCGACGCTTACTGTTCTCTTTCCTGGGAACGCTTACTATTGCCAAACATCCGGTCCTCCAGACCTGTTTGGACTTTTACTTAGCATCCGATCTTGACCTCCGGGACTTCCCGCTAGACGTTCGATCCTCGACCCGTCTAGACTTCTGCCTGGTGTCTTTGACCTCTAGGGCTTCCCGCCTAGTGTCCTCGACCCCTAGGACTTCTGGCCGACATCCTCGATCTGCCAAGTATTTTGCCCAGTCACCTTGACCATGACTTTGTTGCCCAATCCACACGACCATGTCTTCTTTGCCTAGTTTAACTAACTAGGACTTCTGCCCAATCCAACCGACCATGACTTCTTTTGCCTAGCCTCAACTAGAACTTGTACCTTACCTAAGATCACTTAGGACTTTCTGGTTGAGCTACCTGCACACTCAGTCAAGCTCATTAGATCATAATAAACCTTAACTTTGAATATTTTCCAATATCAAAACACAGATTCGATTAGCTAATGCTTCCAGCACCAACACATGACACTACAAAAAAATGATTACTGACGGATTTAGTGACAAAATTTATTTTCCATCGCTAAATCAGTTGCTATTGAGGCGACGAAAAACCCTAAACCCTAAATTACGTCTCCTTTTAGTGATAGAATTTTATTCCCTCACTAAATAGCAACAGAAAAATAGTTTCGTCATTATTTAGCGGTGGAATTTAAATTTCGTTGCAAATTTCATGATTTTAGAATTTCTCGAGCGTCTTTTTCCCTATTTTCTCTCTCTCAACTCTCCTCTTCTCTCACTCTGATCGTCGTCCGGTCGACTCGCTTTTCTCCACCATGAAGGTATGTCAAGATCTTTCCCTCTCCTCTCTCTCTGTTCATAGGTGACTCGACAAGATAGTGCCACAGCTGCGCTTGGCCGACCGCGGCTACATGTGGTCGGCCGTGGCTGTCAATTTTGAGGTTCAATCATTCAATAATCACTATGCCAAGTTAGCTAAATTTATTTTTTATTGTAATAGCTATTTTTTTTAATCTTCAGGTACACTAGTGCATTTTCTCTGGCATAATCTTCAGGTATACTAGTAGTTTAAATTTAAGTATTATTAATAATATTAAATAGTTTAATTGTTTAAAATTAGGTTTAAACTATATGCAAGATTAATTTAGTTTAAGCGTTTAAAATTAGATTTAAACTACATACATGATTAGTTTAGTTTAAGTTTAAGTGTTTAAAATTAAATTTAAACTATATGAATGATTAGTTTAGTTTAAGTTTTACATTATTTTGAATTAAAATCAAACTCTTTAGTGAAATATTTACACGTTTATTAATGATGAAACTCTTATTCTTATTAGGAAAAATGTATATGAATAAAACATGAATGTATAATAGGATACAATGTTGTAAGAATCATATAGCTAGAAAAAGCATGCTTAATTTTACACATTAAATTAAGTACAATGATTTAAATATAAACATGTTTAGTTTGACATGATTAATCATGTTGGAAATTTTATTCTCATTAGAATACAATGTATATGAATAAGACTTGGATGTACAATAGGTTAGACAATGAATTTATTAGTCAAGAATTTTTTGCTGGAGTTAAAGAGTTTGTGAACTTCGCTAAGTCTCATCCAGAACTTACAAAATGTTAATTTAGTTGATTCAGAATGACATGATATTTAAAATCTATAATTATTGTAATGGAACATTGTATAGAAATACTTGTCTTACCATATACATCTCCCTTGTTATAGCATAGAAGTTATTATCATTTCTACTTTTATGTGTTATACTGTGATTTTGCATATATATAGTCATGTCAGACATTTCAGCAGCACTGGGTGGCCGAACTATCCTCAGGGTTTCTAGTGATTAGTAAGTAGTTAATTATTTAATAATTCTAGTACGTACTATTCTTTTTATTTATCACATATTTTTTAGTAATTTCATACAGCTTCCTTCCAGATGGACATAAGGTCATAGTGTACATATCAAAAAAAATATAAAGAACAGTTGTGCACTACTAGTACTACATGGAGGCATGTAGACCAACAAATAAAAAATTTCTATTATGGTGAATTTTTGATAAGTATTTTGAATATAAATAGAACATCTTTGTATTAAAAATTTCTTTTGATACTAATTTTTTCAATATTCTTGCAAAAATTATATATTTGGGAGGAGGGCCACGAGGCTGAATTTAAAAACACATTTAACATTCACTAGTCTAAACTTTATAAGGACTTGTTATACAAGCGGAGGAGGAGGGGAACTAGACCATCTAAGGTGCTTATTGATATTTGGGAGGCTTGGAGCGCTGTTTAGGCTGCCGAGAGATGACAGTCTAATTCAGTGATTGTTTGAAGCAATCAAAAAACTAAGCTTGCTGGGCCAAGTACTAGATCCACAAAGCATACTGCTGGATCCTGTTATATTATGGAGCATGCCGTAGACTTGGTAAGTTTGTTAATTTAAAGTTTAGGAAAAAAATTATTGCTATAATATTCCAATAGTTTTAATGTACTTGTATTTTTTTTATGCAGACTACTGAATTAGAGAGACCTCCTGTTGGATCGGGTGGACCGACTAGAGGGAGTGAATAGCCTGTAATTCAAAATCAAATCTTTCTTTTGCTACTTGCTTAGCAAAGACACACAAATTAATTAATAAAAATAAATAACATAAAAAATAGAAGAGACACAGCAGTGTACTTGGTTATAATCTGGGTGGTTGTTAATCCAAGGCAAATGAAAGCACTAAAAAACTCCTTCGTGAAGGCGGAGTAGCCTCTTACAAACTTTGAAAGCTCAGACAATGAAAAGCACAAGTTGGAAATTGAATATAGAGTATATTCTTTTAAACTACAGGACAGAGTTTTTATTTATAGCAAATTGGTCAAAATGATTGTTTTGATGATGTGGCACGTTTGGGGCGCCTCTATCAGGCTGAGTCATGATCCACAGCCAACATTCGACTGATCTAGCGTATTTGGGTGCCTCCATTGAGTTGATGTGGACTCCTGCTACAACAGTTATTTTTGGGCGCTTGAGGCGCCTCCATTCAATGAGGGTGCCTCCATTAACTTGGTGCTTGAGGCGCTTCTATTCAATGGGGGTGCCTCGAATGGTCAACTTCAGCTGCTAACCATTCTTTCTTTCGATCATTTAGGTGATTATCCGGTCGTCCGAAATTGAGCTCACCCAAACCCAACTCCGACCTTCTCGAGCAAACTTCCTCCTCAGCTTCTCATCCCTCGGACCGCGTCCTTCTCGCTCCACCGGTGTACTCTTCCATAACTCATCGTCCCTTAGATGCACCGAGCCTGTCGACTTCCTTCCCGTGTCATCCTTTTCGCTCGCTGCGTCTTCCGCTCGACTTCTTGTGTTCCTAAGTCCCTGCATACTGAGACACAAGGATTAAACACGTAGGACCTAACTTAACTTGGTTGATCACATCAAAACTCCCCCGAGGTACTTACACCTTCGACCAAAGAAGCTCGATGGAGAAGAGCTTCGCCCCATAAACACCTTCCTATACGGATTCACAGGGCATGAAGTGCAGTCGCTTGAACAAATTGATCTCTCTCTCTCCTTGGGAGAACCACTGTTGATACGAACTCGACATGCTCCCTTCATTATTGTAAATACAGCCTCCGCCTACAATGTCATATTAGGAAGGCCGATGCCGAGTATTTTCCAAGCAGTGGTCTCCACCATCCACCAAAAAATCAAGTTCTCTATGGGAAACCAAATTGGGGAGGTAAGCGGAGACCAGCCGGTGGTCAGAAAATGTTATGTGAATATCGTTAGGAATGACTTAAGCAAGGCCTGCCAAATTCAAGATACCTTAGTACAAGCCATCCAGGAGGGACCAGTGTCTCAGCCGACAAAAGGTCACAAAGAAGTTCAAATTCACCCCGATCGACCGGAAGGAAAAACCCGAGTAGCTACATAGCTCCATTCAGAACTCCAGCAGTACTTGATTGCGTGTCTTTTACGCAACTACGATGTCTTTGTCTGGTCAGCTAATGAAGTCATGGGCATATCTCCGACTGTATTGGTCCACAAGGTAAACACATTTTCAGACGCTAGGCCGGTTTGACAAGAAAAAAAACATTTTGGACCCGACCATAACAAAGTGATTCAAGTAGAAGTAAACAAGATGATGGAAGCTGGATACATCCGAGAAGTCCAATTCCTGATTTGGTTGGCCAATGTAGTATTGGTGTCCAAGCCGGGCGACAAGTGGAGGATCTATATCGATTTTCAGGACCTCAACAAGGCTTGCCCAAAGAATTGTTATCCTCTCCTCTACC
>JBBUKS010000100.1:3545618-3560282 GCA_038050645.1 Hedychium gardnerianum
GATTAAGGAAGGAGACCACGGTGACCGAAAATCAATTTGGGTTCATGCCTGGAAGGTCGACAATAGAAGCTATACATTTTCTTAGGCAACTAATTGAAAAGTATCGGGAGCAAAAATAAGATTTACATATGATATTTATTAACTTAGAAAAAGTTTATGATAGAGTCGCAAGAGAAATTATATGAAAAATTCTAAAAAAGAGGGGTGTTAGCATAACATACATTGATCTAATTAAGGATATGTACGAGGATGTAATGACCAGAGTAAGATTTTAGGCGAGTTAACTAAAGCATTTTCAATAAAAATATGATTACATCAAGGATCAACTCTAAGTTACTATTTTTTTACACTAATCATAGACGAACTCACTGGACACATTTGAAAAACATTACCGTGGTGTATGTTGCTTGCAGATGATATTGTTTTAGTAGATGAGACACGTAAAGAAGTAAATACTAAACTAGAATCTTGGCGGAAAATACTAGAAGTGAAAGATTTTAAACTGAGTAGAATAAAAACAGAATATATGAAATTTAAATTTAATAATATTAGTCGTAATGAGATAATTATTTAGATAAGAGATAACGAGTTGTGTGGAACTGAGAGCTTTAAATATTTATGATCATTTTTATAAAATGATGAAAGAATTGAGAAAGATGTCTTATATAGAATACAAGCAGGATGGTTGAAATGGAGGAGAGCGTCGAGTATTTTATGTGATTATAAAATATCTCTAAAATTTAAAGGAAAGTTTTACAAAACGACAGTTAGACCTACTATGTTATATGAAGCTGAATGTTGGACTATGACTCGAGCACATGAGCAGAAGATGAGAGTTACAAAAATGAGAATGTTAAGGTGGATGTGTGGACATATAAGGATAGACAAAATAAGAAATGAGAGCATTAGAGAGAAAGTCGGAGAGGGAAAACTCCGAGAAACACGTTTAAGATGGTACGGGTATGTACTTAGACGATCAATAAATGCTTCAGTTAGGCGATGTGAAATAATGACAAATACACACATCAAATATGAAAGAGGAAAAAAAGACTTGATTAACAATAATATAACAAGATAAAATTTATTTAAATATAGATAATGATAAGTAGGGGATAGAGCTCAATAGCGTAAAAGGATCCATATAATCGATCTCATATAGTGGGATAAGATTCGATTGTTATTGGACTTTTAAAAGGAAGGAGACTATTAAAACATGATCTATCAAAGAAAAACAAACTTCGAAAATAGGATTTGGACAAAAATAGATCAAAGGATCCAAATCGAAAAAACAAAACTTATTATTTTGAAAAATCTGATGTAACTTGTTTTTTAAATCTAGGTATTTAATTTCTATAATCTAATTAATTTTAGAGATAATTAACTTGATCTCATAAAATATTTTTTTATGACTATTAAAATAAATCCAAAAAATATAAGTAATTTATGTTATCACAAACTTCACGGATATTCGAAAATATCTAATATAACATTCGAATTCTCATTGTACGAGAGAGACTCTGTCGCTTGACCATTGTACCATGTTCCGGGTTGTAACTTTTCTTTTCAATAGATGCGAAGATGTTTGATCTTTTTCAAAAATAAATAGAGCTATAATTGATAAAATTGATTGGAGTTATAAATTTATTAGAGATGAATAAATATTTGTTTTTTAAACTAATTATTATTTTAAAATGACAGATTAAAAATAAAAAGTTTACAAACTAAGCAACACAAGTTTGTAATCTGGCTGGGTCGACAGTATTAAATTTAATTAAAAAATGCGATAAAATGCTACTCCATCTGAAACTCACAATGGATAAAAATAAAATTTAAAAATAACATAACACAATCCTGTATCATATAAAATTATATTTAAAAATATAATAAAGTAAATATTATTTTATTGGATAATTTTTATTTTTAATCTGTCATTTTAAATATTATGAGATATTTAATAGTAATAAAATTTTAAGATTTTTTTTTTTTTAAAAAAAGTTAACAAAGTTTAGAGCATTTTAAATTTAATAACTAAAAATCAAACAATTTTAATAAGAGATTTTTTTTATATAGCTTTATATGCTGTATAATTGTAATTTTTTTATTGAATTCATTTTAAAACTTGTACATAAAAGCCTCTTCGAGTTGAGCATCGCGATCTCAGGGCTATTTTCGTCCAAGAAAATCGTAGGACGATGGGTGAAAACGACTATTATTAGGACAGCTAGGCGACAGAGGAGAAGAGAAAGAGGGGGAGAGAGATCTGCGCTTCCTCCAGAATCGTTCCTTTCCTCTCTGAGATCCCATCCGAGTTCCTATCCCACATTCAATCTGGGAAGAGGCAACGGAACCTGAGCACAAGCGGAGAGAAATAGCAGATCCGTGTTGTAAAGGTAGATCTGAAGACGCGAGGCGAAATGAACGAGGGAGGGTTCCTCGACATCGAGCCCAAGGAGCTCAAGTTCGTTTGTAAGTCCCACGTATCCATGATTTCTGTGTGTTTTCCGCCGTGTGAGATGGTGTTGCGTACGATCTTAAACTTGCTTAATGGTTCGCTTTTTTATCCTCGAAAGTTCGGTTTTTTTTTGTGATCGCGCACAATGTTTGTGGGTTGTTTGGTTTTGCTTCTTGTTTGGCTTCTTTGATCGCAAATGCAGTTATTTTGATAATAAATTTTCGGCTGGTTGTGGATCGAGCAGTTGAGTTGAAGAAGCAGAGCTCATGTTCCCTGCAACTAATTAACAAAACAGATCAGTATGTCGCGTTTAAGGTATTCCTTTTCTCCCTTTTTATTTCGTTATTATATCTGGGGCATTTTAACATGCATGATAAGAAACACATTTTTTTACTAAATTTCTTTTCTCCTTTTAATTGAATTATTATCTATGCCTCGCTTTTTCCTGCATGGTTTAGAAAAGAGCATTTTAACACGCTCCTGGTATTCACTTTTGAATAAACATGCTTCCCTATTGATTTTTCACCATATCATGCTGCAACCTATTTTCTTCCCCCAAAGATTGATCTTGTTACTCAAACCAGTTTGCCGGCACGATCTATGGATTAAAATAGTTTTTTTTAAATTTTTTATCATCTTTCAACATAAGATGGTCACATTGGGATCTCTCGTATCTTATTGCGTACGCTTTAGTGTTGACCCTGAAAGCTGATTTGCACAACAACTTGCGTTGTTAAACTCTGCACAAAAAAGTTCACACGCAAATCATCTTGTGGTATACTCGAGTCCCTTCCAACCTAAGGCAATCAGATAATCCTGAAGGAGTTTCTAATGCCTTAATTATGTATAGCTTTGGATTTTGAGCTTGCAAGATGATTTGCAAATCAACTTGCTTGGTGGAAAATGACACAAAATGTCATGCCATCTGATTTGTTAATCAGCTTGCGACATGATTACGGAGAAGAATATATTTTTAAGTACCTTTCAATTTAATACTATGAATTTTTATTTCTCATACCTTAATTCTACATCATTTAAGATTTTGACCCTGCAAGATGATTTCTATATCAACTTGCATTGTGAAAACTAGCAACCAATAACATGTTTTTTGAGTTTAATTAACCATAAAAAATTATGTGGCTGAAATACAGATCACCCGATCATTGGTTATCATCTAAACAAACATCATGATGAAAAATTATTCATCTGAAGTCATCGTATACCTTGTTTATTGCATCCATATATGTGCGTTCATTATTCATTTCTTGATCACATATAATCTATAAGCTCGTGGGATGTTTTGTGCCATTTTTCAACTTGCAAGCTGATTTGCAAATCAATTGTTATGTTAAATCCTCAAATTTAAGTTAAATTAAGATGTGAGAGATCCCAATTTGGGTTGGTAGGTGCTCAAAAAAATTTATTTTTTCTCCATTAATTATGGTGCTAGCTGATTTGCAAGTCACATGCAATTTAATTTAGGGGAGAGAAGTTGAAAACCAAAATTAATCTTGAAAAAAAAAGTTGGGGCATGATATAGTAAAAAAACAACACAAGGATATGACTTGCTAAAAAATGGATACTATTGGTTCAGTTTGGTAAAGTGGCCTCCAAAATTGGATTGGATGATAGATATTGCTTGTTGTTTTACCTTCTGCATTTCAGGTCAAAACAACCAACCCAAAGAAATATTGTGTTCGCCCCAACACAGGGATCGTCTTGCCGAGTGCCACCTGTGATGTCACTGGTACACTTTTAATGAATAAAAAACAATTTCTTGATTTGACTGGGAAAGTTAGATAACTGATTTTGCATTCATCATTCAATCTTACTGCTTGCTTCTTTCATGGTGACGCTTTAGTCACAATGCAAGCACAAAAGGAAGCCCCTTCTGACATGCAATGCAAAGACAAGTTCCTACTTCAGAGTGTTATCGCGGAGCATGGTGCAATGACCAAAGATATAACCTCTGAAATGGTTTCTATCTACTGGCTTTTCATTACCATATAAATAGTTTTCTGCTTATTTTATTTTACAACAGTAACTTGAACTGATTATAAGTTAAATCATCAGTTCAATAAAGAATCTGGAAAGGTTGTTGATGAGTTCAAGTTGCGGGTTGTTTATGTTCCTTTTAGTCCACCCTCACCTGTACCGGAGGAAGCGGAGGAAGGATCCTCTCCAAGGTCATCAATATTTGAAAATGGGGCTCAAAGTTTACAAACACATGATTCTGTAAGTGCAATTATTCCAATCCCTCACCGAGCTGCATTGCACAATGTTTCTTTCTTTAGAGCCTCTTTATCTGGTGGGGGAGGAAGGGAGCAGAGCGGAGTCACTATCCACTGTTTACTGGCATGATTTGAATAGTGGAGGACCAGACTACAAACATGCAAAGCATTTTTTGGGTGCCAACCTAAATTTCTGAGTGGCAAAGAGGAGAGAGAGGATGAGGAAAATGCAGTGACATGATCACTTATCACTTTTCAACTTTGCCTAATAATTTTAGGTAGTTATGGATATTTTAATCTGTTCCACCTAACTCTCCTCTCTGCACTCTCTGCTCTAACAAACAAGATTGGAGGATATCAAATTCTCTGCTCTGCTTTCCTCTCTCTTCCCCGGATGTAAATTCTAAATAGGTCTTTAATAATGCATACTCGAGGTGTTATTTTGTATTCTTTGCTTAGTTCATTTGGTTCCTACACAAATTTCAGGTAACTAGATCACATGAACCGCAAAAGGAGAAGTCACCAGAGGTAACTTCTTACTCCCTTTACTTTTATTTGTTCTTAGCATCAAAATGATAGAAAATAAGCAAAGATTTGTGTTATTACAATACAGATGCCTCTTTGTATAAAGGTTTGCAAAATACTTTCTTATAGAAAAATTGAAAAATAGGAGACCTGATCTACTATATTTATTGAAATTAAAATAGGAATCTTGAACTTTTCCTTTGAATGGATTGCTTCATCCAGTATTATCTGTTTTGTCTTTTATGATCCTTTAACACAAGGTGCGCCAAAACTGACTTCCATGTAATGCGCCACAATATAAAGAATGAACAAGTTTGACTTGTAAAAAAGGCAGTAGCCCAAATCTTCCTTGGGCTTGAATTACCATCTTTTTAGTGTTTTTTTGAACTGAAATGTTGAAGAGTATTAGGACTATCAGAAATAATCCTTAATGTTTTACAGATCCTATGTACTCTAAATCACTTAGTTGTTTGATCCACGGCATCAGGTATATTTCGCTTGATGTTGGCATGGTTGCATCTTGATGCTCATCTACTTCTTTGAGTTAGTTTTTGCCATGTCAGCTTTCTTATATGTAGACAGATTACTTCACCATTTTGTAGATTTAAATGGAACTTGACTTCCAAGGTTGGGACTATGTTTTAGTTTTTCATAGATTTAGTGTTGATTACATGTTTCTCAGTTCTGTCTTCTTTTTGCTCGACTGCGCTTTCTAAATATTGCTTCCTTCCATCATTCTTTTATACAATGTCTGTTTCAATACTTAAATGGTTAGCTTGTGATGGCTTGGTTCTCAACAAGCTGGGAGCTACTCTGTTTTGTTAGGTGCTTATATATAGAGTATGATAAAGGGAAAAATTGTGAGCTTGTCCACCAAGTGTATGCACTTTGGTTTATGAAATGAAAGTTTTTACTGCAACTGATATTGTTATTCAATGTGTTATTATTAGTATAAATCTTAAACATGTTTTTTGATTTGGTTTTATCATCTACTAGCCTTGTAGCAACAATAGATTATTTTTTTTGTTTACCACATGCAGACATTGGCTATGATCTCAAAGTTGACTGAAGAGAAAAATACTGCCATTCAGTATAACCAGAAGCTCAGACAGGAACTGGTATGTATTTTTGTTACATGCACATGTGTTTTACTGTTTGCTGTTAATTTGCGCAGATTAACATGTCAGTTGAATGAAAATATGGGATACTATTCTGGTGACTGCAAACGTTGATTGTTTCTGTTGTAGGTTTTCTATATATGTTTCCATTTCAATGTTCATTGGATACCCAATTCCTTTCATTGGATAGGGGAAAGGGGGATTGTATTATTGTCAATTTCTAATGGTGCCTTTGGTTTGCAGGAAGGAGTATTTTATTCCCTATGAATTCTTATAGAATAAGCATATTACTATATTTGATCACAAAAATAAACTGGGATGAACATTTCCATGGAATTGTAATTTTCTAATTATAAAGAATAGCTTTTCCTTACTCTAATCAAGGAACAAATATTCTTCATCTATATTATTCCCCCCAAAATATATATTGTTACTTTATTCAACCTCCAAAGCATATATATACATATGCATATACACATATATACACTTTGAAAGAGCTGGTACGTTAGTTTAGTCCTGCATGGTAAGCTGTGTGGAAGTAAAGAAACTTTAGAAGCTTAGTGAGTAAGTTACTATTGACTTGGCTTTAGCATTTTGAACTAGCCACTGGATCTTGACTCCAACAAGTTAACAGGTTAATTTTTTTTTATTTAGTGAATCATGATAATTAGAATTAGGGTGAACCTAATTTTTTAGGCCTGGAGTGGTTGTGAATAAGGATGCCTTTGTGATTGTGTAGCCAGCATTAGGCCTCATATGCCATGGATTAGGTAATGGTTATAGGTTACTAGTTGGAATTTAAATCTTGATGGGGGCATCGAATTTTAAGTAGGAGGGATTATGACATCCTCGGTTAGTGTCACATAGTAAATTGAATGTGTAAGTTCTCATCTAAGAAATGCAGGTCAGCAGGTCTTGTGAGTTGGATGAGTTAGACATATTAGGGTTATTTTGGTACTGAGCCAGTCCATTGGCATTTTTTATAGCATAGCAGACTTTAACAAAAACACCCCTTCCTTGTCTGATGAGGCCTCGATCAGCACCAACTGAAAGGAACCAAGATAGGAAAATTTTATTTTTGTTACTCAACCTTTGATTGTGTGTGTTGGCCATTGGGAGGAAATGAAAGGCCACTATACAAAGAGGGATAGGTAAAAGGGAAAACACCAAATGGAACATTAATGCTTGTAAAGAACATGAATGATGACATCAGAATTAGAGAAATTGAGATGTATCCAACTCTTGTACCAGTGCCTATATTCTGGTTTTGGTAGTCAAGATATATGAATGAATAAACATGTGGAGAAACCGATTCGATTACCAAATGTCATAATAGTACTATTAATCTGGGTATTGAAAATTATGAGGTTAGTCTATGTACACAAGAAACCAATATTCTCATTCATTCAATGTAAGATACATATTTGGGCATTGATAAAACATGATAACTAATAGTCTAGATGCTTATTATATTTTTTTGGACTTGTTATAGTAAAATTTAATTCAATTGACTTTATTTATACTTTAAAAAACCAAGATAAGTGGCAACAAATTATACGATTGCAACCATTTTTGTTGATCACATCATACTTGTTAAGTGTAGTCATGTGTGTCAGCTAGGCTCAGCTTCAAATCCCCACCATTCTGGTGGGAGATCGAAACGCTGAATGATACTTTTTATGTCTTGATCCAACTCAAATGCTTTTACTACATCTTGCCATTTCTTAATTCCCTTCGATCATTTCAGACATTTCTTAAGATTTATAACATTCTCATGATGCTCTTTATAATGACAGGATCTGCTAAGGAAAGAAAGCAGCATGCACCAAGGTGGCTTCAGCATTACATTTGTGGTTCTGGTGGGATTACTTGGCGCTCTTATTGGCTACATAATCAAAAAGTCATAAGACACACTTCTTCGACTACCTCGCCAACTGAACTGGTATATTTTTCTTTTTTCTTTTTTGTTCTTCTGATCAGACCATGGACTACTATCTCAGTCATAAATTACCTAGTAACCTTATGTTGTAGTCATTTATTTGGATTTATGTTTCTCTTTGTCTTCTAGACTGAAATCTCTCTTCTGGGAGGTAAAGACCTCAAAATATATAGTTTCTGGGACTTGTTTAGGCTTATTTTACAGAGCCACTCCTGCTCTGTGTTCTTCCCCTTTTGTTTGAAAACGAATGAGTTAAATAAAACTCCTAGTAGCAAATTTGTTTCCATTGGGTTTTAAAACGTTTTTATGTTTTCTAGAGTTCCAACATGACAGTACACAAAATCACTCTATAGATTTGCTTCTTACTTTGAAACCTATTGTTCTTCTTTAAATATGTTCATACTACAGTTTACTTTTTAAATTTTTAGAATTTATATATTTCTAGATTAACTTAGTTTATTAATTGCATAAGAATTTTAGAATTTATGAAAAAATATTTTAAATACAATAAATTTATTTTGCTTAAAATTATCTTTGATATTAAATGTCATTATTTAAAAATTATACAAACATTTTAAGTGTAGCTCTAAATTTAAAGTGATCAAGAAATAGTGCTACTTGCATTACTATTATCATTATTATTTTTGGATTTATTGTTCTCTATTTCTTTAATTATTTTCCATGGAGCCATCGTTGGAAAATCATAAAATACCTTTAAAAATTTAATTGCTTTAAAGGATAGCCCTGAAGTTTCTATTAATATTAAAAGATGTTCAAGAATTTTAATTTTATTGTCAAAATGTCAAAATAGATATTTTAATTTCATATTTTGATAAAAACTAAATTTGAAAATGACATTTTTTTATTTTTTTTAAAACTTAGGATCAGACTGAAACATTATTACAAGTGAAATTGAAGTTTGTATCATAATTATATTTTTAGCCAATTTTCTCTTAATATTTTCCTTTCTTTTATATTTTTTTTAATAAAAAAACGAAGAAAGTGAGATCATTTTGCCATTTTGTTTTCCTTGGAGATGAAAAAAAAACGAAAGAAG
Organism: Hedychium gardnerianum; assembly: GCA_038050645.1. Lineage (NCBI taxonomy): Eukaryota > Viridiplantae > Streptophyta > Magnoliopsida > Zingiberales > Zingiberaceae > Hedychium > Hedychium gardnerianum. The sequence goes on from JBBUKS010000100.1 coordinate 3,554,941, forward strand.
AAAAGAACGTAAGCTTTTGTCCTTGCGAATAATACAAATAACATAATTGTCTTCAAGCTTTCCCAAACGCCAAAATGTTCGTTTGGGTTTAAGATCGAGATTGGCAGTGAATGCGAAATCATCGCGTCCAATAGTAATGATAAAATTTCGTGAAACTAAATCAGTCAGTCAAACAAAAAAAAAAAACTTATCGTCATTGACAATGAACAAGACAATAAAATGGAATGACAAAACAGAAACTAATTTACATGTTTCCATTAGATTTTTCAGCAAAACGAATCTAACACAAGTTCTCCAATAAGGACAGATCAAGTGAGATCCATCAGTCGAGCTGCAGACTCTCTGATAGGTAGTTTGATGTTAGGGAATGAACAGTGATGGTCGGATCAAGACACATTATGACCCTAAGCAACAGGGTTCGAAGAAAAAGAATAAAAAGGACTGGATGTACAAACTTTTGGTTTACTGGAGCTTTAATTCTGGCAATTCTTGTTCAAGCAACTCGACCAAGGCCATCTCGGCGATGTCCTTGCAGAATTCATAAACTTCCATCAATTTTGACTCCGTCCACTCCCTTCCCGTAACCTCATCTTTCACTAAAATATCTACCATTGCATCGATACTCCTGGAATCATGTGGCACACGCTTCTCGCTTGACAACTTGCTTCTCAGAGTCGCCCATATCTCTTCTTCAGATGCTGATACATCGGTCACAAAGCAGTTCCGAGGCCCATGGCAAGCAGCAATTGCAGACTGGTTAATGTCTAGTAATGCTGCATTAACTGCATCAAACAGGAGCTTGTGGCGTGACTGATTGACCGTTCGCTTGATTTCCTCATCATCCACGTGCAATGAGTAGTTTGTTGATGAGGAATCCAGTGGACTATCGAGTGAATGGCATGTTCCAAACATCATGTTCCTTTTGTTCTCCATTCCAGCAGATCGTAACACCTTCTGGACTGAAACATATCGTTCATGATCTTTGTCTGCATTGGAGAAACTTACGGAAGGTTTTAAAGGTTCTAATGATGCTATGTCCAAATAGGAGCTGCTTCTTGATGAGGATCGCACAATCGACTCTATTGGCGGAGATCTGGACAGTGCCTCTGCAGAGAGGGATAAAGGGCATGATAAATGTTTCATGGAACTTATATATCTGAGGAAGGTGGTGAGAGATGCTTTACCTGGATGCTCAGCAATGATACCTCCACAGGACTGTGCCACACCATTATCGACTATCAAAGTCTGGGTAAAAGAATTCTGGTTCTGATTATGCATTTTAGACTTCTGTTAGTTAACTTCAAACTCTACGAACATATAACAAATTAAGTAGCAAAGTGGAAACAAGAAGATGGAAGAACTGAATGACTTAGAGTTACGTATTATTACCTTGGGTGATAGTACCACTTCAGTAGATTCTTCATGCAATTTGTCGATATAAAGTGCAACATGTGCCAGGGGGGTTTCATTAGAAAATTGTAATAAATCATCACTTAGTTTACTACTAATGTTGGGACTTTGCGATTGTACTCTATCTTCGTCCTTTGAGGGAGGTCGGATGGAGTTTTCTCTGCTTGGTTTCTTGTTTTTAGAGAAGAAAAAACTAGAAACAATATCCTTAAATGATGACGTGCCACTATTCGACGTAGGAACCCCAACCTGAACAATAGGTTTGCCAATCGGGGGACCAGAGTTTTCTACATTCAATCCATCAACTTGACAAGCCGACGAAGAAAGTGAAACCGGCTTTGATCTTGACAAACTGCCATGTGAATATTCCCCAGGAAACTCATCCTCAGATCTAGATGATGATGGGAATGCTGAAGATACTTTTCCGCTGCTTTTCACATTTGAAGATTTGCTGCTAGATAGATCAAGCTCATCCTTATTTCCCTCACTTTGTATCTCGGGAATGGCAAGCACCTCACCTAAGGTGCTTGATGTCCTCTGTAATTCTTTCTGCTCTTGACAAATATCATTTGATGCTACGAAAGCCAACCTCTCTGAAAGTCGTCTCTTAGCTTCTCTAAAGACAGATGATTCAGGTGAATGAGATTGTCGAGTGAAGGACGAAATTGAGAAAGGACTGCCATTTTTATTCATGTAATCACAAAAATACTCTTTAGCTGGAGTTGTACTTTCAGTGCCACATGTGCATCCAATATCACCTTCAATGTCCTCACTTCCTGACCTATTAAAAGGTCTCTCATCTCCAATATATCCATTTGACAATACCGAAGATAAAATCAATTCATCCTTGTTGCTACTCAGGCTTTCTCGTATAGGATGAGTAATCTCCTTGGCTACTTCTCTTGCATTTGTCAATTTATCATTTGTCATTGCTCCATTTGAAATGCGACCATCCAGCAAAGTTGGCATAGCTTTAGGGTGTTTAGTCTTCAAGCTATCTGCTTTCCAAGGACTAGGCTTCAAAACCACTATCCTTGTCGATTGAGACAAACTCCGACCTTTTGGCTCAGAGAAACTAGAAATCCAAGAATGATTATTAGCTTTCCTGGAACTTACAGTGGAAGCTGCAAAAGACTGTGTATCAATACATTTTTCACTTTTTTTCTCAATGATGTGGAAAGGTTTCAATAAAGTAATTGGGGTTTTATGAGAAGGTAGGGGCACACTCTGGAGCTCAAAGAGATGCTTTGCCAAAAGTGAATTTGGCTTGTCCAGAAATTTAAAAAATAAATCTCTATTGGAATAAACATTTACTGCATCTTTGATCTCCTTAGAATCAATAAACTTTTCAGCATTCATTCTCAATTGGTAAAATTTGTCATAATACCTTTCTTTCTGTAGACATTGCCCTTCAAAACAAACTCTCTCTGGTGGCTGTTGCTGTGCTTCATACACATCTCTGAATGCTTCCTCATGAAAGAAAGGCTGATCATTGCATTCCATTGATTTGTCAAAGTAGTTGCATTCCTGCTGCGTACTATGTCGAAGATCTGTTAAATCATCCCACAGATTCCCTTTGTTTCTATCTTTCTGATTGATTACGACTGATTTCTGCACAGGTAAGGAATCAAGTCCCATTAATCTTGCAATGACACTTGGAGGCTTCTGTCTGGACTCTGTATCACCCATCATCTCCTCCGATATAAGCTTCTTTATGGGTGTTCCACCAGATTTCTTGTTTGTGGAGCTACTACTTTGTTCACTTGTTACCTGCAACCAAATATGAATTACACTGGAGGATCAAGAAAGATGAGATTGATTCAAAATGAGTGACTTATCAACAAGAAAGCCTACATGTTTGCTCTTTTTCATGGCTGCAACAGGATATACTAGCTTATTTGCAACAGTTGTACAATTCCTGACAACTGCAAAGGCCGATAAATGATTTTACTCGACAAACCACTTGAATGGAAAAAGGATCCCTACATCAAAGTATAACCAAGTAAAGGACACCTGAAATCCGCAAACCGCAAACTACACACATGGCAGAGTTAAATGAAAATTGGAAAAGCCTGAAAATAAGCTAAGTGATTAGCTCAACAAAAATGGACTAGTAGGGACTCCAAAGATATATCACCAAACAATTAGGAAATAAGGATGGCTCGTAAAAAAATTACTGAAACAATCTAGAATACTAAGTAAGGGATAAATGTGAAACGCATACATTAATGCTGGTTGCAAGGTGCTTAAACAAGATAGAAGATGAACAAACAACAAATCTAGTGTGCTCAGACAAGTTACAGAAGACCTCATACTTCAATGTTATTAGAGAAGTACCATCTGTATGAGGTCTCTGGGTGAGCATTTTTGTCCTGGTCATGCCTGTCCTAAGGTCAAAAAAGTCAATAAATTTCCCCATGCATCCTGGAAAAGAATCCTGCACGTCCATCTCCCTTGCTACGCTAGAAATCAGTCATGAAACTTGCCTGAGAAGGAAGAAGATGGAGGTCAATGCATGGTCTAATAATCACTTACCAATGTTAAGAACAAGGCCTTTATCAAATCACAGGTATGAACCAGAAAGCTCCCTCCAGACATAACAGGAGCAGGCATTTAAAGCAATGCAGAGGATGGAAGCTAAGATTTGGCATTTATGATAAAGGAGATAGCATGAGAAACACGCCATTTATGAAAAGAAAGATAATTATTAAGTTGAAAGGCAATCCCCACGACTTCGGCAACAGATCACCAGAATTCATCTTCAATAGAGCATAAATGATAAAAGTAAGCAGCATAAAATGCTAACATAAGGAAAGCAATCAGGAAATAGAGCATCATATTAACTAAAAGCTACGCTTTTAGAAACAAAAAGAATAGAAAGACAGACAAATGTTATGCACGGATGAAAATGATGAAAATAATTCTTAGAACTCCTTTTGTTTTAAGCATAATAACATGCAATATGACTGCAGGAGCAGACAAATCTTGCTCTCAGATGATGTCGAGCAGCACATTATTCTGACGAACCATGGCAAACAATCAAGTTGAAATGAATGCAAAATTGGCATTTTTCATCATTAAAATGGACAATTTGCAATCTTTTCAAGCGAGCGCGACAGTCAATTAAACAAACAATAGCTCAAATTTGAGGCAAAGAACCAAAAACCGCCACGCAGGGGCTGCATCCCGAACTCCAGGAGTCGAAATCGGGGTCTGAACGGAACAGGAGGATTAAGAGATAAAGCCAATGCAGAGTACTCCGGAGGTATACAAGCTAAGGAAAAGGAGCAAACAAAGATAGATACGGAGAAGTTTGAGGGAGCGGAGGAAAAATAAAATTCTCAGAGGTCCACCACCGACCACTCACTCAATCCCCTTGGCCGCCGCAGTCTCCCGAGCGATCCCTCCGCCACCGAAGCGTCTCGCCGGAGGCCGCAGGTGCTAGCAAGTGCTTTCCGGCCTCGCTCTCCAGTTTCATAGTGACAAAAGATGAAAGGTTTGCTCCAATGCCTCAGTCATTCCTTCCCAGGATCAATACAGAAGTAATTTCATGTTTACTGGCCCGGGTAAGAACTAACTATTGCTCCCAAATTCTAGAATGATAATATTCTTAAGACATCTTCGATTCATAATTCAAAATATTAAATGTAATATAAAAATAACATTAAATCATTCCAACTTATATATCAAATCTTTACATCAAATTTAATATATAAATAATATAACATCATATTTGATGTTTACTAATTATTACATCATATTTAGTATAAAGAAAAAATTTATTTTTTAATTTTATATTATTATATAATTAATAAAATAAAATAAAAGTAATTTATAATAATAATTATTTTTGATTTTATTTATATTTATAGAAATATTAATTATTTATTATAAATTTAAATTAAGTATATTTAGTAGTATATTTTAATTTT
>JBBUKS010000100.1:3582744-3597919 GCA_038050645.1 Hedychium gardnerianum
TGAGATGGTGCCAAAGTGGTTGTTCAATGCCTTTCCCCCTCTAAAGTACTTCATGTACACTCCCTCGTAAGTATATACTTGCGCACAAAAATCAAACTTATAGACTAATGCTAGGCAACTACATACGGTTCTATTACATGATATATGGGATTACAATTACTCAGGGTTTAAATGAATTGTTGGCTTCTGCAGTTTTCACTCCCTTCATCACACCAAATTTCGAACTAACTACTCATTGTTCATGCCCATATATGACTACATATATGGGACAATGGATGAGTCTTCAGAAGAGTTATACAAAAAGTCCCTGACAAAAAAGGAAGAAATTGTTGATGTTGTTCATCTGACCCACTTGACCACCTTGCAATCCATGTATCATTCACGAATTGGCTTCGCCTCACTAGCTTCTAAGCCATACAACAACAAATGCTACTTGTGGATTTTATTCCCCTTCTCATACGCATTGGTGTTTGTAGCTTCGATATTTAGGAGTACCCTCACTGTAGAGAGGAATAAATTAAAAAAACTGCATATGGAGACATGGGTAGTGCCAAGATTCACCTTCCAAGTAAGAATTCCAACTGCATCTCGTTTTATGTGTCAATAACTTGAGATGCTGATACAAGTCATTTGTTTGCTTCCAGTATTTATCAGGGATTGGAAAAGAGAAAATAAATGACATTATTGAAAATTCTATATTGGAAGCAGATAAGATGGGCGCAAAAGTTATAAGTTTAGGCCTGCTAAACCAAGTAATGTTTAAAATCCTTTCTTCACATTTGTTTAATTTAATTGAACTTTCAGTATAGCAAAAGCTTTACTGCAATTTCTTATATTCTTCGTATTTTCTTACTGGAAATAAATTTACTGATAGGTTTCTATGTTTCAAATCATAATTCCAGGATGATGAACTGAATGGATACGGTAAGCTTTATGTTAAAAGGAATCCCATGCTAAGGGCAAAAATAGTCGACGGAACTAGCTTAGCAACCGCCGTGCTTCTCAACCACATCCCGGAAGAAACAGAGAGTGTTCTTCTTGTAGGAGGAGTTTCTAAGTTGGCCTTCTCTTTGTGCTTGGCCTTGTCTCATAAAGGAATCAAGGTCAGCAGCGATTTATGTTATTCTTTTTCACTTGGAGATGCACTTAACCCAATCAAATTTCTGTTTTTTTTTTTCCCTTTTGTACCTTTTTTAAGTTTAGTTATAGCTTCTTAGTAAATCATGTGGCAGGTAGAGGTGATCCACAAAGAAAAATACAAAATTTTGATGCAAAAAATGCCACCCGAGCTTCAAAGTTATTTGGTTTTACCTCGGTGTTATGAAAGCAAGGTAGTGTTTATTTTCAATCACCTCTGTCATTTTCCTCTCTAGTATATCTTCATGATTATAGAGGCAATGTATTTAACTGCTCATACTTGAGATTGCAGTATATTTCGATTGATTTCAAAGAAACATGTTTTTTTAGCTCGAAGCAAATAACCTTTTTCCTTATCGTTGATGTTTACCATCTTTTTTAATATTTTTCTTTTTTCAATTTTTTTATATGAAGAGTATTGCTATTTACTTGTCTCTACTTCTTCACATGCAGATATGGCTATGTGGAAATGGAACCAGTGAAAAAGAAATGAAGAAGGCCAGAGAAGGGACCCATTTTATTCCCATTTCTCAATTCCTTCTGAAAACGGCACGTGAAGACTGCTTTTATCACTACACGCCTGCAATGTTGGCCCCAAAGGCATATGAGAACCTGCATGCTTGTGAGGTATATCTAATTCAATAATACTTCATGAATGCCTAAGATTTATGGTGGGTGATCGTGATTTACATAAATAGAATAACTATACCTAGGGGATAAATTTAGACATAGACTAATTATTCTTGTATTTGTTACATAAAAATATCATAAAGAATAAAAAAAATCATATTTTTGTTCATATAATCTATAAATTCAAGTGTAACTTGTCTATCTTATTTACTTGATGTAGGCTAATCTGACCGTTGGTCCACCCTCTCAGATTAATTAGTTCAAACCCAACTAATTTGACCTTTTCAGTCTAATTAGCTAATTTGACTTATCAACCTTCGCTCCATTGACTCATTTAACTCGATCGGCTTGCCTGACTAACTTGGACAAGCCCAATGACTTGTTCGGTTTGATGATTGGCTTGACAAGTACGATTGGCTCATCATCTAAACTAGCTCATCCAACTTTCTCAATCAATCCATTCAATTTGACCAACTTGTTTGCCTACTCAACTCGAGCAATCTATCAAATAGGCTTGATCTTATTGGTCCAATCTGTTGGGACCAATGACGTCGTTAGAGGAGGTGAATAGCGATTTGCAATTTGTCGATCGAGTGCTCGTCTACATGATGTTAATGCACAGTGAAAAATAAAACATAAAAATAAGCACAAGCATAGAGACACCTCTATTTTATGTAGTTTGGAATCCTTGGTTTCTACTCCACGGCCTAGCGTTCTAACAGTGTTACCACTATGCTTTCTCTTTCTCGAATAATTTTCGAAGGCTGAGAAACCTCTTACAACACCTATTCTTTACAAGTAACGCAAACAAGAAAACAAAAGATACAAATGCAATAAATACAATGTAAATGAAACAATTTTACAAATGATTCTCGCTTTGCTCGCTTTATAGTTGCTTTGGATTACCTTTTGAAGGTATGAAAATACAACAATACTCTCATCTAAAACTCCCACGAATTGGCATACGAAATCATCCACAAAATCCTTTTTTATAGGGTTCTTGTCGTGATTGGAAACCGCTTAACAGTCGATTGTTTATCACCATCAATTGACTATTCTTTCAGAATTCAAATGTTGCACCTGCAGAATAACTCTTCTAACTCAGCACCGGCTACAACAATTGACTGCTATTGTTACTTAAACAATCAAGTTACTGAATCAATTTAGAATTTTTTATTTGCTACAATAGTATTATACTTAATAGTCGACTGATATACCACAAACTCTCTCAAACCCAGAACTCATGGTTTAGGGGTTCATCAATTGATTGCTAGTCCATAGCAGTATACCTCTATTTCAATCTTACCGATGTTGAATTTTTACATTGCCTAATATCCGATTGATCTTAATTTATTAGGATTTTCTTTGCTTAATATCCGATTAACTTTGACCTACTAGGACTTTACTATTATCAAACATTCAATCCTTCTTGACCAGTTTAGATTTTCTTTCTTGTGCCTAACATCCGGTCCTCTATTACTTGTCACGACTTGACTTCTCGTGCCTAATATCTGATTTTTCATGACCTGACTTCTATCATTGTCAAGTGTTCAGTCAATCTTTATTCACTTGGACTTCACGTTTCATGCTAAATGTCCGATCCTTCATGACCCATTTGGTCTTTGCTCTTGTTAACTTTCTGTTGGACTTTCAACCGCTAAGTGTCTAGTCAATCGTGATTCATTTGGACTTCTCCATTATCAAATATGCGGTCAACCTTGATCTACTTGATTTTTCGTTATACCCTCACATTCAAATCAATCTTAACCCAAAGTTGATTGTGCCAACAATCTCTCTCTCTAACAAACTCTTATTTTTTTCATCGTCTCTCTCTACCGTTAAATATATTGATCAAATATCAAAATTAAACTCGAACTTGATCAATCTTACTCAAAGGTCAATTGCACTAACACAATCTCATAGTCCAATTTGCATGACCTCATTGGTCTAATCTCATTGTCTAATTTGTCCGATCCACTGGTCTAATTTGCCCGACCTGTCTGGTTTGGCTCGATTGGGCCCACCTAGCCCGCTTGCTGTAAACGAGAAGCTGATTTTCTTGCCTATTTCATGATTGGCAGAACCACAATCAGATACTATTTGACGACTGGATGTCCAATCTGCTTCTTTATTCTTTTTCATCTCAAATTCATATAGCATAAACACCTTTCAGGTGAGGATTAATCAAAGCTTATTCAGTACTGGTAAAGCTCACTTATTAGTTTGATTTTCTCAACCCCTGCTGTTCAACTTAGGGAGCCAAAATTCCATTAGTGACAATAGGAAAAGTAGAGAGTAGGCTACAGATTGTAACAAAACCAGATACACAAGAACATACGAAGATGATATTACATTCAACAGAGTAGTAGCTAAGGAACTTGGAGTTCTGTTTCTGCAGTCTTTATATAGCAATTCAACTAACTGTTATGTGTATGTTTTTTGGTCGTATCATATGATCAACCTTACCCATCATTCATTGTTCTTTGTCAATCTTAACCTTTGTGGTTCATGCATCTTTTTTCTTTATTTGTAAAATTTTCATAGAACTGGCTTCCAAGAAGGGTGATGAGCGCGTGGCGCGTGGCTGGAATAGTTCATGCGTTGGAAGGGTGGGACACACACGAATGCGGTGAAATGGTGACCAACGTGGATAGAGCATGGCGAGCTGCTCTTGCCCATGGCTTTCTTCCATTCGATACCACTTCTCCTGCAAGCTAGCTAGTAATCAATCAATCCCCTAACCAAGCAAATTGCACCTATTTCTCAACATTCCTTGCTTTTCTATTCTACCACCGGCGTGCTATTAGCTACTTTGTAATGATTATATGAACAATTGCTACTGCTGCTTCGTGAGCGAGGAGGAAATTTCCTTGTGCTAAAAAGAAAAAGGTGTGCTATTCTACTACATAACCTTGTGGCTTCAAGCATCATCTATGTAGTGCTATTCCTCAAATTACATACGGGCTTTTATTGGTTCTACATCCGCTGGTTTTGACGCGATTTAGTCGTTTACAAGTTTGAGTAGGTTGTGAGTTTGATCATAGTTATAAAAACCGGACGGATCTTGCAGTTGAATAGGAAAAAATTTGGAACCTTGCAAATTGCTCTTTTGGTTGGTATGATGTTTGAAATGTCAAGTGTCTACTTCTTCAATTTATGTCATTGAACATTGTTGCCTTTTTTTTGTTTTGTTTTTTGGGTTTGGCTTAGATGCTCTAAATCAATCAAGTTGTATTTATTATTTAAATATTTAATTTATCAATATTTTTTTTAAAAAAATTATGGTTTAGTTAGTTAACCTAGGGTTAATAATCGATTTGAAATTCAACATTTAATTATGGCTAATTAGTTATTTGCCATTCAACCCTAAAGTCCCATTTCCGAAAACTGAAAAAGGAAGAAAAAATATGCCCTAGGGAAAATGTTTGAGTTTTTTTTTCCTTCTCTTAGAAGACATTCTATAAACAATTAATTATCTTTAAATTCAACAATGACTGATTAAGAACTATGTTCGACGACATTTGCAACTCATTCATATTAATATATATATTTATCACGCATATTTATTATTAAATGCACATTTAAATATTTAACTTTGATAAAATCAAGACACTCAATACTTTTAAGTATTTGCCTGTGGACAGTGGCGTACGGAGAGTCGGGTTGTAAATGAAGTCTAGTTAAATTTTATATTATTTAAACTTATTTCATAAGCTAAGTGAATAAGTTATTAAAATAATTGTTCAAATTTAATTTTATTTTTTTATTCAAATTTAAGTTTGATTTGAGTTAAACATGAGTTGAATTAATTATTTAGATGTTATTGAATTCCTAATTAATTAATTTGTTTGTTTAAAATTTTTATATTTTTAAATTTATTTGATTGGTTAATAAATTTAATATTAAAGCTTATTATTATTTTTAATTATTTACAAATTTAATAAGAGATTTATTAATAAGTATGATTCACATAAATATATTTATGTTCATGAATATTTTGTGGTGTTAGGCCGTCCTCTTGGCTCATTTGCATTTTGTGGTGTTAGGCCGTCTATGAAAAATTTATGTAAGTCAAGTTAGTTATTTTCAAGTGAACGAAAGGTATAAATATTTAAGTTTTTTAATGAACAATACGGTACGATGATAAGAAATAGGATGAACTCCCATGCAATATTAAGGTTCGAATTTCTCGCAAAATATATATATATATATATATACGGTATTTGAATTACTTATGATGTTGGAACATGATCTATCTGTATTTTTCATATTTATTCTAGTTATCAGCGAAAACTTTCATGGGATAGGATCTGTCGTCATCTTCAAAATTAATCGGTTCAAGAGTTAGATTTTTTTTTTAAATTAATATTATTTATGAAGAGTTATAATCTTTGTTACATTAATAAATTGAATCTGTATAGATTTAAACTTATTAATGAGTTATTTGAATATCAAATTTACTCACGATTATTATTATTATTATTATTATTATTATTATTATTATTATTATTATTATTATTATTATTATTATTATTATTATTATTAGATCTTGTTTTGTAAGGAAAAATGAAAAGAAAAGAAAAGAATACTTTTGATAACGAAAGTAACGTCCTTATTCTCCCGTAACCAAATCATTTGGTATTTCACGACGTTAGATTATTGACTGATCTAATTACACAATCTATTTTAATTTGATTTAAAACACAATTAATCAGGATAAAGCTTATTAAAAATAAATTGACATAAAATAATTTTTTTCTCTAGTCAATTCATTTTAAAATATTAGTAATTTTTATAAAATAATTTAATTAATTATTTAAAGAGTTTAACCAATTTTATATTTTATGAAAGTATTTTTAAAATAAATATACAATTATTTTATATTAGTTTATATATATTTTTGTTATCACATGACACGGCGTCTTAAAAATTGGCATCCTTTTTAAATTTGACATCATCAGTCACAAACAACTCAAACTTAGTTTGTAACTCTTAATTTATACAGTATGTGTTTTTTTTTAAATAGACTTTTGAAATTTAAAAGTTGAACGCTGATTCACGTTTTGTGATAAAAAAAAACAAAGTAATCGAATACGTGCACACATTCTTTTAAAAAATTAAATATAATGGAGAACAAATTAATGAGACATGAGCTCATATCATATTCAAGTTTTATGATTTTATCAATGTCTTGCAATCCAAAGGTCATATATTATAAATTTGTAAGGCATTCTAATGGTTAACCGATATTAACTACTATATATTATAAAAGTGATTTTTTTCTAATAAGATGATAGATTTAAAAAGGTTGATGGTTGGATGTTGAACTATGAGTATTTTTTAATTTATTTTGATGATCGATATAAAATTTTTGTAGGATGGAGTCGGTCACTTTTAAAATTAATCGGTTAAAAAAATTAAATAATTATTAAAAAATATATTATAAATTTATATTCTGTGTTTGACAAGACCATAGTGACAAGAACATTTAGAGTCAATTCTAATAAAAGTATTTGTTCAGCATAATTAATTTTAAAAAAAATCTGACAGTGATTGTTAGATCACTTGGCACTTTTCAAATTTATCTTATGATTGATAAATTTTTTTTATGAAGTCGAATCAATTATCTTGAGGATTAAATAATTTGAAAAAGTTGAATATATATATATATATATATATATATATATATAAAGGTTAAAATTTATATTTTGTGTTTCTAGCTTTCAATTATTATGCTTTATTAGATCCAATAATAGTTTTAAAGTGGTATAACATATATTACTAAGATTTGATATACCTCAATACTACAATTTTTAAAAAATAAAAAAATATATTTGGTATTGCGATTTAAAGCACCCAAATGTTATGATATCAAAAAGTATATATATTATAAAACTAATATAATTTACTCCAACAAAATTTATAGTTTATATATTGATCAACTTAATTATATTACTACACTTTTGTTGAGAGTGGACAAAATCATTCATCTTATTGTCTTTAACATACTAACTGTCAACCTCACTAAGTTGTTAATTATTTTGCATATAAAAGGACACATCCAAACAATATGTGGCATAGCAAATGGCTACCCTGCCAGGACCCCTCACGCAATGGCCATGGCAGAAGCTTGGCAACATGAAGGTGCATCTCATGCATGCCAACAAACTTCGTCCTGATCATACATATCTAAACCCTCAATTGCTGCAAATAATCCTGATGCATATCTCTGTTTTTTTTTTTTCTTTTTCATGTAAGTATTTGCTGTTGGCTCCATGGCTGGCACACAGCGTGCGAAACTTCATGGTGAGAAAGCCAGGCGATCGGGTCGCGTTGGACCTGTTCGTCTTCCCCATACTGCTGCTGCGGCTACTGCTCGGCTAGCTCTGGATCACCGTCTCCCGTCTCAAGACGGCCAGCAGCAAGCATCGGATAGTCGACAAAAGTCTCGAGTTCGAGCAAGTGGACAGAGAAAGGAACTGGTAACTTATCTGTTTTCCTGCTATTTCCTTAACTTTTAATTTCTTGTCTTGCAGAAGTAAGTAAGTAAGATCAAGAGTTGTGGGCGATGGCAGGGATGACCAGATCATCTTGACGGCTCTCATATTTTACATGGCAAATCTGCTCATTCCTGGATTGCCACATTCACCGTGGTGGGACTCTAAAGGAGTTCTACTCTTGGCAGCTCTTCATACAGGTCCCGTGGAGTTCCTCTACTACTGGTTTCATCGAGCTTTGCATCACCATTACCTCTATTCCCGTTACCATTCTCATCACCACGCTTCCATCGTCACTGAGCCCATAACATGTGAGTTTCCAGCTGATGGAATGGAGAAGCTAGCTCTTAACTTGTTTAATTACTTTGCTGGCTGTTGCAGCTGTGATCCATCCGTTTGCTGAAGAGCTAGTTTACTTCCTGCTCTTCTCAATTCCTCCAGCAGCTCTGGTTTTAACTGGAACAGCTTCATTCGCAGCAGGATTTGGATATTTGATTTATATCGATTTCATGAACTACATGGGGCACTGCAACTTTGAGATGGTGCCGAAGTGGTTGTTCAATGCCTTTCCCCCTCTGAAGTACTTCATGTACACTCCCTCGTAAGTATATATTAATGCTATAGGTACCCACTTACAGTACAACTACTTATAGTGAATTGTTGGCTTCTGCAGTTTTCACTCCCTTCATCACACCAAATTTCGAACTAATTACTCATTGTTCATGCCCATATATGACTACATATATGGGACAGTGGATGAGTCTTCGGAAGAGTTGTACGAAAAGTCCTTGATAAAAAAGGAGGAAATTGTCGATGTTGTTCATCTGACACACTTGACCACTCTGCAATCCGTGTACCATTCACGAATTGGCTTTGCCTCATTAGCTTCTAAGCCATAAAGCAATAACCAGTTCTACTTGTGGATTCTGTTCCCCTTCTCATATGCATTGGTGTTTGTAGCTTCGATATTTGGGACTACCCTCACCGTAGAGAGGAATAAGTTAAAGAAACTGCATATGGAGACATGGCTGGTGCCGAGATTCACTTTCCAGTATGCATGTATCAGCAACTGGGAAGAACAAAATAAATGACATGATTGAAAAATCTATATTGGAAGCAGATAAGATGGGCACAAAAGTTATAAGTTTAGGTCTGCTAAACCAAGTAATGTCTAAAATAATCCTCTCTTAATTCGCATTTGTTTAGTTTAATTCAACTTTCAATATAGCGAAAGCTTTACTGCAAAATCATGATTCCAGGATGATGAATTGAATGGATATGCTAGGCTTTATGTTAAAAGGAATCCCCTGCTGAAGGCAAAAATAGTTGACGGAACTAGCTTAGCAACGGCAGTGCTTCTCAACCACATCCCGGAAGAAACAGAGACTGTTCTTCTCGTAGGAAGAGTTTCTAAGTTGGCTCTCTCTTTGTGCTTGGCCTTGTCTCGTAAAGGAATCAAGGTTATTCTTTTTTTTTTTTTCACTTGGAAAACGCACTTTGAGTCAAAAGCTTGTTTATTTAAAAATTTTCTGAGTAAAAAACACACCTGTGGCAGGTAGAGGTGGAGGACAAAGAAAAATACTCAATTTTGAAGCAAAAAATGGCACCTGAACTTGAGAGCTTGTTGGTTTTACCAGGGCGTTGTGAAAGCGAGGTAGTGGCCATTTTCAGTCACCTCTGTCATTGCCATTCCGTTACGTCACTTTTAATTCACATGCAGATATGGCTGTGTGGCAATGGAACCAGTGAAAAGAAACTGCAGGAGGCTAGAGAAGGGACTCATTTTATTCCCATTTCTCAGTTCCCTCTAAATACGACACGTGGAGACTGTTTTTATCACTGCACACCTGCAATGCTGGCCCCAAAGGCGTATGAGAACCTGCACGCTTGTGAGGTATAACATACCTCATTCATCACACCTATTTAGCTACTACTCATTTGGTCCCACTAACTTAACTAGACCTTCGGCCCACACTTTCAATCTAACTAACCCATTAGTTTGCTTGTCCTGATTCGTTTGACTAAAACATGAGTAGGACATATAACGGATATGAAATGATCGATTTAATTTTATAAATTTTTTTATTAATTATTAAAATAAATCAGAAAATATTAATAAGGACTCATCTAAATAATAAGTATTTTTAGATTCATTTTTTATTGGAAGAAATTTTTTCTGTAATATACCGTAGCTGAGATTCGAATCTTAGATCTCTTAGTTATTCATTTGAGGACATAACTATTGCACAATTACTCCAGGGGCATTGGTTAGGCCCTCTAATAAATATTCAAGGAATCTAAGATTCGAATCTCAACTGTAGCGCACTATAAAAATTTGTTTCTCCAATGAAAAATGGGTCTAAAAATAATGGTCATTTGAATAGATTTTCATTAGCATTTTTTAATTTATTCTGATGATCGATAAATTTTTTTCATGAAATTAAATCGATCACTCAAGTATAATATTAATCATTTCGTTTGACTAGCCCACCTAACTTAATAGATCTCCATGCTTCATACTGGCTCAATCAATGGTCCGTATATATCAACCTGCTCAATTTACCTAGTTTGAGCAACTATCCCTGGCTACTCAACTTGATCAACCCGTCTAATTCGCTTGACCCCATTGATCAAATTTAGTCGTCTAATCAACGTAACAGTTCAACTAATTCGTATATGCAATCTTGCATCTCTTTGTTCTCCCGACAACGATGTATCTTTTCTATTGTTTTTGTAAATTTTACATAGAATTGGTTGCCAAGAAGGGTGATGAGCGCGTGGCGTGTGGCTGGAGTAGTGCATGCGTTGGAAGGGTGGGACACACACGAATGCGGTGACGTGGTGACCAACATGGACAAAGTTTGGCGAGCTGTTCTTGCTTATGGCTTTCTTCCATTTGATGCCATTTCTCTTGCAAACTAGTAGTCACACATGGAAAAGGTGTCTTCCATATATATAAGGAATAAGTCTTGTTCATGATATATAAAAAGAATATATAAGATAATAACAAATATTGAGAGTTTTGTTAAATTATATAACAAAAATACATGGTGAATAAATGAGAAAATAGATAAAAATAAAATGTATACCTATAATAAAGATTAAATAAATAGTAATCAAAGTGTCTCTAATATGCTATTCTACCATAAGGATTATAAAATATAAAATTCAAGATTCCCTTACAATAGTAATAATATTTTAAGTGTCCAAAATGACCCTAAATATTTTCATTTTATTGTTAATTTGTTTTACAAGTTAAAGTATCTATATTTGACCATCTAAATTATCATTTAGAGAAGAACGAGTAGAGCTAGCACATGCCAGTGTGGGTTTCAATTCTTTGCGATAACACCACCACCACACACCGTCACTCCCGTTTATAAATCAATGTCTCGATTCCGATCACAAGAACTTCTCCGACTACCTAATCTCCCTTCTTTCTCAAAGCTCCAAGGGAAGCGTGGTTCTGCGAGTTCGTCGTCTCCAACTCCTCCCCAAGCAAATGACCTATAGCTATTCCATTAGTCATTCCTCGTGCTTCGACGTGGTCTTGTGTTGATCAGTCTCCTAAGATTTGCCTTGTCGTAAGTGTTGGATCGGGTGGATCAACTAGAGTGGGGTGAATAACTTGTAAATGAAAATTCAACTTCTCTTGCTACTTACTTAGCAAGGATATACATATTAGTTAATAAATGACATAAAAATAAAACTAAAGAGGCTAAGGAATTTACTTGGTTTGCAACTAGGAAGTTGCTAATCTAAGACAGTAGAAAAATACTAAAGTCTCCTTCAAACAATGTCGGAGGCGGAGAAGATAGTGTGTTGTCTAAATTAGAGGACATAACATCTATTTATAACAAAATGATTGAAATTACCGCTTTATTGATGTAACACTTTTGGGGGTGCCCCGAATGATTGGGGGCGCCTCCATTAGGTTGAATCATGATTCATAGCCAACGTTCAGCTATTTGGCAGATTAGGGGCGCCTCCCAAGCATCTGAGGAGCCTCTAACGGCTGACGTGACCTTCACTGCTTATCTGCTTCGCAACGACTTTCTGGCATCCGAGGCGCTTCCAATGCATCTGAAGCGCCTCCAGCGGTTGTCGTCCGAGGCACCCTCAATCACCTGAGGTGCTTCAAGTTTTCAGGGCGCCTCTAGTCAATCAGAGGCACCTAGAATGATCAACTTACGAGTTAACCATTCGCTTCTTAGCACGTTTGGGTGATGGTTCGGCCGTTCGGAGTTGAGCTTACCCGAACCCAACTCCGACCTTCTCCTTGAGTAGTTTTTCTCCTGGCTTCTCGTCCCTCGGATACACCTCGCACACCCTTCTCGCTCCACCGATGTATTCTTCCGTAGCTTCTTGTTCCTCGGATGCACCATGCCTATCGACTCGCTTCCTATGCCATTCTTCTCGCTTGCTGCATCTTCCTCTCAACTTCTTATGTTCCTTAGTCCCTGCACACTTAGACACAAGACATCAAAATAACACATGCCCTAATTTAGCTCGGTTGATCAATATTAAAATTGACCCGGGATACTTAATGCATCCACACCCGCTTCTGTAAAATCAATTACTACCCTAAATTTTATATTTTTTGTCAAAAAACCACTTGCATCAAATTTTCTTTCAATTCTCTAAATTTATATTTATACTACAATGCTTCTCCATTAATAGAGAATGAAATTCTTTACCCAAAAAATAAAATAATATTTCTTTTCAATCTCTCTCCTTTCTAAACTCTCCACTATTATAAATATAATAATAAAAAATAGAAAAGAGAGAAGAAAATAAAAAAAATAAAGATAGAGAAATTAGTGCGGTGAAAAGTGATTTTTTAGGATAGCAGATGTGGTGTGTAGTGAAAAGTGATTACCTAAATTTAATAAAGTGGATGATTTATCCCAAAATTTAGAAATATGATAGAAAAGTTGGTGTGGATACTCTTACAATCTCTCCCTTTTTGTTGTGCATCAACCCGAGTTTAAGTTAGGAAAAATCAAATATAAATTGCATCAAAAAATAAATTTATAAGCACAACATAAATTTTGCAATATTAATCCTCTCTCTAAACTTACCACTCATCAATTCTCTCCCTTTGATAACATCAAAAATATGGAAAAAATCAAAAATTGCAGTTAAAAAAATTTGAAATTTTTTTTATAGGGGATATACACAAGTGATACAAGTTAGTATAATTTTACCATACTTATTTTTCGAAGAATATCATTTTAAAGAATTAATCTTTATATTTGCCATAAAAAAATATGAAAATTATTTTTAATTTTTGAAAAATATTGATTTTTTTTTTCAATTTCAAACATAATCAATCTGATAAAAAAAATTCACGAGAAATTTTTTTTATTATCATGAGAAAATATTTTTCTTTACAGAAATAAATATTTTCTAATAAAAATACTTAAAATTAGAATTTGACATCGAAAATCAAGTTTTTCAAAAATCAATCTCCGAAATTTTTTAATTTTAATTTTTATTATAAAATTCATAAAAAATTATGCAATGGTCAATTTTTTTTGAAATTTGTTTTACTTACTGAAAACATGATTGTTTATCATAAAAAAATAATTAAAAACTAAATAAAATAGAACAGAAAGTTTACTAAAACTAATTTTGCCAAAAATATTCATAATTCAAATTAATCAAGTTCTAGCATGCAAATAAAAATAATCTAATAGGCTATAATATATTTTGGACCCCAAAATAAATTATTACCTACTGTATTAATTAAATATTTTCTCAAAATATTATTTTTTGTAATTTTTGTAATTTGGCCACTATGATTTCTAATATACCAATTAAACACTCCATAATTTCTAACAGAAATATTCAAGAAAGAATTTCTAATATTTTTTCCTAATTCTTGTTGTTGAGTCTCCACTAAATTTGTTAATTTAGCATTTTCAATTTTTAATTTATCAAATTCTTTTAATGAACGTGCATTTGCTAAGTTAATTGTTAAGTCAATGTTGTCATTTTTTAATTTTACATATTAGTTCTTAATTTGCATAAGGTTCTAAACATCATTTTAATGTCATCATATAATTGGTTAGGAGGTAGAAGACGTACCTCACTTACCATGTCGGATTCGTAATTGGATGCTCCCCCTTCGTCATTGCTTTCTTTTGAAGTAGCTCCCCCTTCATCGATGCTTTTCTCTTGGTAGTTGACCGTTAGTGCTAGTCCTGCGTATTTTTTATTCTCGAACTCTTTAGACGATGAGTCACTCCATCTCGCCATGAGATTCTTGTGCATGGACCTTCTTTGACCGTTTGTTCATTTCTTTTTCCTTGCTTTTTAATTTTGAATAGTTGTCCTTGATATGCTCTTTTTCATTGCAGTTGTAGCATCTCACTTTCTTTTTTCCTCGTAGAAGTTTCTTAGCCTGTGTCTTACCAAAGTTGTTAGAATTAAAAAACTTTTTAAATTTTCTTACCATGTATGCTTCTTCATCTTCGTCAGGTGATGACTCTGAAACTAGTTCATCCTTTTTAGCTTTTAATGCTAGGTTCTGCTTGACCTCTCTTCATTTCTTAAGCTTCCACATCTTGACTCGTGTAATTCAAAAGTAGAAAATAATTCTTCTAAACTACTTATCTCGAGGTCTTTCAAAATATAATATGAGTCTACAATCGAGATCCACTCTTGAGTTCTTGGAAAAGAATTTAGAGCGTATTTGATTGAGTCTCGATTCGTTACTGTTTCTCCGAGGTTGGTGGGTCCAGTTATCAGCTCCTTGAGCTTTGCGTATAGTTGAGCCACATTTTCTCACTTTTCCATCCGAAGGTTGCTTAGCTGATTTTTTAGCGGATCTCATCTTGCTAGCTTGGCTTCCGAGGTTCCTTCATGCAACTCTAGAAACTTCTCCTAGAGTTCTTTTGCGAAGATGT
>JBBUKS010000100.1:3612485-3623705 GCA_038050645.1 Hedychium gardnerianum
CATAAAAGCAATCAAGAGTACCAAGGCATGCATGCAAGTCATTAAGAGTCCATATGCATGCATGCAAGCATTTTAGAAACTCTTAGTCTTCCATACCTAATTATTCATACTTAAAGAAATTTAAACAACTCTTAGTCTTCCATACTTAATTGATATTCTTCCAACCATCATGCAGAGCTTTAATGTTCATGCAAAACTCTTCAGTTCCCCATGTAAAGCTTTAATGTTTCTCATGCGAAGCTTTAATGCTCTTTAATGCCCCATGCAAAGCTGAATTATTATGAATCCCTATCACATGGATTAGGCCTTGACTAGCACTTGGGCTTAACTTGGTCTCTTATTGCTCATAGTCAGCCCAATATTCCTTGATTAGCCCATTTAGTGCTTCCTTGAAACGTTTTGCCCGAAGTCTTGTAATTGAACCTTTTAGAAGTGACAAAGGATCTCTTGTAGATTCAGCCCCAATCCGACGACCAACCCTTGGATATACATCAGTTTGGAACAAGATATTAAAAAGGGAAAAGTATATTGAATTTTTATATGACCTTATATTAGCTAATACTTACTGAAGTAAGTAATGAGTCTCATCTCTTGCATAAGCACAACACCTATACCAATACTAGAAGCATCACATTCGATTTCAAAAAATTTAGACAAATCTAGTAGGACTAGTAAAGGAGCGGAACTTAGCTTCTCTTTCAAGATGTTGAATGCCCTCTCTTGCTCCTCTCCCCATTTGAAGACTTATTTTTCTTGATGACTTCAGTAAGAGGGGCTGCGATATTACTAAAATTACAAACAAACTTTCTATAGAAGCTAGCCAAATCATGGAAACTCCTCACTTGGCTGGTTGTGGTCAATGTTGGCCATTCTTGGATTGCTTTCACCTTTTCCTCATCCATCTCAATGCCTTTAGCACTTACTACAAAACCAAGAAAGACAACTCTTTCCATACAAAATGAGCATTTCTTGAGGTTAGCAAAAAGTTCTTCTTCTTTTAACACGCTCAAAATAAACCTTAAATGGATGACGTGCTCTTCTAAGCTTTTGCTATAAATCAAAATACACTATGACAAATCTTCCTAAGAAAGCACGCAAAACATGGTTCATTAACCACATAAAAGTACTAGGAGCATTAGTTAAACCAAAAGGCATTACTAACCACTCATATAAGTCATTCTTGGTTTTAAAACCAGTCTTTCATTCATCACCTTCCTTCATCCTAATCTGATATCCACTCCTAAGATCAATTTTTGTGAACACACAAGAACCATGCAACTCATCAAGCATATCATCAAGCCTAGGAATTGGGTGATGATACTTTACCGTTATGTTGTTAATGGCTCGACAATCCACACACATCCTTCATGTCCCATCCTTTTTAGGAACTAGTAACATAGGGACTGCACAAGGACTCATGCTTTCCTGAACATACCCCTTCTCTAGTAATTCAGTAACTTGCCTTTGAAGTTCCTTTGTTTCCTCCGGATTGCTTCTATAGGCAGGTCGATTTGGGATGGAAGCACTGAGTACGAAGTCGATTTGATGTTCAATTCTTCGACTCAGAGGCAAACCATGTGGAACCTCTTCAAGAGAAACATCCTCGAATTCCTGTAAAAGAGAAACAACAATACTTTGCAAAAAATTGTTAAAATCGTTAGAGCTCAAGAGTGCCTCCTTATACAAAAGTATAAGAGGCAGCTGATTTGAAAACAAAGCTCTTTTGATCTTTTTTTTTTTTGCATAGAAGCTATTTTCCTTCCTCTTTTTTTTTCCTCTCCATTCACAGTTTTCTCAATTTTTCTTTCTTTCTTTTCAGCTCTTTTTGAATCTTTTCTCTCATTTTATTTTTCTCTCCTCTTTTCATTCGCTCTTTGTAATTTTAGTTGATCCTCCATAACTTGTTTTGGAGTCAAGGGTACAAGAGTAATAGGTTGTTCCTCCCGAGTAAAGAAATACCTATTCGTGAACCCATCATGTGTTGCCTTTCAATCAAATTGCCATGGTCTCCTCAACAATAGATGGCATGCATGCATGGGAACCACATCCACTTTATCAAAGTGAAGATGTAATATAGTCAAACCGCTAGATCATTTGTCGGCTAAAATGACCAATTATTAGATTTACTAACCATGTATTTATTGGGTCCTAGGATCCAACACATTTATAACAAACTAAGTTTTTCATGATATCTTTAAGCCCACTTGAGGGAATGTTAGGAAACTAAATGTAAATACTATGGGCCTATTTGTGAATACATGTATTAAAGGGATTAAAGTGTATATTACAATAATACATATAGGTAAAGAGGATTACCAAAGGGGAAAGATCCTAGTTTTTATAGTTAATCTTAAATATATTCTCCTATTTTTTTTCTTACTCTTCTTTGCTTTATTTATTCTTTTTTTTCACTATATCTTATTTTACACTATTTGTGCTATCCATATTCCAATAAAGACCTAAACAAATAAAATTTCACATTTGCATGCTACGAGTGTATCAAAGGGTCGAATTACGCCCTTTTATCTTTGGACCAAAAAAACATCCTATTCTCAAGCTATTAAGTCTAGCAAAGAGTCAAATTGTGGTATCCACCTCAAGGTTCAAAATGTTGAGTTGTGTCAAAATTTTGGTCTTTGACTAAAACGATATTGTTTTGGCATATATTTTGATACATGGTTATGGTAATGGATTGAATTGAAGAAGGAAAGAGACGAAGTATATGAAGGAGACATTGTCTATAATTTAAAACATAATTTTAAATCTTGTGTCATGCAGGGCAAAACATGTGAAAATATATCATTCCGGTAAATTATCGAAACTCAATATCACTCGGCACAAATAATGTCTCCTTCCTTTGCTTCATCTCCTTCCTCCAACCTCTAATCTGTCATCAACATCATACATTGGACTATCAGAATGATACTAGAATAAGATTTTTTCGATCAAAGACCGAAAATATGAGATGACTCGAGACTTTAAATCATGTTGCCAAGTGGTATCAAGTTTCGATGATCTACCGGAATGATTCATTTCGATCATTTCGCCCAACACGGTTCAAGATTTCAAACCATGTTCCACCCAACACGAGTCTCTAAGAACTCCTTAGTCTTTTGAAAAGTTTAAAATCTTGAACCGTGCCAAATTTCGACCCCGAACCGGAATGATATTTTAAGAAAAGAGAAAAACACTTGCTCACGTTCAAAAGTAGGAATAATCACAAATTGACTTTCTTATTGTTAGGAAGAGGGATAGAAAGATTTGTAAAGATTGCAAGATTATTAACTACCCAACAAAGGTTAGTAGTGTTGGATATATACCTCAAGCTAGTATCAATAGAAGAAAAATATACTTGACTCCTAGAATTAAGTAGTAAAAGTTAAAGAATGGGAAGCAAAACATATTTAAGGACAAGGTAGAGTCCAAGTATTAGGTGAAATATACTGTGACTCTAATACGACTTGGGATAAGATGGTATCAAAGTTGAAAATAATAACTAAAAGTGTACTCGGTAAGTCAGAGGGGTGTTCACATTTTGGAAGTGGAAATCTGACCTAATGGTGTGTCGGGCTAGGGAACAGGAAAGGTATTCCATGCATAGGCCAAATAGGTATGAGGAGAGTGGATCTCCCTGCCTAAGTCCTTTCCTATCTCGGAAGAAGTCATGCATGATATCATTTATCATTACAGAGAAGGAGGTGGGGGAGATGTATTCTTTGATCCATGTGATAAATGGTAGGGAACTATAACGCTACTAGGACATCCTGAAGAAAATCCTAGTGCACTAAGTCGAAGGCCTTCTGTAGATCCACTTTCAATGTACATCTTGGAGAGATTCGTTTTCTGGTGTAATTCCTCATTAATTCTTGTGCCAGGTGGATGATGTCTAATATGAGGCAGCCCTTGATGAATGATGTTTGTGCAAGGTGTAGCAGTTGAGCTATGGCATTAGACAATCTGCTAGCCAGGAGCTTAGAAATCACTTTGAACAATATTGTACAACAGGAGATGGGCGTCTTGCACCTTGCTTGCATTTGTCGTTTTTGGTACTAGAGCAATTAGAGTGTGATTCCATAATTTTAATAGTTACCCAATAGAAAAGAATTCCAGAACGACTAAGGTGAACTCATTTTTAACTATATCCCATGCTTGCTTGAAAAAATTTGAGCTGTATCCATCTGGTCCTAGGTGCTTTCGGGTCCCCTATGCTAAAAAGGGCACTCTTGACCTCCTTTGTAGTTGGGATCCTTGTTAGTTGAGCCTGCTGTTCAACTGAAAAAAGAACTCTCCCAAATTGCATACACTCTGAATCGAATGGAGCATGCTCCACCTATACCCCAAGTTGTGATTGAAAGTGTGTCACAAATATTTGTGCCACTTCTTCGGGACTAGTGGTAGTTTCCCCATCATCTTTGTCAAGAACTACAATCTCCCTCCTTTTATTGTTTCTTTTCACTAATGAGTGGAAGAAGGGAGTGTTCCTGTCAACCAACTGGAAGTATGTGTGTTTAGCATTTTTGTTGATAGAAGAGGTACTCAGCCTTCGCAAGACATCAACAATTTTCCTAGATTCTTGGTATTCCTCATCCACAGTTCCTTGGGTTAAGACCCTCTGCTACATTTCCTCTAGGTGTGCTTGTGCCCTTTTGGCTCTCTTGGATGTGATGATAACTTTGCTTGTTAAGTTGTCGTAATGGTCTTTTAAGAAGGGAGAGCTTTTGCTTCAATTTAAATTGGCCAGCACCCTCTCTTATCATTGTATCTACGAGTTCCCAATTGACTTGCACCAACTGGTTGAAATTGGGATGCGTTATCCACATGTTATAGAATTTGAAGGGCTTGGGTCGTGATCTTATGGGCTCTAATATAGAGACAATACAGGATGTATGATCTGAGACAACTCCCGATAGTCTGAATTCGGCAAAGCTGCTTCTGTCTTGCTCTAATCATATTTTGTTCACCATTGTCCTATCCAATTTGCTTACTACACACCCATTTGTCCATGTGAATTGACAACCAGTGGCATGTAGGTCCTCCATACCAGCCATGAAGACAAACTCAAAGAAATCGACTGTGGCGTAGGATGTAACATCTATCCCACCACGTTTATCAGCAAAGGAGAGCGGGGAGTTGAAATCCCCTATGATGAGGTAAGGAAATTCCATGCAAGTAGGTTATCATGATGAATCAGGTATTTATATTATATTGTCTCATATCGATAATCTTCTACTTTCAATAATTGGTTTTAATTTTTCTTTCCTATTTTTTCTTAGGTTAAAAAAGAAACAAACTAATTGTTTCGTTTGTTTTATTTTTTTTCTATTTGTTTATTTATATATACTATATTAAAAAAAATGACAACTCCATATTCATCTAGATTAATGCTTGCATTAGCAACAAAATTGTCAAAAACGTTCTTTTTCCTTATCAAAATTCATATAAAAAATATATTGTCAATTATTCTACTAAATGTTGTTACTTAGCCGTTTACTCATCTTTGACAAAATACAAATCTATGTATTTAATTTCCATACATCATTTTTATTAATCTTCATTGATGACAACTTTAAAAGCTAAAATGTAAAATGATATTTAATTTAATTAGGTTAAAAAATAAAATTATGGTAACTCATTTTAATTTCTCTTTGTATAAGAATATTAATCAACTCCTTATATTGGAATATTTGTGAGACTTTGATTTACCTCCTCCGTGTTGGTCCTGGGACGGACTGGCGGGGGCGCTGGGGGCGAGCGTTTCGCCTTTTGCCACAATATTTGATGACATCTAAAGCCATTTTGTTGGCAATGTAAATTAAGACTTTTATACCGTATTAATATTATTATGGTAAGAATAGGTTGTCAATGAAATATCTAGTGAATAAATTTGATGTTTAATTTAGTAAATATTTATTTATTGCATGTAATGAGATTAATTAAATAAATAAATTTAAATAATTTATTAAATTAAATTAAAAAAATTAAATTATAAATTTATTAATGTTGATAAATAAAAATTATAATTTATTTTAAAATAATATTCATGAATAATATTTATAAATAAAACTAATCAATGATATTCATCTCTTAATAAAATTAGAAATAAATAAATTTATAATATTAAATTTATTAATCAATTAAACAAATTTAAAAAAAAATAAAAAAAATCAAACTATAAATTTCTTTACGCGATTTTAAATCCCCATTAAAGTAACGTGACCCCGGCAAAACCGCTTACGTGAGTTGCTGCCGGAGGAACAGCCACGAGCCATCGCCGGTTGGATAATAAATTTGATTAAGTTTAATTATCATAGATTAACCAGCTTGATTAATGATATTTATTAATTTATTAATACATGGATTAATTGACTAATTACTTGATTACTGATGAGGATTACAAGTAATTAATAAGTTGTAGATTTATTTGTTATTTGATTTAAATCTTTTAATGGATTAATTAATTAGATTAGTTATGAATTACCGATTAGTTGTTTAATTAATATTTAATCAATAAATTAATTGAATTAATTATAAGTTGAGTAATTGGATGATTTTTTTAATGGATTATTTAGTAGTTCGAGGTTATTAATCACATGATTATTAAATTGAATTAATTGATTGAATCAAATGATTAATCAAGGTTATTAATCAGTTTAATTAAGAAATATTATTCATGATTAGTTTTAATAGATGAATATCATTGATTAATTTTATTTAAAAATATTATTAATGAATATTATTTTAAAATAATTTATAATTTATATTTATGAACATTAATAAATTTAATAAACTATTTAAATTTATTTATTTAATTAACTTTGTTACATGCGAATATAAATAAATAAATACATATTAAAATAAACATCAAATTTATTCGTATAAAAAAAGATTTAAGAGAAATTTGTGATTAAATATTAATATTATTAAATTGACTGAAAAAATAAGCATGCTTTTTTTAATCTTATAATTTTCTTTTATATCCACTTTATATTTATATTTTTAGTTTGATAATCTGTATTGGCTGAGTTATATGCATAATACTAATGAAATTTCTTCAAAGATACATATTTAGTTAACTTTTGTTATACGTTGGAATGATATTATTGTTGTTTGAGTGCGGCGAATGAAATTAACTTCACAGTAAATCTAACTCATTGTGGTAAAAGGTGAAACGTTCGTCCCCAACGCCCCCGTCAATCCGTCCCAGAACCAACACGGAGGAAGTAAATCACGAGAGCCAGACTAACCAGCCCGAACACAGTAAATCTAACTCATGCAGGGCGAGATAGAAGTCAGAGTCTCATTTTTAATCTTGATCTGTACGAGCAAATGACTTCCCTTTGAGTGAATTACGGCCGAAAGGACAAACATGCCCTCACACTTTTAGCGTTAGCGATAAGAATGAAGAACTCTTTCAATTCTGATGTTCTACTATTTAAAAAAAAAAAAAATGGCAAAAATTAGATAAGGTCCTTTTTAAAACGATTCTTAAAGGGCTGTTATTTTGATCAATATTAAATGGGGTGAGCATTTGTTTTCACGTCTGCCAATATAAAATAATAAAAAATCATCTAAATCTCAATAAAAATGTTGACTGTTTTCATATGGAGTTAAAAACAAATTTAACTGGCCACGGGGCACATTATAGTGCTAGGAGGTTAAGATAATTCTCATACAACGGGATGAGAATTCAGTTTGAACTATTCGTGATACTAAATTGTCATTCCAAAAATCATTTACGTTTTTCGAATTTATTTGATGACCGAATTATCCACCTCCAAAGACGCAAATACCTATATAAACAATAAAAAAAAAACTAAAATTATTAAAACTCAGGCCGTTTGTTCTCATTGGTTTGAAAACTTTAAATGCAAATTACTACTATCTTTGCCAAGAATATAATTTTGAAATTATAAGAGAGAGTAGAATGACTTCGACTAACTAAAAAACACCTTTTGATAAATTAAGATAAAAATGAGTATAATGAACACTTCTTTTTTTTTTCCACTGGAGCTTCATTTCAGAAACAACTTAATTCTCAATAGCCACCACCTTGTTAGGATCGATTCTTAGATTTGATCATAGGCAACAACTTGTTTGGACAGCCAAGAAAAAAAGAAGAAAAATCCTCCATAACAAATCGACAATATGATTTCGTCATACAATACAAAGAAATTCTATATCATCACTTTTGCCAATATAAGAAACAAAAATTGAAATTCTTCCACAAGGATTATGACAGAAACCATCAAAGTAACTCAACAGGACTAGAATCCACTGAGCAACTCAAAATTGAAATACCAAGAATCTTACATAAACATTTCAATTTGCAATGAGATGGTTGCCTTGAGTGTCATACCACGCATGTAGTGTTTCAACACCCACCAATCTTCTACTCGAGTTCCTGAAAAATATACATGAAAAGATGGACGAGATGTGAGCAATGAATCCCTCATGGCACAATCCGTACAAAATGGAACATCAAAATGAAGTGAGGATTTCCCTGTAGGAGCTCAAGAAACTATCTGCTGCGGCAGTAATCTTATTCTTCAGAGTGGTAACTAATCTGGGTTTGCCACCCCGCTAATAGTGTTGCAAGCACAAGACTTGTCTGAGGGCTTGTAGAAAGGCTACTGGAGGGCTGCCAAAGGGGCGAACAGAGTCGGCGGCGGAGGGTATAATTGGAGGGAGTGATTTAGCCGTACCAAATGCACCTCAGAAAATTTGCCACCGGGTTTGATGTATTAAACCATTATTAAGATTGGATGAGTTACCAAAAGCGAAAAAAGAAGCATGCTGCCTGATCAGTGGTATAAATTAATCAAGAAGCTCCTTAATTATAGTTATGCAATACCTTTTATTTCTCAAAATGAATAAAATATGATAAAAAAAAACTTGCCTTATTTTCTCAAGCTGACACAGGAAGATCGTCCAACGTGGAGGGTTATTCATCTAAAATCTCATCAATGATAGACTTATCAGATGCTCGTCTCCTCCAGCACCAAAAGCAACTCCAAACTCTGATTACCTCTCTGAATCTTCAGCAGAACAGTGTCACCAACATTATATTCTTCAAAAGCCTTTAAAAGATCTGCTCTACTTCGGACCTGGGAGAATTATCCCATTTATAAGCAAATCTAAATCACAAGCATTATCGCTAACACAAGAATCTCAATTAACAGACAACAAAGTGAAAGAAATCTGAAATTCTTGAAATGAACACTTACAGGTTTATCATTTACCGCAACAATGACATCCCCAAGAACGATGTTACCAGCAAGTCCTCTAGTAGTAGGTAGGAGACCTGCTTGGGCTGCAACACTATTACCAGGAACCTGATATGCAGAATTAAGATCCATAATTACCTTATGCCTTGAACTTTACTACATTTCACTCCGATGTATGCAGACACTATTGCAAAGAGTCCCTAGTTCATAATTAGATGTACCTGAAGTACAAGAGCTCCATTTCGAACATTAAGTTGATTAGCAATTGGATCCGGAGCTATCTCAGCATTCAAACCAGCACGCACAACCTTATATGACAAGGCAATAAGGAGTTATGAAAATAACTGGATCAATTATGCTCCAAGAAAAAGAATATATTTACTAACCAAATCAAAAGGAGCAGTCAAACAATGTCACTCAGATTGTTGGTATCTTAATCTCTTATTTATCATTTGATCCAAGCATAAAATTAAATGGTGGTAGTTTCATCTCTCACTTTATAGTCTAAAAATAAATGATACATAATAAAAAAAAAGATCGTGCGAGACTAGTTCTACATTTTGCGTTTCATTCTAGCGCTCCCCTCAGTATAAACATCAATCATGCCCATCTTGAAAGTAAAAGAAAACAAGCTAGATTAAGTGGTAAATGAGCAAATTAACATGTTCATCTTTAGAATTGGAGATGAAATTCTTATTCATCACAGTCGACTTCAAATATGTTTTGTTCACTCATGACAAATTAGATTTCCAACAAGTTCCATGGTGGTTTGATTATCAAAATGCATAAACATAAGATCAGTATGATAGAATGAAAAGTCCATCAAAAGTGCATAACACAACATCATCTCACATGTGTAATACAAAACTGTATGCTCTGTTCTGCATTAGAATGAACGACAACACTTTATTCCTTACTTTTTCATGCAAATAAAACATCCCACCAACCTGAGTATCATGAATTAGATCCGTGATCATGTTAAACCAACCACATAGTTTATATCTGAATATGACAATAGAAAATGATTGGATTTGGAACCTCTTATCTCATAAGGGGGCATTCAAATAACAAAAAGCAGAACATTATGAGGAACATAGCGAATATCTAATGGACGAATTCCAAAACTTAGGTTGTGATGCTCTGGGCTGATATGACTTCAATATTAATATGCTTCCACTCATTAGCAATATGGCCCACCTACCTAATTGGAGGTGGTAAAACTTGACCCACGAACTGATGGCAAAAGTATTCCTTATTAGAATAAGACTAGGTTCATAGCAGTGTTGAAGTGCGCATAATATCAAAATTGATAAAGCCAACTAACCTTTCCAAACTCGATTAGCTGAGGGACAATCCTTAGTACAGTTGAAGATGGGATGGCAAAGCCTACACCTGCAGAAGCTCCTGCAATATGAATAATGTTTCATTACCAGTTCACATGTCCAACAACCAACAACACCATGCAGCTAAGTGAAGCAATATAGTTCCGGACCAATAAGAAGTCTCTGCTCATGCTATTTTAAGCATTTACTGAGTGAAATTACATAAAATTTGCATTTCTTAAACCTCTCATATTTGAAAATCCTATTAAGCATTTATCTTTTATCAGCACGAGCATTCAATTATTTCTGATACCACATTGACATAGCACAAGGACAAAACCAAGCCTGAAGAAATTTTACACAATCTTATTGATTACTGAAAATTTTATATTACAATTTTTATAGATTCAATCAAGGTTTAAAATCTGGACCCGTGCCGAGATTTCGGTCCCAGACTAGAACGATACGGTTTCGGTATTGTATTATGCCGTGCCGATACGATTTCGGTATTTTTTTTATTTATATATAGTAATTATTAGATAAATATGCTTATTGTGTATAATTTAAAAATAAGTTGTATATTGATTTTATATAAATTCTCAATTATTGAACAACTTAATATTGTTAGAAAAAATAATTAAATATAGTTTTCTTTAAAGAAAATTGATCTATCA
>JBBUKS010000100.1:3640031-3656012 GCA_038050645.1 Hedychium gardnerianum
TGGTGTTGATCTTTGAATACCACCACCAATATGGTGTTGCTCTTCAAAGATCAGCATCAACGTGGTGCTAGTCTTTGAAGACTCACACCACTATGTGAAAGAATCTCAAAATGGTTTGGAGCAATACTGGAAATGTATAAAATTTATAAATAAGGACACATTTGGACTCTCGTGAGCCATGTGAATCCACAAGACTCTAAATGGATCCGATCTGAGTCCTCTAGGTCCATCAATGAGTTTTGACCAAAACTCATTGATGAACCTAAAGGGCTTAGATTTTTGAAAAAATTTCATAGGATGGAAGATGGGAGTATCTAGAATGTACATATGACATCTAATCATCATTATGAGACTCTCATAAGAAGATATGGGCGTGTGCCAAGTGACACGGATGTTAGTGCTGGTCTTTGAAGACCAACACCAACGTGGTGCTATTCTTCAAAGACCAGCACCACTATGTGAAAAAATCTTCAAATGATTTGGAGCAATTCTGGGAATGTCTAAAATTTATAAATCAGGGCACATTGGACTCCCGTGAGCCATGTGAATCTACAGGACTTGGAATGGGTCGATCTGAGTCTTCTAGGTCCATCAATGAGTTTGGACTGAAACTCATTGATGGACCCAGAGAACTTAAATTTTTGAAATATTTTCATGGGATGGAAGATAAGAGTGTCTAGAAAGATATATAGCATTCAATCATGATTCTGAGACTCACAAGAAGATATGAGCTCGTGCCAAGTGGCACGGATGCTAGTGCTGGTCTTCAAAGACCAGCACCAACGTGGTGCTGGTCTTCTAAAACCAGCACCACATAGTGTTGGTCTTCCTAAACCAGCACCAACGTGGCCTTGGGTTATCATCAGAAAGCTTAGTGCTAGTTTCGGAAGATCAGTATCAATATCATGTTGTTGCTGGTCTTCAAAAATTAATACCACGTTAGTGTTGGTCTTCCTAAACCAGCACCACAATGTTCTTAAATTTTAAAATCATTTTTAGAACTACTTTTGGGAAGGTATAGATATAGTAAATTCAAAAATAAACATCTTGTACACATTCATCCCTTCCATCACATGTAAACAAAATATAGAAATTATGACAGATACAATGAATGCACTTGATAATGTGAACACTTGCGTTAATTTTTGCAATATTCCATTCAACATTGTTAATGTATGTTGTTCTCTTACAAAAGTTGCATTTCAAGAACAAGTAGTTGGTAGCGCTGGTGGAGCTAGTGGCATTCTATAAGACCTTTTATTTTGGCGCACCTGCTGCATTTCCTTTTTACCTTCCCATTATGTCTAGACTCGATGCGTGCCTTCTTTCACCTACTGTGCTGCACAAGGCTACGGGGAGGTAGAACTGTAATGTTGTGTAAACCAATTGGCCACAATTCCTTGCTTCGACATGGGTAACTACAATCCATATAAATATCCTTCCAATTTTGTGACTCAAAATAATGCTCACAAAAACATTCTGCATCCATGTTTTGGTGTTTGGTGGCAGCAATACCATGTGAGCAAGGAATTTCAGAATCTTGAAACTCACCGTAGTTGCAACAATGTCTTTCCAAGTCAACAATGTATGTAGTAATCGATGTTTGTACTTCCATTTCAGTTTGGGTGTGTGGGTGGACTATATAATGAAAACTTCTTTGTCTCCTTTCATCTAATTCTTTCGTAGTGTAAGGTGTCAAAAAATGATAACATTTTGAAGCGTCCTCCCTACAATTCAAGAACCATTGAGCTACCTTTCTTCTAGTATTATCAATTACACTATTAATGGAAAGTTCACGTGTATCTTTGAAGACAACATTTAAACTCTCCAAATAATTGGTGGTTAGCATTATGTACCTTCTCCCACTAAAGTGTGCGTTAGCCCATCTTTTAGGATTAATTTTCTGTAGCCACTGATAGATAACTGGATATCTTGCAAGAATGGACTTCATTACATGGTCATACTTGAATATTGTATTAGCTTTTGCTGCTGCCCAAAATCAGCCTAAAGCAAACCTATCCCCAGTATCTGTTACCATGTTACAAGACAAGTGGTAGCAACATAAAGCATGATATGTAATTGGATAGACTTTTCTAATTGCTGATATAATGCCTCAATGTCTATCTGATACAATGCTCATTGACTGTGGATTGACACCAAGGAATTTTTTTACATAATCCAAAAACCACTCTCAGGCAGACCCACATTCAACTTCAGCAATACTAAAGCAAACTGGGAGGATGTTGTCATTACCATCGATTGTTGTTGCCATCAACAACACACCAGTATACTTGTCACAGAGATGTACAACATCAATTCCAATTAATTTCCGTAGATACGACCTGAATACTCTCCCACAAGCACCGAAAGCCCAAAAATAATGTTGAAAATTATTATCATCATTTCTGTATAGTGTCACATAAGAATCAGGGTCCCTAAATCTTAACTCACGCAAATACATTAGAAGATCTTTATAAGCCTGCACATAATCACCAAGACACCAACCACTTTCTTCAATGCTTTCTCCCGAGCTACATATGCTTTTTTATATGATATGGAAACATCAAACCTAGATTTCATATCTCTTTGAATATAACTTGGTTTATAGTGTGAACAATTAAGAAATTGCTCTTCAATTTGAGATGCTACAAATGTGGATGTGCGAGCTTTGTGATCACGTGTTTCCATATCGCTGCAACATTGATGTTCTTGTACATATTTTGTAACAATGAACTCCACATCTCCCCTAGCAACTACTCTCCATGTACATGGTTGATTGGAGAAAATAGCTTTAATTCTATTTAGTCGGGTGTCAACTGGATTGTATCTCATATTTTTATACATAGCGTGCATTATAAGTACATCCTTGAACTCTTGCCGGGAGAGAAAAACCTTTCCAACATAAAATTCATGTTTCTCTATAGACTCTACAATTGGCTTTTGTGTTAATCATGAATTCAATACATATGGATCATAGCCATCGGGAACTCCTCTAAGTCACTGTACTGATCTAGGTAAAAATCAACTTGGTCAAATCCGATATCATCGGCTAAGAATACTTCTGAATCTGTATTATATTTTAATTCCTCTGCAATCCGAATATCTAATCTTCTTGCTGACTCCATGTTGTCTCAAAATACTCTCCAAATACCATACAATTACTGGGAGGTACCTCATCTTCTAATAGATTTGCTTTTTCATTTAGATCAAACATCAAAACACTTGTTGTATTTCTATTTCTGTAAACGACATTAGTATTTTTACAAGATGATGAAATATTGCTTGGAGCTACATTTATGGACTGTTGAGTATCTCGTTGGTTCAAGTTATCATATAAAACCTTAGTTATGTGATTACCAGGTAATCACATAACCAAGGTTATGAGGAATAAAATATAACCTAATGTTGTTTGGTTCAACTCTAGGTAATACAATAAAAACTTGTTTGTTTGG
The DNA here is from genome assembly GCA_038050645.1 of Hedychium gardnerianum. Classification (NCBI taxonomy): domain Eukaryota; kingdom Viridiplantae; phylum Streptophyta; class Magnoliopsida; order Zingiberales; family Zingiberaceae; genus Hedychium; species Hedychium gardnerianum. The sequence goes on from JBBUKS010000100.1 coordinate 3,643,484, forward strand.
AGGTTTTAATGTATAACCTAGTTTTATATTTACTGTATTACCCTTGGTTCAACATTCCTCTTAATTATTTCTCAAAATATTAATTTCAAACCTCTTAATTATTTTTTTTTGAATATTTTTATAATATTTTGATTAATCCTCGTTTAGAGTGTAGACCATTATTTTCATTGCAATAATTTATTGGAGATATTTTTGTCTCAAAGGGTAAATATCAAAGGATATTTTTGGCAAAAAAATTTTGTTAACCCCGGAATCAACAAAAACCTCACTTTTCTAAGGTTTTTCGATTCCGGGTTGCATGCCTCTTTTGCTGACGTTTCGGGCATGGATCATTACTTGGGAATCGCCGATTACCTAAACCAAACATGGTTTTTGTTGATAGCCTTGGATGGATAACCAAAATTATCAAGAATAACTCCCAAACAACACACCCTTGTTGTATTTCTATTTCTGTAAACGACATTAGTATTTTTACAAGAAGATGAAATATTGCTTAGAGCTACATTTATGGACTGTTGAGTATCTCGTTGTCTCTCCACTAAATATGAATCAACAGAGGTCATACATGAATCAAGTTCATCAAAGATATAGTCATCCCTGAAAACAATTATTGCAATCATAACAATGGCATAGACTAAGGTATCTATAGATGGTTTATAAATATAGTTCTGATTCTCATATAACAAGTTATGGGTCCCAAGATGCATTTTTAAAAACATATTACAGAAGGTATATATGATGTGAAATTCTGGTCTTGAGACCTATAAGCCAAGTTATAGTTGCGTGCCAATTGGCACACACACTATGGTATTGGTTTCGAAAGATCAACACCACTATGGTCCTTGTATCCCGAAACCAGCATGATAGTGTTCTGTTCTCACACATGATGGTGCTAGTTTTTAAGACCAGCACCACTATAATATTGTTCTTGCGAAACCAACACCACTGTAATGCTAGTATTCAGAAATCAGCATCATAGTATTATGTTTTTTCACACAGAATGGTTGATTATCAAAGATCAGCACCACTATGGTGTTGTTCTTATAAGAATAGGACCACTGAGTTTTGAAAGTTTTAAAACTTTTTGATCACTGTTGTGAAGGCCTTAAAATAATAAAGGGGGGCACATTTGGACTCTGATACATCTAATAAACTCACAAGAGTCGGAATGAGTCCAATATGAACTATCTAAGTCCATTAATGGGTTTTGATCGAAATTCATTGATAGACCTAGGAGACTTAGATTTTTGAAAAGTTAACATATAACGGAGGAGATGAGTTTGTAGAAGGTATTTACGATATTCATTCCTGATTCTAATATCTCTAGGATATATTATGTGCATGTGTTAATTCCCTTGAGGTATTTATGATGTTGGTCTTCTTAAACCAGCACCACTATGTTATAAAAGTTTAAAAATCTTTTGATCAATGGTAGGAATGCTTCAAGATGATAAATGAGGACATATTTGGACTGAGAAGCAATGAAGAAACCTACACAATTTGGAATGGGTTCGATCGGACCTTGCTAAGTCCATCAATGAGTTTAAAATGAAATATATTAATAGAACTAGGGATTTAGATTTTTGAAATTTTGACATAAAAATTTTACATAAAAAAAATACATTTATCATATTCAGTATGATACATATATGAGAAATTTTAAAGAGAATCGATGAGAAAATGTTAAAGGAGCTGCTATGCTGAAATTTTTATGAGTTTTCTTTGAAGAACATCAAATCTTCAAAGTGTCGAAGTTTTAACTAAGTCAAAGTTTTATACTATTTTTTAGAATCAAGAATTAGGGTTATTCTTTCCGTTGTAATGTGATGGAACACTTGCGTGTAAAACATAATAAGTAAGGTAATCATGTGGCTAAACTTGACTTCATGCATCTGAACCAATAAAAGTATTTTTTTTATTTTTTTTATTTTAAATATAGCACGAATGTTAGAAAAAATGGAAATAAAAAATTAATAGAGAGTAAAAAAATAAAATAAAAATGTATCTTTTGAATAATTTAAATATTATATATATTTTTTAGAAAATTATCGTAAAAAAAATTACTTCGAATCATTGTTATTTGACTCGATCTGTTTAGGTCGAATTGTTTATTTTCTGCCCACTGATTTGTAACATTTATTGGGGACGTATGAAGTCCCTGGTTTCCTTCCCTCCCAACGGCAGAAAAGCCATCGGCCGATGGCTGACAAGGTCGAGAAGGTTCTGGAAGAACGCATTGAGAGAAGGACCGGCCACAGGACCAGGAGGAGAACGTGGCATGTTGATGGGATAGAAACTGATTCCTCCATTCTCACTTTGTTTTTTTCTCAAGTAGTGATTCCAACGCGCCTCCGTACAACTGATCTTGCATTTGCTTTTCTTGCTCTTCGTCAGGCTTGAACGCGTTGTGCTCGCGCGGCTGATGATGGCTAGTGAGATGGTTAGGAACATCGTGTGTTTAATCTCCAGCAGCTCATGTAGGCACGCGAGGTGTTCGGTGGATTGCCTTGGCGCAAGAAACAGGGATGTTGAAGTTTTCGTACAAGAATTTTTGTTCTTTAATCTTTGTTGAGTCAGCCCGAGACACGCCATCGTGCTTAGCATGACGAATCTTAGCCGTATCAGACCTAACGCGATCCACCAAGAACAGCCAAAAGACTTGTGCAAAGGTAAGCATTCTTAAATTCAATCATCGAATTGACTATCTCTCCTTAATGACCTGATTAGAACAACCATCAAAGGTTGAAAAAGAAAAAAAAAAAGGAAAAAAGAAAACAGGGATGCCAAACACCAAGAGAAAAGTGGCATGCAGAGGTTGCAAGTTGTATCTGCTGCATAGCGATAAGATAAAAATACACTTGTTTTTGTGAAGTGGTGTTGGGTGCTCTGAGAAAAGAACTTACATTGCACTCCAACCTGGTTCATCACCTTCTTCCTATACATCCTAGCTAAATATCTCATCCCACTTTCTTTTCTTTTCAGAAATGGTGCATTCTCTTTCTGGACTCAGCATGCATCAGCAAACCATTCAACCAATTAAGAGCTGATATATTTATAAAAACACGATGAAATTGGTACCATTTCAATTGAGATGATTGTTTCAATTCTATAAAAAAAAATTATTGATTGTCGAGATTAATTAAGAAATACTCACGGCAAATAACTTAGAAGCTCAGTATTTTGTGATTGTGCATCTCATCTGAAGGAAAAATCTCTACAAATGTATCGTATCAAATCATGGATGTCTGAGTGATAATTTGATATTCTTTCGTTGCACCGTATCCCAGGGGCTAAGAGCTAATATATTTGCTAGGATATATAGTTGATTGCTCACACGAATATAGCTGAGATGATAAGTGGATGAAAGTTTATCACTTGAGGTCGAGAGATTAAATCTCGGAATTGACGGGACGTAAATCTCTATATCTCATGTAATTCACCTTCATATCCATTTGTCTCATCAGTTACTATGATTTAATTTTTTTATATTGATTTTGAGATGAATTAACGAGGGCGCCGGAGATGAGTACTTTATTTTTTTGTCACTAGAATATATAATTGATTGAGTAGCATGGGGCTATATTGGGAGTAGCTGGAAAGGATTTTGATGGAATGTTCATCAATGGCACTACATAAAAGGAGTCCTCGTGACAATACTATAGAGAGGCCGACCTGCCTTAGGTGTTACTGATCTCATTGGCCTTCTCTCAGCTCCTTGCTTCGTGCTGCCATGGAATTCCAACAAGTAGTCATCTGCTGCACCATCATCATAGGAAATCAAGTAAAAAAAAAAATCTAAACGCAATTGTTCTGTTCTTTCTGGGTGTCGAGATTTGTTCAGATTGGAGAGAGAACTGGTAGTTCCTAATGATGCTGTTCAGGTGCTTGTTATCTCGCATTGTTTGTTCTGTTAAGCTTGAACCAAATATAGTTTTAAGCTTGTACTGTAGCAGTTGGTGGCCGTCAGACATTAATATTTGCAGACACCTTCATCATGTGTAACTAAACTTTGAATCTTCTTTTTTTATATAAAAAAATAATTAACCCCGTGACATCAAACTTAGGCGACCGATCCAGTTCCACATAAATTATTTATCAATTACCAAAATAAATTAAAAAATACTAATAAAAATTCATCCAAATAATCAATCTTCTTAAACTTTGGATCTTCTTCATCATGTGTAATATATATGTATACATGTTCAAACCAATGATACACTCAATTATCTTTTGATCGAATTTCAAGTATTAAAATGCATTATATAATTTTTTAGTTAGTGCTAAAAATTTGTCATATTACCTCAAAACAACTAGTGTCAAAACTTATTTAAACCGATTAATGTGAATCTTAACTTCACTTTCTATAAAGCTAATTCATTAGCTGTAGATGGCTTGATAAGTCTTCACTTGAGTACCTCTATTCAAAGAATAACTAGGAGGTCGTCTAAAACTGACCCATCACTGACTAAAAATATAATCTTGCATAGAATCAATGGAGAGAAAATTCATGTAATCCATCTCAAATAGATGAAATGGCTTGGTGATGATGAAATATTTTTGTCTCTATGAGCAAAGGATATTCAATGTAGTTCAACTGAAATTGCATTAAATTTCTAGCAATTTAGTCTTACATCCAACAACAAACACACTCCGCATATTTTTTACTCACCATTGTAGTCAATTTGGGCAAATATTGGATTGGCAAAAATGTCTACATACTTGAAACTAAAGTTTTTTTTTCTTTCTGTTTTCTATTATCTTTTACATTCCACCATTGAAATGGAAATTGAGGCTCTTCCCTCACATGTGACTAGAACCAGGAAAAAAAAATTTATCATCACCACATTTGAATGAATCCATCACTTGTCACCAAGAAAATTTTACACTGATAATTTAGTAGCTACATTCTGCATTCTTTCAACTCTAAACGCCTAATCTTGCAATGGATGTAGTCTGCCTCTTGCTCTCGACACAAGTTCTCTGCATTTCTTCTTGTTATTCGGTGAGATTTTGTTCTCTACCTACAGCATGATGCTGCAATGACCTTATTCTCAAGAATGTTACATAAATAAATCTCAAAAGAATTAGAAGATATATAGATAAAGGTCCGAGGACGAGCAAGCCAATGTAATGTTTCGGCTTTGTTCAGCTACTTGGTTTGTGGGATATGAGTGCCAACAAATCCAAACCCCATCAAGAGGAAGGAAATAGTTTGAGGGAAAATGAAAAAGAAGTACTGATTTCTTCTGAAGAAGAAATTGTGGCATGCGCATATTAAGAGGAATAATCCTAAGCCCAACTCTAAGAATAGGAACCTGTTTGCCATGTAATAAAGGTTAATTAGTAATCATAAATTTTGGGTAGCCATGTGGAAGTTAATTTTATGGATATGTTATCAAAATTACCTTTCCCACAAGTTCCTTGGGAATTTCTTAGCAACTGCTGAAATTTGTTTAGTCTTCAATGCATTCCCTAGTTTCTCCGTAACAACCCATTCATTTACCCTCCCAGCTTCAAGAAGACCAATGTAAGCAGCTTTGCATCGATGCAAGGACATGACATTTTCAAAAAATATCCAGATGACAATTAGATGTAAAGACCTGTGAAAATAAATATAATAAAAAAAAGTGAAAATGATGAAAATGGAAAAACATATCTAACCTCTTTCTTTCAGTTTTCAGAATACTACCAAGGAAATATATTGAATCAATATAAGCCAATAGTTTTAAGATGACACCATGTCAACATAATTTCAGCCTCATTTTTCGGCTTTTGGCTTTTAACTTCACTTTTGTAGTTCATAAGCGCACAAAAAAGTAAATGTAAACGTGACAAACCTTGGAGTTCCAACTGAATTGAGGATGGTAATGAGAGTTGGAACATAGAACACCCCCCATTTTGGAATCACAACTTCAGGGAAAAAAGAAGACAATGGGATGATGATGCAGTAGAAGAAGAAAGTCACGTTGTGGGATATGATCCTTCTTGCAAAGAAGAAGTTATAGAGCAAAAATAATTTCTTCAATGAGGTCACTTTCTGTTGAAACCAAGTAAAATGAAGTACATTACTAACACTACTTTACTGACAAGTTTAGGATCATTCAGTACATCATTCACATGAGTGAGTGATGATTTCTCTTCTTGATTCTGCCATAAAGTGGCATCTCAAGAAAATCTATATAGTTTTGGCAAATCATCACTGATTCATGGATTTGATGTCATAACTAACTGCATGACATAAAATTAACAAGCTAGCACTGACCTTAGCCATTAGAATATCTAATGCCATTTTCTTAAACAAATTTGCAGGTCCACAGGCCCAACGATGTTGCTGAAAACGATATGCTTTATAACTGCTTGGTAGTTCACTTTTGACCTAGCAAACCAAAAATTTGCCTCGTTTAGATATTATCTGAAGAAAAAAGTTATTGAGTTGCAAATATTTTGAATACTACCCTGCTTCAAAGCTACAAGTTCCTGAGGAAGTCCAGGGAAAATTACAAATATTCAAAAAAACGTTCTTGTAGATGAAAAGGTCCTTAAATGGGGTATGAAAACAATAGTCGTAGACAAAACTGAATAATATGCCACAGCTAAGTTTTACCAATGGGTGATAGATGATTAAGAAACACAATAGGCTGCAAAGCATGGGGGGGACAGTTCATAAATTTATCATGTTGGTCTGTTCTAACTGTGCCCCATGCCATATCCAAGTCAAACGCTTCATGGAATAGTTTTGACAAAGAAAACCAGTACCATATCCAGCATCGTTCTGAACTCATACTAGTTATGCATTCATTATGATAAGTACATCTACTCGTTAACTTATTATGTAGACACAAACCTTCAGGTCTCCAATGTATAAAAACTTCCAGCCTCGAAGGGTTGCTCTGACTGCTAAATCCATGTCTTCAACAGTAGTTCGCTCTTTCCAACCATCAGCTTCGTTAATAGCTAGAATTCTCCACACACCAGCAGTTCCTTGGAAAGAAATCAACAAGTCAATTTGATCAGTTAGACTGAAGATTAAGTCCATCCTTGTTTTCTTGATACAGGAAAAAATGAACAGAGGCAAAATATCCATGATTATGTCATTTAGGTGTTGCAAGATATTTCATAGCACATTATGAGTAATCAAACATTTTTGTGAAATTCATTTTGACTATATAATTTACAGTCCTTGAGAAAATTCTCTCATAACAATCCTGCCAATGAGCCTCATTCTATGATGTCTTGTAGATGTGCAGACTTCATGGGGAAAGTTTACGGTGGCAATAGAATGCATAACTTACCATTAAATCCAAAAAATGCCATAGCTGACGAACCCGATTGCTGCTCCACTTTGAAATGGTAGTTCAATGACATTTCTTGTATCCTTGTCATTATGCATTCATTGGCATTCACTACAGAGGATACAATCATGCGAATATTAATCAGGTTTACTAAATATAATTTGTGGGTCCTAATACAAAAATATTATGTCAATGAATAGAAGTTTGAAGTTTATCCTGCATGTTACAACATTACCAAAGTAGTGGCCGGTGATGTAATGAGAATGAGACGTAGTTGATGAACGAACCAGCAGTTGATCAAATTATTACTTAAAACAACTGAACTTTTCTCCCTTGTTCTTTGTCTATTGTCTACGCATATAAGCCATGGATAATAAAGACAAGATGAATACTGAGAAGTCAACGAAACATGTGGACAGTAAAAGGAAGGCTTAGAAAAAATATACTAGTATGCAATATTTGTAATTATTTTATTTGGACTAAGTTGTAATGTTCCTCTAACATCAAGAATATTATGAAGGTTTTGTTAAAAGTATTAGAGGATAATTAATGCTAATCACGACCTCAATATAACGTAATGGTGACAGTTTGCAAGTTCAACTGATGCAAAATATGGATAAAAGTTCTCTGTTTTGGTAGAACAGACAGAGAGTTGATTATGCATAAACTTACCAAACTTCCACCGTGCTTGAACAAGCGCAATCTCATGATTGTGCATGAGGAAAGGAACGGATCTTAAAAGGAAATCAGTTGGGGGCTCATGATCTGCATCAAATATTGCCACATAATCACATTTTTTCACATAGTCAATTTCCATTGCTTCTTTCAGAGCGCCAGCCTTGTATCCATTTCGGTTATCTCTAGATATATAATGTATGTTCCGACCCTTTCTCTGCCACTTTGCACATTCCTCTTGCACTAGTTCCTGAATACACATTGATTGATATTTTTCTCTTAATATCAATTTTGATGAGTAATTGCAAATATATATGGTTTAGCACTGTTATAACAGTAAAAGAATCTTGACATGCAACTTTTAGAAGGAAGTGATTGACATGCAACTTTTAGAAGGAAGTGATTCTTAACCTGCAAAGGATTTTGGGTTTAGCACTGATATAAGAGTAAAAACAATCTTCAAATGCAACTTTTAGGAGGAAGTCAACAATAAGAGGAAACTTACCCTAATTGTGATGTCGGTCGAATCATCAAGAACTTGAATTATGAGTTTGTCATTTGGCCATGCAAGTGTGCAAACTGCTCCAATTGAAATTTGATAGACCTGCATAGATGTAACCTGATCCGTTAAAGAGGGAACAGAACATGGAACATAAACTATGGTCCTTATTTTTGTTCATTTTTTTCTTTTTTGAACAACAAACTCCTGCATTTTTCCTTAATTGACACCATATAGCGACACTGACCTCATCTTAAACTAAAGGACAAGGTCTCATCTTGGTAAAGCCAAGTTTCGATATCCAAGGATACACGAGCATTGTTGAACATTCATTCAGATACCAATTATTTAGTTACAGACAGCCCTTGGCTTTACTTTGATCCACGATGTATAATTTTTTTATTGCCTGAGTTGACATTCCAACTGAGAAGAAGTTGTAAATGTAATTTGTATGCCTTTATAATTGTGTGTACATGTTACTGACTGCTACATGCTTAGAGCTAAGAAACAAATTAAGTGTTCCAACTCCAACTTTACCTGATGTAAAAAAAGGTTTGGAAGGTCTGACAAATGCATCACCTAACTCCATGACAGCGCCCAAAAAAAATGAAGAGTAAAGAATTGTCGGTTTGTCTCAGCCGAGAACAATGAAGATGCACCCTAATTCTATCTAGTGACTCAGTCTCTGTAAGGGCAAAGAGCCAATACAAAATAAAATATACTAGATCTGCCAAAGTATTCCACCATAATAGTTGTATCACAGCGCTGCATCTTCATATAAAATTCAGGTCGATCACTTGAAGATAGGATGTACTTGATTCGAGGATCCAGAAGTAATCTAAAAGGTCACACCTATCACGTTATAGAGTGCATACAATAATTGTAAAGAAACTCTTGGCAAATGGAAAGTTGGCAAACGTGTTTTTGGCCCCTACATCCACTGATAACCAGCACAAAGCTGCAGCCTGTCGTCCTAATAACCTGTCTAAAGATAAACATTTGAGCGCATCAAAAAATTCCAACCATATTTCATGATTTTTAGGATTTTCATACAAGACTCTAAATAGTCAATAATGCACTCCATTCTACTGATCCTATATTTGTGGTTAATTAATAATATGTCTAACCTTAAAACTCTGATATTTAGTAAAAGCCTGAATCAGAGAAAATTGATGCTGAATTTTCTTCGGTCCTACAATGAAAAAGACCACTCCAAAAAAGAGACTGGGTTTGAGCACCATCACATGAATAGTGTCAGTACGCACAAAAAAATCAACAAACTTTGCTGCTATAACGTGAGACACACAGATCCAATCCAACCAAACCAAGCATCCTCCATACATCAGATGCATGCCAACACTGCATTGATCCACATCCAGAAATTAACAAAATCAGCAGTGACTCACACATATAATTGAGACCCAACATAGAACCACAATACCCTAATTTAACTAGCACCAAGTTCTCGAATAAGGGTAATTTAGTCCAAAACCACTGTAATAACCAGCTAGAAGCCTTATGCATTGAAAAAGAGAGTGCCTTTCGAGAAGATGCTAGGTCTTGGTTCCCTGTGCAAAAGATGACTCAAAGAGTGGAAAGATTGCAGATTTGGTGAAGATGACTCGACTCAAACGTTCACACACACCAAAAGGACAAAAATAAAATAAAAAATAGTGTTCCTCATCTTTCGACAATGCTCAAGATGATCTGTAACTTTTGATGCACGTTTTGAGGAAGAACAAACTAGTCTGAGTTCCAAAGTGGCGATCCAGTGTTTAAAAAAAAAAAAAAAACAGAGCTCTAGGATCTGCCGAGAGTAATAACTTTTACCTCTCGCTCATTGAACATGGGGATCTGGACCAGGACCATGGGGTAGGGCAGTGAGCCGAGCTCCGGATCCTGCGGCATCTCTTCCCACCTGTACACCTTCTCCGGCGTCCGTCTGAAGACCTTCACGTAGAGAGCGACGAGCGCCATCGACAGCTTCTCGATGACAAGGATCACCGACATAACCAAGCACAGGACCACCGCCGTCTTCATCAGCGGCAGCAGCACTGCGGACCTCACCGCCTCCCATACCGGCCCCGCCCGGCTCAAGGAAGAGAAGATGAAATCGGAAGCATGATCCAAGTAAAGAGCCAAGGAGGTCGACAGATCGGCAATGCCTCCTGCATCGACACGCATTAACCCAAGTGGTAGCGCAAGAACAAGAGTGGACAAAAACCAAACTTGAGCTCAATCACGTACCTTCCATGGCCCCGACCACCACCACCAACTCCTATTCCGCTGTCCTCTCTCCTCCCCTCTCCCTCGACTTGGAGAAGTCGAGCAGAACAGACGAAGCGGTCGATTGGATTGCATTATTTATTCTGCGAATATTTTTTTTAAAATAAAATAAAATAAATATTTTTAATTATTATTAAAGCGAAATAAAAAATGCCAGTCCGATTGCGTTCCAAACAGCCAATAGAATTGAGCAGAAAGTAACAAAAATGGCAAGTATGTGAGTGGGCCCCACGATATTTAATGTTTATACATATATTTAAAAATAGTAAATTTTGAGTTTTTGTAATTAATGGTTTCTAACTCGACAAAATCTTCTGCAAATAACGACGAAGTCGATTATGGCATTTCGCATCTTGTTTATGCAAAATAGCGTCGGTAAGGATCTCGTTTACGAAGGAGCAAAGATGCTTTAAGACTTAATCCATCATTCGCACCATAATCTCGCGGGAGTAGTTCTGTCGCATTAACAGCAAGGCTGGTTCGTCATTAATTAGTCAACGACTAGTTGAAAAATATTGCAAGAGCATGTGGTACATACAATGATAGAAACGCTAAGTCAACGTTGACTCGAGGAAACTTATCAAGCTTAATTAGCTTGCATTTGTATTTTTTCAATCTTACCGTCTGTCTCACTGTATCAAGATCATGTTTCATGTGATAGAATGACTTGGAATCATTGACTTGGAGATTCATATGAGAGACATTTGATTTGATCAGTCAAGTGAGTGTTCTCCTGCCGATCTAGATTGTATGACACATTTGATTTGATCAGCCGAATTAAATTGACTAATTTACTCGACTAATCAGCTTACTCAACTCAATAAATTGATTTGACTCATCTCAACCATTCCTTTTATTTACCGAGATGGAGCCCCGGGATAATGGTGCGATGGTTAAGTCCTCCAATGGATAATCAAGGGGTCTAAGGTTCGAATCTCAGCTACGGTGTATTGCAGGGAATTTTCCCTCCAATAAGAAACGGGCCTTAGAATACTGGTATTCACATCCACGCAGTATAATAAACAATAAGAGAATATCCTATTCGAGTATGCACAACCACGCAGTGTATATAAGGACATAACCAAATCCAACTTAAAGATTAAAAATGGTCTACACGACCAGAAACCAAAACATACCATTTGCAAGCAAAACATACAATCGCGAGTCGCCCCGGCTTATGACACCAAATACATGAGTAGAGATAAATCTGAAATCCGGACACAAATTACTTAATACAATCTATGAGTACAAATTAAATGCGGAAAACTAAACAAACTGGACACAACGAAAATAAATTTGAGGGTCGATGCGATAGGGACGGCGTGGACAGATATCCTCCAAGCGACCCAATCAACAACCTGCTAACAAGGAAACAATAATAGAAAGCAAGGGTGGTGAGTACAAAGGAAATACTCAGCGGATATAAGATAGATAGTGCATGAACAATAACAAGTACAGTAACTAAAGGATGTACAGGAACAAAAAGGTATACAGTCTCACAGAAAGAATATACTCACCGTCGTATGATAATACATGTATGCCACTACTATAAATGCACCCTGCTCAAACTGTAAATAGTATAAGAGTAGGCCAATAATATAGAATATGAGTACAACATCTCACATGTATGTACCCTCAATAATTTAAATAAGCATAGCATCTCATATGCATCTACCATCCATAACCAGCATAAGCATTGCATCTCATATGCATATATCGATACAAGTAATAGTAATTGAGGGTCTCGTATGTGGGAGCAATGCTCCACCACAAGGTA
>JBBUKS010000100.1:3656112-3669808 GCA_038050645.1 Hedychium gardnerianum
TTTTCGACCCAGTGGAAATCATGGCGGTTCTGGATTTGGCCATTCTCGTGGGTTTGAGTTGTAATGATTTTGGAGCTCCATCAAGCTGCAGGGGCACCTTCAGAGACTCTGGATCAAGAGGAATTTCAACTCCTTTGGTAGGTCACGGTCAACTTCAGACGAATCAAGCAACTTCGGCAATTCCAGTTTGGATCGCAATGATGGGTTTGGAGATTCAGGCTCAGGACGTTCTAGCAGCTTTGGGGCGTTTGGCTCATGGCGTTTCAGAGCCAATGATTTTGGTAATTTTAGAGACTCATTTAAGTGATCAATATTTTTAAAATTGTCATTTTAGTAGAAAAAAAATTCTTATAATATATCATAGTTGAGATTAGATCTTTAAATCTGATTAACTATTTGAACAGTTTAATCGCTGCACCTTAAAGAAAGCAATTTCGGAAAGGATGATGATGATTAGCCACGAGGATCATTCTGATTTCATCTTATTGTAGTTTTGCTTTATGATCTACCAAGGCTTTATTTTTGCTACTATGGTTTTATGAACTTGAAAAATGATTTAAGATTATATTCTCTAAAAATTGGGTAGAAAGGTAATTGAAAACAAGGATTGATAAAGAAAATGATTGCAATGTGCTAGTAGGGTGAAATGAAATGATTTGGACAACTCAAGATGAAATACTTCATTAGGAACGATTCGTTCCTTTGCACCTTTTAGTTTAATATTCGAAAATGTTCATTCCACTAATATTAAATATAATACTTCTCCCAAAACATCATTTCAAACTTAAATATTATCTCAAGATAATGATGAATTAGAACTTTTAATGAATAATCAAGGATCTAAAATTCAAATCTCAACTGTGATATATTATAGAGATTTTTTTTTCTTCAATGAGAAATGAGCCTAAAAACGCTGACCATCTAAATGAGCCTCCATGAATATTTTCTAATTTATCTTAATGATCAGTAAAAATTTATTGTGGGGTTAGATCAATCATCCAAAGATTAATCAGTTTGAAAAGTTAAATATCTGTCGTTAATTAAAAAATACTTAAATATAAAATACTAAATGAGTGAATATAGAGCTTCAACTATCCAACTATGCAAGCCAAACAACTCATTTTCGAGTCAAATGGGATTAGTGAGCTAATGAAGTGGATATTTAGATGAACAAGGTAGACCAAGATAGTGATGTGAATCAAGAGCAGATATCTTAAGAACCCTAATAGATAGATGAAACAAAGAAGGAAAATTTATTAGTGGATGCTTAGTTGATTAGTGAGTGATGAATTTATTATAATGAAGTAGAGATCAATTTTCGACGGGCATATACCCTCGAGGAAAAAATTCTTCCCACCCCCTATCCATTTAGCGGTCGGCTATAAGCTGATCCCGTAATTTACCTCCATTCATATAACCTTGTGACGGACTGTGAGCCTCCATTAGCGATGGTTAGGCCCTCCAATGGATAACCAAGAGATCTAAGGTTCGAATCTCAGCTACGGCGCATTACACGAAATTTTTCCTCCAATGAGAAGCGAACCTAAGAATGCTGGCCATTTGGATGAGTCTCCATTAGCACTTCCCGACCTGGTTAATCTTTTTTTTTTGTGACGGACTCTGAGGGATGTCTGAGTAAGTGTAATCACCTTTTGCTACAAAAGAAGAAAAATTTAAATCGATAAGATGAATGAAAAGAATCTCAACCCAATGCTTAAGAATGCATGAACCTTGATATAGAAGATGGAAGACGCTATAACTTTGAGATTGTTGGATATAAGTGAATGCAAAAGAGATGGAGAGGAAAGATGCTCCATTGTGAATGAGACTTAGTACCATATTGAAAGTTTCAAGGCATATTTGTTGGTTTTATATTGATTTACAAACATTGATGTGGTGAACAAATGCATGGAGAGAGACTTTCTTTCACGCGTGTGCCTATAGGGAGTGCAAATCTAGGGCCCAAATTATACTGAACCAAGTTGACTCGTGTGCGAACACGATTTGCGTGCGTTGAATATCAGATCGGGCAAAATTTACCTAAGTAGAACAACCAATATTTTTCTTTCTCAATTCACCACGAGTAATTCGTGACCTCTCAACATCGTCCAAGGGGACAAATTTGTTTTAAGAAAATTACGTCAAATGCAAGCCTCGACATCTTTCTTTCGAACTCGGAAGGAGTACTCGGGTGACTCGACACTCGGACTTGGCCATACAAGATGGCTCAATAGCCATCCAAGCAGCTCATCCTTCCCTGCTTGACAGCCTAGATTATTCGTTCAGGTCACTCAATAGATAAGTTAAAATTGAATTTCGATTTCAATTCAGTAATTTTCCTCTATCTCCGGCAATGAGATTGTCCAACATACCAATTATATCCACACGAGACTTAAGTGACTAATTAAATTCATCTAAGGCTTGAATTACATTGACTAAGCTGCATGACTTGCTCTTGGTCAAATATTTTTTAATTGTAGCTTTGACCTTCACATATTCAATTAGCACATTATGTGTTTCCTTCATCTTTTTAGTTTAACCCTTGTAATTGAGTCTCCGTTGATGCATACTAGATCATCATTAATATTTAAAATAGATTGCTCCTTTTCTTCCATAATTTTAACTTGATTCATCTCATTAGTTTGTTAGACAACTTATTCTCTTTCTTTGACTCCATCAGATAGGGTTATAAATTACGTGAATTAAAGGATAAAAATAAGTTAAAACATAAAATGAATTGCTCCATTTCATCTCATTCTAATATCTCCCTCATTATCATTTTCTCATTCTCATTTCATTATAATCCCCCACCCCACAAAGGCACCCCATTGCTCATCTAAGGAGAACAATGCCACTTTCATATCCCCATATAGAATAATGCCACAAAGACAAATTATGTACTATAAAAATAAGTAGACCAAAACCACATTCACCTGGATGTCCTTGATTTGGGTCCTATTAGAGTAAAAAGTTGAAACTATCATCTTAACGGCTTTTTTAGAATGATCCCATACTTTCTGGATAAATCACAAAAGCATTTGTTTTAACATAGTAGCTTTTTACATCTAGAGATCAGACACTCAGCGAGATATTTTATACTTATTGGAAATTAACTCTAGGACTTATTAAAGCAATCATTAATACATATACCAACTGCGATAATTCGTGGGGCTCGATTTGGACCCTATGCAACGGGTACAAGGATGCTAATGCATTCTTTCTCAGATTGCATGCTCTCACCCTCCTTAACACCATCCAACCCTGCATATGAAAATATATCATGTATCTCCCACAAATGTCAGAGTCCAAGCAACTAGAAAATATTTACAGAAGAAAAATTACAATTCTGCACTGTACTGTTTGAGATGTGTGGTAGAAATAGAGGGCCGTGTTGAGTGTCGCAGACAAAAAACATAGCCACTGCATATAAACAAGTTTTGTAGCATCTATAGTCGCAGAATCATATGCTGCCTTGAAAATACATAAAAAGTAGTGAAACACACGACCTGTTTCAGTAAAAAGAGTTCAAACATGAAAAAAAAGAGAGTAGAGATTCAGATCAATAGGCTGAATTGGACTACTATAATGTGCTAAGAATATGAAAGAAGATAAGTCCATACAAACACTAAAAATTCACAATCAACTACCAGAAACCAGTTCATGTGTTGTAGGTATTTGTAAATATGAATGCTAAAGCATATTCTCAGTGGTTTTCAACACCTCTGAAAATGTACACATATTGATCGTCCATGAAAGTGAGACAACATTATTTAGTAGCAACCTAGAAGTTGAATCATATGCTGTTGCGGAGGGAAAAAATGATAAATGGAAGAAGCGAGACAAGATGAAAATAAGAGAGGTTCGACATTACTTTAGTGATTCTCTGTGCTTTGTTCAAAATCAGAATTGTAGCACCATGATGTCTAAGAGTCATTTCCATGGCACAAGCACTTCAGTTTAAGAATCCTAATAGATTGGTGGGAAGGTTCAGGTAGAACATGTGCATGGTTAATGTTTCCAAAGAATTGGCACGAACACATCCAACTCATCCTTACCTAAGTAAAACTGAAAATTCTAGAATCGGGCAAGGAGGCAACAGAAATTAATATTCTCCTGTAAATTTTGATATATCTTGATATGCTAGTTTATAACACAGATCCAACAGTCTCCACAAGGTTTCTAATCCAGTGAATACATGTGTGAGATAATGATGATACTATTGAGCTAGTAGTCTGGTGGGATATATACCATATGTATATTAGAACATAATATATCAGAATAAGAGAGAAGAGCTAAAGAAATAAGTCTTTCCATGTAAAATCATATTGTTTGTCAATTAACTAAGTGCAGAGCATCAATCATAGATCTACAAATCATGTCACTAAAGAACACCTAAATACAAACTTAGTACTAAGAACACCAAGTACATGCATTTATAATTCTACATGCTCAAGAAGGCAAAAAATTCCAAAAGACTGACATACAATCCAAATTGCTGTCTATTTTCAGATTCCTGATTAATAGTATATTATTATCAAGAACGAGTTTGCAAACTCGCATAAGATTCTTAGAAATAATACACCACAAGCCCTCAAAGGGAGAAATTAAGCTTGTCAAATCATACACGACCAGTACTTCTTGCACTAAACTAAATTGGGGAGACCAAATCTAATTGATGTCATGCATGCCACTTAGTATTCAAATGGTTTACCATCCAAATTTCAATAAAACTAATATTTATATACATATCCTAAGCATCAATATAGTTTCCACTGCTGGTTTGCAAGTATAAATTATTGGACAACCTTAGCCGAAGATATTAAGGAAATGTATTGAATTAAAAAATTATAGAATTTTAATTTTAGATTTATCTATCGAAATAACCTGAGCTGATAATCTCAGACTGTTAAGTAGGGAAGGAAGAACTACTTGGAAAGACTGGGATGCCTAGAAGACTAGGCTGTCTTGTATGCCTGACTCCCGATTGAAAAATCTCGACTGAAAAATCCCAATTGGAAGTCACTGATGACTTCCGACTGGACGAGTCCGACTGGAAGCAAAGTTGCTCCCCGAGTGGAAGGCTGGTGACTACCGATTGGAAAAACTAGACTGGAAGTTGCTAAGTAGACGTCGAGGCCCGCGTTCAACGCAGTTTCCTTAAAAAAGATTCATCCTCTCCGACAGTGCTTAGAGGTCACGATGGATGTCTATTTCCTAGGATACAATGAGAAAAATCACGTAGACAACTAAACACTGGTTGTTCGTCGCGAACCGAGAGAGTATCCGAATGCTATTATAATGGTTTTGTCGAGCGAAAGTGCATGACAGAGAGTGAAGAACTGGGGAAACGAAGGTGGAGGAATTTCACTATTGTTTCTGCTTGTGTATATTTTTTGCTCATGGTCAAGGCCTCCTTTTATAGGAGCGCTTACCCCTGGCTACAATGAATAACTGATTTATGACCATTAAATAGCCATTAAATATCAGTTATTATTATCCGGGAGGTTACAGAATCATCATTAACTTCAGATTAATGCTTCCATTATACTCTTGAGCAGGTAGCAAAAAGATTCAGGTGGTAAACGTTGGTTGTTCCACTTGGGCAAATTTTGTCCCGACTGGTCTAGTATTCGACGTGCACAGGTCATGCTCACACACGAGTCAACTTGATTCAGTACAATCCAGGTCCTGAATTTGCACTTCCCTGTACACCCACACGTGAGAGAGAGCCTCTCCCCTTATATATGTTCGCATCATACATGCATATGCAACAATATAAACCAACCAACACGCCTTCAAACTCCCAATATAAACTAAAATTTCATTCATAATGGAGTCTCTTTCCTCTTTATCTCTTTATTTCATTCACATTTCCAACACAAACTGTCAAGGTGCTAAATGACTATTCTGGCTATGATAAAGGAAATTTGAGGTACTTGGCAGTACAGGAAAGACAAATTTGCACGAAGAGGACACAAAATTCTCATAGATTCATTGAGAGAAGTTCCTGATGTAAAACAAACTGCAATTGAAGATGAGAAACAACACATTCTGTATGGATGATATGTTGGAAATTTGAAGCCAGCAAATTTTGTTATACTCCTAACTTAGATGTTCATGTGGTTGAAAATGCAACATCACATTGCATATTATAGCTAACTAGTTTTTACAAGTCTCCCATAAAAATGTAGATCAAATCTATTAGCCATAAATATGTAGCAAGGCTCTGCTTCTGAAAATGATACAACAATCGATAACAATATTCAAATCTATTAGCCATAAATATAAAGTACCAAAAGAATGGTTGCTAATTTATACAAAAAAATACATATACGAAAGAAATGACCTCATATCAATAGACACTAAAGCAATGTCGTGAGGTATTCCGATGCATCTCTAGTACATCACTCCAGCGTTCAATGCCCTCATGGACTTGAGCATAGAGCAATTTCTTTATTGAATCTATGCAAATGCTTATTTTACCAAATTCATACATTGGAAGACCATTGTAATATCTACCGACTTTTGGTATGAACAGCAAGCCTTCCTCTATTGCATAAGCTTTAATAGATTCGTTGAAGCTCATTTCTTGAACACCACCAACACCATTGACATGGACTGAGGAATAAGCTGGAGCCTGTTGCTGTCCTTCTAACTGTCTCTTTTTTGTAGCTCTTAGATAGCTGACTTTCTCTCCAGTACCGGGTTGAACTACTTCCATGCCTTCTACAGTCTGGTTCATCATATCCAAACTCGAACTTAGAAGCACTCGAATTCTCTCATTGGAAAGTAATTCTGCAGGGAAGAGACCCTTCTAGCCCATATACCACTGCATAACCTCATTAAAATTAGGAAGCGTGCACAACCAATGGTATAAAACTTGCTGCCACTTGTTGAAAAAACCTCCAGCGTGTGAACTGATCCGGTCCGGATAAGTGAACCACCGGGTGCGCAAGGTTGAGGTTGGGTCAACTGTCTTCGAGGTGATTCCGAATGGACTAGCAGTGAACGAGCTTCTGGGTCTCTGAGACAATTAAAGGAGGTTAGAATGAAGGCAAGGCGAATCTTGGAGTATCCGCTCTAATGCTCAAGTCAGGTCTTGGTGATCAAATAATAAAAAAAAAAAATTCAAGAGTAGAAAGGTGTTTGGATTTTTTGTGCGTGTACCTCCGCTCGTGGGAGCGACCCTTTTTTTATATAGCTTCCTTGGTGGGAGAAATGACACCCTACGTCCTCAATTAACCATGTTCTAATTGAGGGGATGTCACGATGCCACATCGTCCCCCTGTTCGCACTCCAGTTAGCCACGTTCTAGTTGAGGGGATGCCACGTTGTCCCACGTTCTCTGCGTCTTCTGCTAACCACGTCCTCAACACTTAGGGTGGAGGTTCTTGGGGAATTCGGGCATTGACGAGTCGAGAACCACTGAGTTAGGTGTCAAAAAGTTGATCTTCTATTGAGTCGGGAGTTGAGGAGTCGAGAACCATGGAGTCAAGCGTCGAGGAGTTAGGCTTCTACTGAGTTAGGTGTCGAGAAGTCGGGAACCATGGAATCAAGGAATCAGACTTCTACTGAGTTGGGTGTTGAGGAGTCAGATCCATGAAGTCGGGTGTCAAGGAGTCGGGCTTCAACTGAGTCGGGCGTCGAGGAGTCGGACTTCTACACTAGAGTGGAAAGATCACCATTGAGTCGAATTTAGATTTAAGCCGAACCCAACCCGAATGTGACTCAGAGGGTATTGGCTTAGGGTCCCTTAGGAGGACCGACTTGACTTGCCCGTAGTTTGGTTGAACTCAAGCTCGATTTGACTTGACTCAGGTCCTATCTTAACCGGGTGTGATCCCGTCTTGCCTCTAAATTACAATTTAGCTTAACTTTTGACTCAATTGTACCATGTGGAGGCTAGCTATCTACCGCATCATGAACCATATGGTGGATTGTGCAATGGACTCTAGGCAGTGTGCTCAACCACTTGTGCTCCTTCTGCTAGAGCCATACTTCTTTTTTCGTAACAAGGGGGACTCGACCATGCCATAAGACCTCTTCAACCACCGTAGTGATCATGCGTGAGAGCTGCTCCCACGAGACTGGCCACCCGGTTGTTTGGATGACGACCGACAAAGAAGGCCAGCACTGCTCTCTGAATCATTCTCCGAGTAGTCACCATTGTGACTTTTTGTCTCGTTTCCTACAGACGATACCAATTTGTTAGAGCTCCTTCCGTACGATCGGATCTCTCCCCTTCTTCTCTATTCAGAGCCAGAGTTGTTTGGTCCCTCCAGTCGGTCATACCTCTCTTTCCTGCGAAATAGCAAGCATTAGCAGGCGTCGACATGGCCGACGTGGCCCCTCCAATGGTCAAATTAGCACCGAGTTGAAAGGTAAAGCTCGTGGTTGCGCAAGAGAAAGAAATGTGAGTGGTTGGAGAAGAAGAAGATCAATCTCTATGCACAAGAAGAAGACCATACCTTCACTTATTATGGTCGAACCTTATATAGTCGACGGGAAGGAATCTCCATGTAGACGACCATGCAAGACCTACATGCTACTGCACGAGCCACGTAGACGATCACACGAGTGAAGCGTCGCGGGTTGATTGGCCGAGCAGAGTGAGGTAAGGTGCCATGGGCAACAATAGTTGGGTTGTAACTTTGATACGGTTGGGCCGTCAGTCAGGTGTTACCTTAAGCGTAGGATGTCTTGCTAGGGTCGATACTGCACCTGCTAGGAAGTGTCAGAGGTTGAGGTCGAAGAAGGCACGCTAGGTAAGGATCCTATCATGGATCGAAATTGCTATGCACGAGTGGCAAGGAGAGAAAGCCACTGAGCGGGGCTCAGAGAGGGAGGCTTGCTCGGATCGAGTTGTATAGGAGATTGTTAAGACTCATGTTAGCTAGAGGGGGGGGGGGTGAATAGCTTCAATCGCTTCTCGTGTTGCTTTGTGCTCGTTGTTGAATATACAATGGAATACTTGAATCAACTTCGACGCCACATGCACAATACTTGGATTTTACTTGGTATTCATCTTCTTGAGGCGACTAATCCAAGGGTCTACTTTGAGCTCTCACATCCACTAAGAACTCTCTCCTTCTCAAAAACTTTCCAGAGGCAGAGTAGCCTCATACAATCTTGATTACACAAGAACACAAAAAGAAGAGCAAACACAAATACAATTTAAAGTGAAAATGATTTTACAATGAAACCTTACTTTGCTTGCTTTCTTGTTGATTGAAAATGCCTCTTGTTGACTTAAAAATACACTACACTTCACTTCAGAATCTCTAAAAATTGGCCGCTCGAAATCTCCACAAAATTCTCTTTTCTAGGGTTACTTTCGGGCTAAAAAATGTCTCCCAATCGATTGACCTTATCCCCAATCGATTGCCACGTCAGATCCTATCGTTCAAACGTGTAGAATAACTCATTTTTACCCGACCAATCGATTGATGAGACATACCAATCGATTATAGAATGTTAACCAATTTCGCATTCTTCTGTTCTCTCGAGAAAACACAACTAATTGATTAACTCAATCGATTGCTATGAGCCAATCGATTGCCTCAATCGATTCCGAACCATTCTGTTCGATCAAGAAATTACTATCAATCGACTTTTCTAATCGATTCTGAACCCTTCTGTTTGCTCAAGAAATCACTATTAATTGATTGCCCTAATCGATTCCATAACTTTCTATTTTCTCACGAAACCTCTACCAATCGATCAGATAATCGATTTGGCAAGCTTTTGTTCGTCCGAAACAAGCTACCAATCGATTGCCCAAGCAGTAAACCTAGAATTCTGAATTTAGGGTTTGCCAATCGATTCCACTTCTTGGCAATCAATTGTTAACCCTCTTGCCTGGTATCCAATTGACCTCAACCTACCAAGACTTTTTCTTCCCAACATCCAGTCATCCGTGACCTGTTGGGACTTCTTTGTTGCCCAATGTTCGATCATCCTTGACCTATTGTGACTTTTTTGTTGTCTAGCATCCAGTCAACCTTGACCTACTAGGACTTCTTTACCAAGTGTCTATTTTTTTGTGACCCATTTGGACTTAACCTAGTTGTCGGTGTAATCGTATTCGGGTCAAGGTTGACTAGTTGACCAAGCTCGGGTTGGCTCGAGTTTGGATTTCGATGTTTGACCAATATGTTTGTGAGAAGTCAATTAGATCAGATACTTGAAGTTGAAAGTCCAATGAGAAGTTGACAAAAGAGAAAGTCTAAGTAGGTCATGGAAGACCAGACACTTAGTGATAAGAAGTTTAACATAAAGTTGGCAAATGAAAGTCCAAGTGAGTCAGGGAGGACTAGATACTTCGTGATTGGAAGTCCTAATTGGATGTTAGGCAAGGGAAAGTCCTAACTAGAGGTTAGACAAGGGAAAGTCCTAACTGTAAGTTAGGCAAGTGAGAAGTCTATCGAGTGACTAGCCCTAACTAGAGGTTAGACAAGTGAAAGTCCTAATTGTAAGTTAGGCAGGTGAGAAGTCTACCGAGTGACTAGCCCTAATTAGAGGTTAGATAAGAGAAAGTTCTAACTGGAGGCTAGGTAGGTGAGAAGTTTACAAAGTGACTAGTCCTAACTGGAGGTTAGGCAAAGGAAAGTTCTAACTGAAGGTTAGACAAAGGGAAGTCCAAGTAGGTCAAGGAGGACCGAACACTTGACATGAGTGAGGAAGACCTAGAAGGTTAAGGGTGACCAGATATTAGGCAATGATGAAGTCCTAGTAGGTCAAGATTGACTAGGTGCTAGACAATAAAGAAGTCCCAATAGGTCAAGGTTGATCATATATTGGGCAATGAAAAGTTCCAAGAGGTTATGGATGATTAGATGTTGGGCAGAGGAAGTCCTAGTAGGTTGAGATCAACCAGATACCAGACAAAACCTGAATTCAAGCTTGAAAAAGTTGAATTTAGGGTTATCAATTTATTGGTAGGAAGTGCCAATTGATTTGTAAATCCTAAATCAAGAATCTGGGTTTTAGGTTTGGATAATTAATTGGTGCAATCGATTGACCTATTTCCTAACTAGGTTTGCTTAATTTCCTACTAGATTTGCCTAGTTCCTAACTAGGTCTTCCACTGCCTAGCTTTATTATGGCTTCCATTGCCTAGTTTCCAATTAGGTCTTCCACCGCCTAGCCTTGTTAGGATTTTCATTGTCTAGTTTCCAACTAAGACTTCCAATCATCAAGTATGCGGTCAACCTTTGACCCACTTGGACTTTCCTCTTACTAACTTCTCGTTGGACTTTCGATCACCAAGTGTCCAGTTAATCTTTGACCCACTTGGACTTTCCACTTGTGCTAAGTATCCGGTCCTCTATGACCCACTTAGATTTTTCTCTTGTCAATTTTTCGTTGGACTTCTAACATCATCAAGTATCCGGTCAATCTTGACTTACTTGACTTCTCACTCACATATTGTCAAATATCAAAATCCAAGCTCGAGCTAATCCGAGCTTGGTCAATCTTGACCCAAGATCGATTGCACCATGTCTCACTTGGACGGATTTTCCCGGGTACATCACATAGGTCGAGCCCTAGTGGAACTCTTAGAAGGTATCGAACCACACAAGGACAGAAAAGAGGATGACGACCTGACTAGATACACTCAAGTTACCTTAGATAATTTATAATTATACAGTGTTTTAGCCTAAATACCTTTATGATCAAAAGTTCTCCAATTTAACCATCTAAAGTTGTCATGAAGCTATTTGGGCCAAAATACTTCAATGGCAAAAAATTATGCCATCCAATTGGGTCATTCGAAGCTTCATACTAAGCCTAGGATGATTTAAGATTTTTATGATAAATAATTATTTAGTTTATCCTTAAGAAGCCTCTCTAAGGTGAAATGTTCGTCTTCAGTGCTCTTATCAGCTCGTCCCAAGATCAATACGGAGAAAATAAATTACGAGGACTAATCTAACTAATCTGAATAATGATTAATATCTGAAAAAAAAAATAAAAATTTGACTTAAAAAACCTCCCTTGAGTTTGAGTCTAAGATGATGAAAGAAATTTATCCATGGCATTAAATAACGAAATTATTTATGTATTTTTTTTACAATCAAAGTATTTTGACTAATATACCATGGTGGCCATAAGAGTTCAATTTGACCATACAAAGCTTCCCGGTAAGTTTTGTATTTTTTAAGACTGAAGATAATTACAATTTGGTCGTTTCATTAAAAAAAAATACTTTTCAATAAATTTATTTTTAGTTGTGTTTAAATATTTAATTTATATCGATTAATTCTAAAAATAATTAATTAAATTTTATAATTTTTTTATTAGTTATTAGAATAAATTAAAAAATATTTATAATTAATGTTCTATTAATTTAATATTTTTAGATAATTATTTATTAAAAAAATTTATTTATTAATTTATTGATGTTGATTTTTAAAATATTCAAAAAATTGAATTGACATTTTGCTGTACAGTTGTACCATTGTCCGGACGATAAATCTTCAACTTTAATGTCCATTTTGAGTGATGTCAAACTTTGAATATTTCAAATGATAAAATGATATTATTTTATCAAAGAAAATTACGAGGATCGTATAAATTTGATTGAAATCAATTATTCATAACTTTTATATTGGGGGAAATATATTATTACGTCTCTTTTATTTTTGGTTTTTTTCATTTATATTTCTAAAATATTTATATTTTTATTTATATCTCTTCTCTTTTATTTTATTTCAAATAATATTTCCATCGTTAGTTAATTGATCCATGAATATTAGATGAAAGAACCTGCAATTGAAAAATGAAAATACATTATTTTATCCCTTTTATTTCTAGTTTTTTTCACTTATGTTCCTAAAATCTAAAACGTTTTCGTTTCTATTTATATCTCTCTTTCTTTATTTTTAATCCAGATAATATTTCTATCGTTAATTACTCCGTGAATATTCACGGAAGAGCCTGCAAGTGAAAAATGAGAATGAAAATATTTCAGGGACATAAGTGAGCGCCGAGGAAGGTGACGAGAGAATTTCTTCAATTGCTTGAGCTTGAGGACAACAACGACGATGAAGTTGTCGATGAAATAGTTGGTGATCTAAGTCATTGTCTCGGTGCCGACGTTGGTGGGTTGCTCAATCAGACCCTTGCCAATGCTTATGGAGGCGCCAACGAATTTGCTGCACAATCTTTTAAGCGCGTTGTCTTGATTGCTCTCAAGAAGATCCCTTCCCAGTCTCCGTCAACTGCTCAAGAATTGTCCCAGCTGCTACCACTGGGTCGACCTCGGCAACCTCCCACAGGAAACTAACCCATCCCGCTCCCGGACAATCCTTCTTCTAAAAAAAAAACGTCTTCAAAATCTGTAACGACAATGGCGAACTAGCTCGAAGGACTCTTCGTGTTCTCCCTTTGATGTCCTCCCGCTCATGGACTCCTTATAGCTCCCGGTGGAGGACCTTTACTTGTCACTCATCAAGGAGTGCGCCAAGTCCAATGACACAGCCCACGACGCCGCTCTCTACGCCCACGTCTGCTGAAGCTAGACCTGACCACGGTTCAGAACTGACGGTTCGACGGTTCGGAACCGCCGATTCGACGGTTCTTGGGGGATCGACCCTTAACCTTAACCGGCCAAGACCGTTACGGTTCACGGTTCGGAACCGCCGGTTCACGGTTCGGTTCACGGTTCACCACGGTTCGCCACGGTTCAAGATTA
>JBBUKS010000100.1:3669908-3683823 GCA_038050645.1 Hedychium gardnerianum
GAAAGATATAACACACTTGCTTTTATTATTTTCATTTCATATTCTTGCTATACGATCAACTACTGTAAGGGACTACTTCGCCTCCGACGTTCGTTCTAAGAAGGAGTATTTTTAGTGAAGCTATCATTGTCTTGGATTAGCAACTACCTAGTTGCAAATCAAGTAAAATCCCTACATCTTTTCTTTATGTTATTTTATTTTAATTAATTAGTGTGCATCCTTGCTAAGTAAGTTAGCAAGAGAAATCAATTTCCTTTACAAATGGATATTCACCCTCCTCTAGTCGTTTCACCCGATCCAACAAAAGCAATGAATAGACGAAAGTTACAAACAAGGAGTTAGTGCATGGCCTGAAGACCAAGTTAAAGCACGTCGGAGGAAACTGGGTAGAGGAATTGCCCAGTATCTTGTGGTCTTTCTAAATGATGCCTCGCTGGGTGACAAATGCGACCCTCTTTAGTTTGGTATATGGTGTTGAAGTTGTCCTCCCAACCGAAATAGGAATGGAAATTGCCCGAATCTCAGCCTATACTCCAGAAAGCAACGAAGTCGCTCGGCATGAAGAGTTAGACATGGTAGAATAAAGGAAGATGCATGCCTTCTCCTGTGTTGAACAGTATTGTGTTGGGGTTGCAAGGTTGCAAACAAAGTCCCGTATTGAAAATACATGGGAAAGATCATGAGCTTATAAGGGAAAGATCTTTCCATTGGTATGAGGCCTTTTGGGTAGAGTCCAAAAGCAAAACCATGAGAGCCTAGGCCTAAAGTGGACAATATCATACCATTATGCAGATATCTAAATTCCTTCAGTCCTAACAATTGGTATCAGAGCCCAGACTGCCAGAAGGTCTAACCGCCGACTATGCACAAGAGTTATGGTCTAATCAAGCCATGTGAGCAAAATATTAACCTCAAACAAAGGAAGTAGGGGCTCCCGTGTCCGAATCAAGAGGACCAGACACCAGGCAGAAAGTCCTAGTTGCGGCTAGGCAATGAAATCCTAGTAGGTCGGGTAGACCGAGGGGCAGGAAGACCTGGTGGGTTGAGGATTGGATGGGGGGCCCAGTGGTCCTTCGTTTGAGGGGGGGGGATTGTTGGGGTTGCAAGGTTGCAAACAAAGTCCCACATTGAAAATACATGGGAAATATCATATGCTTATAAGGGAAAGACATCTCTATTGATATGAGGTCTTTTGGATAAAATTCAAAAATAAAACCATGAGGGCTAAGACCCAAAGTGGATAATATCATATCATTGTAGAAATATCTAAATTCCTTTGGTCCTAACAAAGCATTGGATTCCTTTCTATGGTGGTTCTTCTGATGATGATATGACCAGTAATTTGAGAGCGAATTTTCTCTACCCTAGGGAGAATGATGCGAGAACGGAAGAATAATTTTAGTCTTTTTTTATTATTTTGTTGAGTTAGGTTTTTGAGGGTATTTTAGTCTTTGCAATGTTAGGGTCTTAAGTCTATTTAAACACTTGTTTAATTATTTTAAAATAGTCTTTGATCAATATTAATTTAGCAACATCGTTCTTCCTTTCCCCAAAGCTTTTTGTAGTTTTTGGATGTCAATTTCCTAGTATTCTTTTGAATCGACAGGTTTAAAAGATCGCTTCAAGTATTCATGCGCAAATCAACGGATTCAATAGTTATCCATTGCATCAAAGCTTCTCTGGTCACCCGGATGCCAAGGTGGCCCCACTCTTCGCTCCAGTCGCCTCGAACCTCTCAACTCCGTCAGTTGAGACTTATCCCTAGTTAGTTATCCGAAATCCCATCCGATTGTTTGGAACCATCGAGTATCTCCCTTCACGATAAATATTAATAAGTATGAATAGTAGTATTATGAGTGGTTCACTTACCTTTGCTAGATGTTCAACTCTCAGCTAACCCATCTAGACTTATTACCATGACCTCAACTCCCAACTGACTCTCTTGGACTTCCTTCACTTAGTTTTCAACTAGGTTTTTCATGATTTCCAATTAAGTCTTCCTTGCCTAGTTCCACTAGGGTTTTTCTTGCTTGGTTCCCAACCTAGTCTTCCTTGCCTAGTCCAACTATAGGGTTTTTTGCTGCTTGGTTCCCAACAAAGACTTTTTTTGCTTGGTCCCACTAGGTCTTATAGGTCTTTGTCATTTGTTGAATTACTTGCACCTTCAAACTAGACAAACCCGTCAAATCACAAATAACCTAACTTTAAACTTAGCCATATATCAAAATAAAGGTTTGATGTGGTACTTCCAGCACTAACAAAATAGTATCATTTGTCCTTAATTGTAAGAAATTTAAATCAATTCATGAGCATGACATAGATTAAATGCATATCTTGCAAAAGAAATCTATCATTACTTGAATTATGCATATATGTCAGGATATAATATTACCAAATCCATATATCAAAAAAAAAAAAATCATAACAAGATCTAATAATATACAATCATATATGGTATGATGTCATGGCATGTATCATAACACGCAAAGCATAAACATAAATATCATGATTGTATATAAGATACCTAGATCTCTAATCTATGCTTCATTATCTAATATTATATCAAATACAAAATTTGACATAAGCAGACCACTCCCTTGAATGTACCAAAACTTCAAGCTTGACACACTTTTAAATTCTATTCAACTGTGCTAATTTTTTGATCGACTTAGAAACTCAATTTTTATGGTCTCACTCTAAAATCCACTAGGATAAGAATCTTTATTGTTTCATTCTTAAGATATTACTATATCTTGAAAATACCCTAAAGTACCAACTTCATCATGATTGTGTTAACTATCCTTCCAATCTAAGTTGACACATCCTATATCCATTTAGTGTGAAGGAATCACACTCTTAAGAATCCAATACCTATTGAAGCTCTTTGGATGCATTAGGTAATCACTAGGGATAACCTCCCTAGATATCTTCCTAATGACTCTTTTAAGCTTCTTAGAAGCTTTAGTCATGTTGGTTTCTTCAAGGTCAATATTAGGGATGACCTCCCTTGAAACCTTGACTCCACTCCTAGACGTAGGATTGATTTCATAGTTATATAGAAATCTATGGTATGATGACACACTATCCGTAGACTTAAGTTTGCATCTCAAACCCTTTTTATCCTTAGTTAGTTCTTGCTTACCTAACCTTAGGTTTTCATTCTTAGACCCACTAACTCATTTGCTATTTCTCTAAGGCTCTTTTCTAATTTATTGAGTCTTAACCTCAAGATTTGATTTTCTATCTCTAAATCCTTAATTCTTGATTTTTCATGTACAACTTGAACCTTGTTCTTTCTATGCATATGTCTACTTTTCTTAGGATTTTTACCTAGATTTCTCTTTACCTTCCTATCGTTAGGTAAGATAGTTCTAGTATGATATAATCTAAAATTATTCTTAGATTTATCAAATTTCTTATTTTCATGATAATAAGCACTAAAATTATAAAATTTACTTCTAGCATGCCTCTTATCATGATACAAAGGTGAAGGATCGTACTCACGCTAAAGGTATGATGAATAGCATGTTTACTAATTTTACGATATGATAGTAACTTAAACAGATAAAGTAATCAAGCAATCAATCAATCAGAGTTTGCAACAACAGAATTCAAGATTAAATAATTTGGAATAAAATATAGATTAACTTAAACTTGCAGTGAAAAAATTAACTAAACTTGTTTAGTGTGCAAAGTAATAAGTACTAAGTTAATATTCAATAAAACAAATACTAAATTACTTTGCAATCAATATTAGATTAACTTGTAGCAATACAAATTCTAAGTAAACTTGTAATGCATTGATCACTTATTATAATAATTCTTCTAAAAAATATCTCCTTTCCAGAAAGCTTCTGGAGATGGAGAAACCTTTAACAAGAATAAAAAATGTTAAGCACAATATAAGTAAAATATATGATGTAAGGCAACAATATAAAAATAAAATTTACAAGTATGATGTTGTTGATTTGAACTTGGAGAGCACTTGAATGCAACATATTAGCAGTATCATGAGGAAGTTTTCGAGGAAGATGAGTTAGTGTTGAAACAAGGTGACTCGACCCTCCTTTTATAGAGCCCTCGAATGCTAGCGTGACACTTGTCTGGTCACTTGGAAGGCCTTTTGGTTGCCCAAACTTTGCTAATGTGGCTACAAGTTTGATCCACTTTGACTCTAGATCAAAATGATTTAGCGACCTCCAGCCGCTTTGACTCCCTCCGGTCACTTTGACTCCCTTCGGGTGCCTAGAGCATACTCAACTTTTATCCTTGACTTTCCTCCGAATTGCTGGATCTCACCTTCAGATCGCCTAGAAACTCCTCCGGTCGCTCAGACCTTGTTCCGGTCACCCGAAAGTTCCCGACTTGGTTTGCCTAGTCTTATCTCCATCTGGTCACTCGAACACCTTTCGATCACATGGAATCACCAAGTAGCTTTCTTTGTCAAGTGTCTAGTTCAGCTCCTGATGACCCACTGAGACTTCCATTACCTAGTGTCTAGTCACCTGACCCACTAGAACTTTCCACTATTTGATATCCTATCACCTAATCTACCAAAACTTGGTTTGTCAAGTTACCTGCACCTGCACACTTGACACACATATTAAATACACATAACCTAACTTTAAACTCATCATACATCAAAACATAGATTTGATGTGGTGCTCCCTGCACCAATAAAAGGAACTTTATTCAAAAATGTACCTTTAATTTTTCCTTAGAAGTTCCCCTTAAGCTTAGCACCCTCCCTTGTCCTTACTTGAGTTCCTCTCCCTTGAATATTGGTTTCGGTAATATCCTCATTCGTTGCATGAGAAGTACTATATGCGCTCCTTACCCTCCCGTACCAATGGTCTAACTTCCTTTTGCTTAGGTGCCACAGTATGCATCCCTTGAGTCTTTTTCTTCATTAATTTTGGACACATGTTCTTATAGTGCAATTTTCCCTGCACTCAAAGCATATAATATGATCTTTAATTTTAAAAATTGAATTTGTTCCACCTTAATGAGTTGAGCTATATATTCTGATAGAGGTGGTACAAACTTCCTCCTCATCGACTCCGGATGTTGAGAGTTCCTCTCATTTCATTGTCAATGACCTATACTCTCCCTCAATCCTTAAGGATGATGCTTCTTCAATTTCCACTATCTCGGATGTTGAGTATCTCTCAACCTCCTAGTTTTCTTGTTCTTGGGCCAACGAGCCTCCCTCATTAGGCTCATCCTTATTTTGTGTCGATGATGGATCTTCATAGAGCTCGACCAACTTGCTCCATAGGTCACATGTATCGTTGTATTTACCTAATTTGCATAAAACATCATTAGGAACCAAATTGGTCAAAATAATTAGTTACCTTGTCATTTGTCTTAAATTTTCGAGTTTGCTCCTCGGTCCATTTTTTTTCTTAATGAGTTTTCCTTTGCTACCCTTTGGGATTTCAAATCCCTCCATTATGATGAACCAATTGTCGATGTCCATTATGAAGAAATTTTCCATCCTTGGTTTTCAAACTCGATGTTTCTCATTCCAAAAGATGGAGGTACTCAGGTATCGTATCCAAATCCATTTTTGGGATTCATGCTAACTTTAACTCCTTTTTCTCCCTCGATGATTGGTCCAATGATACCACTTGTTAGGTATCATGACTTTTTCTTCTTCCTCTAGCTTGTGCTCCTTTGGCAGTCACTTCAACGAAGAACGACCTCACTCTATACCACTTGTTGGGTATCAGAGGACTCAAAATTGTAATACTAAATTTGGCGTTGTGCTTGAAAGGTTGTTAAGCCTCTTCAAAGTGTTCCAGCTCTGATATTTTTTGTTAGGCTGATGATGTCATTAGAGGAGAGTGAATAGTGATTCTCTATTTGTTTCTTGATCGTCGATCATATGCTCATCTACAAGATGTTAATACACAACTAAAAATATAAATAACAACATAAAGTAAAATAAGTTTAAGAAACACTTAAATTTTACATGGTTCGGAACCCCCGATTATTACTCCATGGCCTAACGTCCTAGTAGTAACACCATTATACTTTCTCCTTCTCTGATACCTTTCAGGGACAGATTAACCTCTTACAAACCTATTCTTTTACAAGCAACACAAACAAAGAAAAGATATAATAGCAAATAAGAACTATGTAAATGAAACAACTATACAATAATAAAACTTTGCTTTGATCACTTTTACTTGCTTTTGATTGCCTCCTGAAGGTTTGGAATGTAGCAACACTTCCCCTCAAAACCTCAAAGAATCAACCTAGCATCCAATCAACCTTGACTTGCTAGAATTTCACCATCTCCAAACATTAGTCCTTCTTGACATGTTTGGACTTTCCTTCTCACGCCTAACATCCGACTAACCTTGACCTACCAGAACTTCACTATTGCCAAACATCTAGTCCTTCTTAACCTGTTTGGGCTTCCAGTCTTATGCCTAATATTAATTGTGATTCACTCAGACTTCTCCACTGTCAAGTATTCAGTTAACCTTAACGTACTTGACTTTTTACTCAACCATCAACTATCGAAATCCAAATCAATCTTGGTCAACCTTAACTTGAGATTGATTGCAACAATAATTTTTTCCTCCAATAATCTCCCCTTTTACTTGACATTTAGCTCTCAACCATCAAAAATATTGATCAACTGTCAAGTATCCGACACTACAGGAAAAGATGGGAATACCAGTGATTTTTTACGTCCAAATTAAATTTGGCCGATAAACATTTAAAATTATCGATTAAAATGAATTTTAGCTGATAAACATTTGACATTGTCAGCCAAAAAGAAATTTAGTCGGTAAATAATTATAATTACTGGCCAAATTTTATTTTGGCTGGTAATTTTAATTTTTTACTCACCAAAACTAAATTTGGTAGGTAATATTTTTTTTATTGGCCAAAGTAAGATTTGACTTGTAATTTTTAATTTTTTACTTGTCAAAGTTAAAGTTGATCAGTAAACATTTAAAATTATAAGCCAAAATGAATTTTAGCAAATAAATATTTAAAAATATCAACCAAAAGGAATTTTAGCGAGTAAATAATTATGATTACTAGCCAAATTTTATTTCAGCTAGTAATTTTAATTTTTTACCAATCAAAATTTAGGTAATATTTAATTTTTTACTAGTCAAAGTTAGATTATATCAGTAATTTTTAATATTTTTTCTTGCCATTGTTAAATTTGATTAGTAATTTTAAAATTTTTAAAAGTTAAAGTTAAATTTGGACGGGAATTTTAATTTTTTACTAATTAAAGTTAGATTTGATCAATAATTTTGATTTTTTATTAGCTAAAGTTAAATTTAGTTGATAATTTTAACATTTTATTCGGCAAAATTGAATTTTATTTGTAATTTATAATTTTTTTAGCCAGAATTAGGTTTGACCGACAATTTTTTACTCTTTTTATTTATCAAAGATTAATTTTTTACTAGCCAAAAATTAGATTTTACTAATAAATTTAAAATATTTATTGGTCCTACATATTACTAATTAATTTTTTTTATAAAACTAGGTTTAAAATTTGTACATGTGAGAGATTTTTATATATATATATATTTTATAAAAATGTATTTAATATTATACTAGATTATTTCTCTATAAAATTTATTTATTTCACTATCTATCTTTTCTTTCACATCATTTTTATATTATTATTATCATACACTCGCTCCTAAAAAAAAATAACGATTAAAGTTTATATTTTACTTTTTAACTTTATTTTGTACCATTTATTAGTCAAATTTAACTTTGTTTAGTTAATTTAAAATATTTATTAACCAAATACATTATTTTTTAAACAAATTAATAAAGCATAATTTTATTTATATCATATTTTACTTTTTCCATTTTTTATTTTCATTAATTTTTTTTTGCTTAATTTTTCTTATACTATTTTTTTTTCTTTTCCTATATTTATTTTACTTAAGTTTTTTCTCTTTATTTCCCCCCAAACCTACGTTCCACACGCATGCTCAGTGCTTTCCTCTTCCTCTATTCATCGCTGAAACCTAAATCTCATGCTTAGCACCCCCAAACCTAATGTTGTTTGATTTTTCTTCCCTTTAGACAGGCTATTCAGCGTTTATGTTAGTTCTTGTTGTTCCTATCCTTATTGGTTGAGACGTCGGTATCCTTCCTTCCTCTCCCTCCCATCGTTCTCACTCAGCTCTTGAAAGAGCTCCGCCTGAGGTTCTATTAGGAGCAGCGACAATCTGTGTCGAACTGAGCCTTCAACCACCAATTGGTCTCACTGCCATCTCTATTTATCCTCCGTTCGAGAGACGCTGAGAAGCCGAAGCCTTCTTCTTCCTTTCTTCATCGAAGAAAACAATAAGTGTTAAATTGCGAGTTTTGTTATTTACTTATATCAGTGTTAAATGTGCTTTCTAAGTATTAAATGTGTTGTAGACATTGTGCTACAGATATGAAATGTAAGTTTTTTTTCGAATATATAATTTACTTCCACATGAGATATTATACTAGAGAGCACCACAATAAGGATTTTGTGTTTCACTTGCATTCTTCCATTATAGATGCATGCACCTTTGTTAAAGTTGATTGCCTAACCACTTATCCAAAAGATGTTAGTGTTAGATCGAGTGGACCAGCTAAAGGGGAGTGAATAACCTGCAAATAGAAATTCTAAATCTTTTACTTTCTACTTAGCAAGCACACACTATAAGTCAAATATAAATGATATTAAAGAAATAAGGGACTCCGAATTTACTTGGTTTACAATCAGGGAGGTTGCTAATCCAAGACAATGATAGTTCACTAAAGAAACTACTTCTTTGACAACAAGTCAGAGGCGAAGAAGCCTCTTACATCATTTGAAAGCACGAATCGTAAGTGTGAAAATAGAAATGAAATTACAGAGTGTGTATCTTAAACTTCAAGCTTAAGGATTCTTTTTATAGCCTCCTGGTTGAAGTGACCATTTTACTAACGTGGTCATTCCAGCCGCCTCCAGTGATCCAGGGCGCCTCCAGTGGGCTGACTCTTATCCTCGTCACAATAGTGCTCTGGCTGATTTGGTGGATTGGGAGCGCCTCAGTTCATCTGAGGAGCCTTGGGTCGACTGACGTGGACTCCGCTGCTTATCCGCTTCACAACGGTTCTTTCAGGACATCCGGGACGCCTCGGTTCATAGGGGAACCTAGACTCAGGGCGCTTGGAGTGATTCTAGGCGCTTGGACTCGGGGCGCCTTGAGTGATTCCAGGCGCCTGGAATGGTCAACCTCAGAAGTTGATAATTCTTTGATCCGCTTGCTTGGGTGATGCTATGGTCGTCCAAAGTTAAGCTCATCCAAACCCAACTCCGACCTTCTCCTCGAGCAGGCTTCTTCCCGGCTTCTCGTCCCTCGCATCCTTCTCACTCTATCAGTGTATTCTTCCGCAGCTTATCGTCCCTCGGATGCACCGAGCGTGTTGGGCCATCCTTCTCGCTCACTGCGTTTTCCTCTCAACTTCTTGTGTTCCTAAGTCTTTGCACACTTTAGACACAAGACATCAAACACATAGGACCTAACTTAACTCTATTGATCAACATCAAAACTATCTTGGGGTACTTATAATTAGTTGACATTATGAGAGTCTGGACTTTGAATATGTGAACTAATATTTGACTTTTGAAAGGCTTGATTCAGTTCATGATGCCCATTTTCAAAATCCTTGTTACTCACCTTTCAACTTTAGTAGTTAAGTATTTCATTTATCTATCTTTATCCATCAGAATTATAATTGGTGTTCTTTTTTTAGTTAGCATCAGGCATTCAAGCCTTCGGCCCGACTAATTTTGGGGGGTGACCGATCCTGTCCTACAAAATTCTCCCATCTACCACTAGAATAAATCGGGAAAGCTCATGTGGAGGCTCATCCTGACAGTTAGCGTTCTCGAGTCCACTACCTATTAAGGACAAAATCCCCCATAATACACCGTAGCTAAGTCTCAAATTTCAGATGCCTAGTCTATCGTTGGAGGGCCTAACCACTAGTGTTCTATTTTTGATTTGATGTTATGTAGTAAATCATGTTGAAAAAAATTTGCTTGCTTGCTTGATTAATGTAATAACTTGTTTGATTGATATTAATTATATGCATCACACAATCACATTTTGAAGAATGGATAAAAGTTAGATAATAGAGTGAAATATAATTAGTCAGAGGTATAAGAATGGAGTTGATGAATTTTTAGATTTTGTAGCTTATCACATGGAGGAGTCGTCAGTTATTAAATGCCCTTGTTTTTATGTCAAAATTTAAAGTTTGGAGATATGGAAATTGTTAAGACTCTTATTCATTTGCATGGATTTGATCAAACTTACTTGATATGGAACAATCATGGTGAAGAGATTGTAGTTCTATTTGGAATAATCGTTCGTTTGATATGCTATTAAAGTTTCTCCAAAGTTGTCTTCCGCAACCCAATTATGTCCCAAAGTCTTATTATGCTACAAAGAAGATACTTTAAAATGTTGGGATGAGATATCAGACAATACATGCATGTGAAAATGGTTGTAAATTATTTAGAAAAGAGTGCAAATCTTGAAAAATGTCCAATATGCAAGAAATCACGTTACATTCTGAATAATGAAGAAAATTCAAAAGTACCCACAACTATTGTTAGACACTTCCCTTTGAAGCCACAATTGCAAAGATTTTATATGCATAAAGATACAGCTATTAGAATGCGTTGGCATAAGGAGAAATGAATTGAAACTGAGGGTATTTTGAGATATTTTGCTGATGAATTTGATAAAATGTATCCAATTTTTGCTTCTGAATCAAGTCGATTTGGTTTAGCAAATGATGGGTTTAACCCATTTGGGAT
This sequence comes from Hedychium gardnerianum, assembly GCA_038050645.1. NCBI lineage: Eukaryota > Viridiplantae > Streptophyta > Magnoliopsida > Zingiberales > Zingiberaceae > Hedychium > Hedychium gardnerianum. The sequence continues at coordinate 3,680,749 of JBBUKS010000100.1, forward strand.
GATGTTCAATTCAAACATCATCCTGTGATACTTGTCCCATACAACATGGCTCCTTGGCACATGATGAAACATACTTACACATTGATGACACTTCTTATTCCTGGTCCAAGATCACCTGGGAAAAACATTGATGTCTTTCTAGAACTGTTAATTGAAGAACTAAAAGAGTTATGACATGATAGAGTCATGACACTAGATTTATCAACTAGAGAATATTTTAATCTTCATGCTATTGTTTTATGGACCATTCATGACTTTCCTGCATATGGAATAAATTATGGTTGGAGCACCAAAGGATACAAAGCATGTCCTATTTATAATGTGGATAATAATGCAGAGCCATGTATCACTAAGTTGTGTTTCATGGGTCCCCGTAGAAAATTGCCATTAAATCATATATGGCACAAAATTAAGAAATTTAATGGTAGGGTTGAAAACAGACCTCCTCCTCGAGCATTTACATTTGATGGTATTTTAATTCAATTGCAAACTATTTGTAGAAAAAGAAAACATAGTGATAGAGGGGATGATAGACATAATTGGATGAGGAAGTCTATTTTTTATGAACTTGACTAGTGGCCTCATTTGAAATTAAGGCACAATCTAAATATTATGCATATTGAAAAGAATGTGTGTGATGCTATAGTTGGGACATTATTGGAGGCAATTGGAAAAAGTAAAGATACATCAAAGGCATGGATGGATTTAGAAAAAAAAAGGTTTAAGACCTGAATTGCACTTGCAGATATCGAGGACCAAAACTTTTAAGCAAATAGCCAAATACAATTTGAAACCTGATGATCGTAAGGATTTTTATAAGTGGCTAAAATTTGTAAGGTTTCAAGATGGTTATGCAACAAACATTTCTTGGCGAGTGATCGAAAATGAAGGGAGGCTGCAAGGACTTAAAACTCACGATTGTCATATTCTTTTTCAAAACTTGCTTCCTATTGATATTCGAAAATACTTGCAGAAAGATGTGTGTGAGGTTATTATAGAGCTTTGCAGTTTTTTTCCATGGGATAACAAAGAAAACATTGATTGTCGACAAGTTAAAGAAGTTACAAAAGGAAATCGTTATAATATTATGCAAGCTTGAATTAATTTTTCCACCTGCTTTTTTTGATATCATGATTCACTTATCAATTCACTTGCAAGAAGAGGCAATATTAGCTAGGCTAATTTCTTTTCAATGGATGTTTCCTTTTGAACATTATTTGGGTACTTTGAAGAAATATGTTAGAAATAAGCCAAAACATGAGGGATCAATTGCATAGGGTTATGTGATTGATGAGGCATTAACATTCATGTCACTTTTCAAGCTTGATGGAGAGACTCAATTTTGCAGAATTGAAAGAAATGTTGATGGTGAGTGACCAAGATGTGAGTTGGATGTTTTTTTTCTCAAAATGTAAATCTCATTGGCCATAAAAAAATACGTTAAATTTGACCAAACAACAAGGGAGAAACATCATTGGTATATATTGAACAACTGTAGTGCGGTTCAACCATACATCAAGTAAGTTTTCAAGTTATGCTATAATTAAATTATTTTAAAATATTTTTTAAAATTATACTATAATAGCTCATACATTTATTTTCTAATGTGACGTAGGAAGCATTTGGAGTCTATTATAGAGCTTGATGATATTGCCAGAGATCAATTATGTTGAGAAAAAGAATTTCCATCACGGTTTAGAACTAAAATGGAAGGTTTGAGGAAGGAAGCCAGATTTGAGTTGATAAATGAATTGTATTCATTATCATGTATGCCTAATTTTCATGTGTGCACCACATATGAAGCTATAGTTGAAGGTATTTGATATCATTCTCAAGAAAGAGATAGAAGTATAATAGTACAAAATTATGGGATTGCAGTGCCATCATCTCATAATGAAGAAAATATGGATTTTTTGGGTGCGTTGTTGGAAGTTGTTGAGTTGAGTTATATGTTTGGGTACAATGTATATTTATTCAACTGTAAGTGGTATGAATGTACAACAAAAAAGAAGTCTTTAAAGATAGACTTTTGGTCTCATGTGCATTAATACCTCAAGGACATGGTATAAAGATGATCCTTCTATTCTTGCAAGTCAAGCAAAACCAGTATTCTATATTGATGATCATAAATTTGGAGGCAATTGAAAAATTGTTCAAACATTTCAGCACAGACATATTTGGGATTATCTAGAAGTACTTGATAATGATAACACTGAGCATCAATTACAATTAGAAAATAGTTCATTCATTGTACACGATACTATTATGGACTTGGTCAACCAATAACCTGATATAATTGAATTGAATCAAGTAGAGATTCCAATAACGAAATTACAAGTCAATGAGAACGAGAGTAGGCATTTATATAATGTTGATGATGATGACCCATTTGATGTCAACTTAGATCGTCTTGTAGAAAACTAATCTGACACTGAAATAATGTCTAATTATGATACTAACTAAATAATGACAGGTATTAATTTTCATGAAATTATTATATTTTTAATAAGTTGCCTATTACATTACTTGCATATACATCCTTGTTATAAATTATGAGATTGATTACAAGTTAAAACAAAAGTGCATAATTTGTGTCTGATTTTTTGATATAGACTATCTTGCTAAGCGGGAATTCAGCCTCCGTATTAAAGAAAAGGTGTCACATTGCATGATGATTCTCTAATAAAGCTTGAAAGGATCTAATGGATAGTTAGTCCTTTAGTTATGGTTCTAAATGATGATCCAAGTTTATGGTTTCCAGTGTAGTGGATTGTCATGCCTCGAAGGTATACTTGTTCGATGAAACGGACGGTACCCCCTAGTGATAATGTGATAGAAATAACTTGGTATAAGTCCACATGACTTAAACAAGTCAAACCCACGTAGTTAATAATATCCAAATAACCAATCATCATATAAGAAAACAAACCCCATGCTGATAAAAATAAGGTGCGTGCCGGCACGACTTAACATCACAATAAAACGTACGAAACAAATGCCAAAGGAAATCCAAATCCACAACATAGTTCACTTATTACAATATAGGAGCAGAAAACAAAATGAAATAAAGTGTAC
>JBBUKS010000100.1:3694538-3709835 GCA_038050645.1 Hedychium gardnerianum
CTTGGAGGCGCCTCGGAAAAAAAGGCGCATGAGGCGCCTCGGTAAGATGGAGGCGCCTCAAGCGCCGACTGATGGAGGCGCCCTCAAGGCTTGGAGGCGCTCACCCTCTATTTAGATAAAGGCGCCTCAGAGCAATGGAGGTACCCCCGATTATCGTTGAAGACCCGCCGAGCGGATCAGATCTGGAAGCTGAGTCAGCTCAATCGAGGCGCCCTCAATTCTTGGAGGCGCTCCCAGCGCTGCCAGATCACCAATGGATCAGTTTTGATCCATTGGAGGTGCCCCCAATCAATGGAGCCACCCCCATGACTGTCACGTCAGCAAAACGGTCACCTCGACCGGTTTGCTATAAATAGAGGTTGTGACCTCCTGTTTTTCATAACACACTCTATTCTTTCAACGCTGTTAGTTAGTTTCAAGTCTGAGCTTTCAAAGATTATAAGAGGTTACTCCGCCTTCCTGAAGGAGAGTTTAGTAGAGCTTTCACCTGTCTTGGATTGACAACCTCCCCAGTTGTAACCAAGTAAATTTTGTCTCTTACCTTATTCTTTTATGTATTTTATTTGTTTTAATTAATGTGTGTATCCTTGCTTAGCTAGAAGCAAGAAAAAGAAATAATTTTGTTTGCAGGGCATTTCCACCCCCTCTAAACCGGTCTAACCGTCCTAACAAGATCCTCGACCCAAGTATGTTTAGTCTCTCCGGTTGGATTTCCTACCTAAAGTATGCTTATGCTCTCCGGTTGACTTCCCCGATCCCAAATATGCTTAATCTCTTCGGTCAAATTTTCGACCCAAAGTATGCTTATGCTCTCCAGTCGACTTCCTCCCCAAGTATCCTTAGCCTCTCTGGTTGGATTCCTGACACAAAGTATGTTTATGCTCTCCGGTTGGCTTCCCTGACCCTAAATATGCTTAGTCTCTCCGGTGGGATTCCCGACTCAAAGTATGCTTATGTTCTCCGGTCGACTTCCCGACCCTAAGTATGCTTAGTCTCTTTGGTCAGATTCCCGACCCAAAGTATGCTTATGCTATCCTTTCGACTTCCCCGACCCCAAGTATGCTTAGTCTCTCCAATCAGCTTCCCCGACCACAAGTATGTTTAGTTTCTTTGGTCGGCTTCCTTGACTCCAAATATATTTAGTCTCTCCGGTCGGCTTCCCCGACCTAAAGTCACTCGGACACCAATCCCGTGGATAGCATGTGGGTAGTCAAGACATGTGGAGCTCTGCGAGTGGTTCAAGATAATAACATACCTCCATTTAATACACAGCGTGAGTGATGTGATAGTATGATATGGCAAGAGATACTGTCAGAGATACAATAATGATACGCGGATTAGATAGATAAAATACTGACATGATACATAATTAATAAGGAGAGAATACCCTCCGGGATAGATTATAAATGAGTTTATGTATACAAGTAGAGGTACGTTTTTGCATCTTTTACACACTTCATACGCTACTGTTCATTTTCTCTCCACCTCCATGGGCTGACTTGAGTGTCGGAGTGGCTACGTCAGGAATCCCCGGCGCCAATCTAACTCTTTTGTTCTCTTTTCTCTTCCCGTTTCAGGTCTTTGGAGGTCTCCTCTCTCTAGAGGTTCGACATCCGTCTAACTCGGACTCACGTTTTCTAGTGGCTCACCCTTCGGCGTTCTCAGACAGTTTTAAATTTAGATCCTGAATCGGTCGACCAATTGTGTGAACAAGATAAGTTCATATTGTAGCAATTATGATTTCGTAGTTGTTATAATGTGAATATTATTAAACATAATAAGTCTGTGTTATAACAACTATATTTTCATAGTTGTTACAATGTAAATGTTAAGTGAACATGTCAAGTTCGTATTGTAATAGTTATGATTTCGCAGCTATTACAATCTGAATTGTAGCAACTATGAAATCATAAATGTTACAATGCAAATATTGTTGAACAAGTTAAGTCCGTTCGATTGATTCACTGTTTAAATTTGAAATTTACCTGTCAAAAAATAAAATTGACCGAACATTGCACTTACGACAGTTGTATAATCTTACAGAGGATTGGTGAGGTAGAATGCTCTTTTAATAAAAAATGATGATTATAATAAAAAGGGATTCTTCTTTTACTTTTGCCCTAATTTACAAATTGTAGTAATTACGAAATTATAATTGTTATAATATGAATGTTGATGAATAAGTCATGTCCGTTCGATCAACTCAGGATTTAAATTTGAAATTAGCCTATCAAAAAATAAAATTGATCTAATGATATAATTTGATAGAGGGGTTGGTGAGGTAAAGTGTTTTTTAAATAAAAATAGATGATTCTAATAAAAAGGAACGCTTCCTTTATTTTTGCCCTAATTCTCGAGTACATGTGGGTGGGTTCACTTGGAAGAGAATGTTGGTTGGAGTTTGTGAATAAAGAGCTTGTTTTGCTCCACCCAATCATTGTAACCTAATCTCAGGCCCATCAATAATTTAATGTCATCAATTGTAGAGACAGATCAATTTGTCAATTCCCTTCCTATCACGCACAAAGGAAAGGAGGGAGTTATTATTAAGTTGAATTATTTTATAAACACATTCTAAATAATATAAAAAAAAAAATTAAAAAAAATTTAAAAATTATTATGAACTCCTTTGTCTACCTACCATGTCTTTTGTTCTTCGTGTGCAGCCAAAGGCAATGGGAACATGTTCGTGGTCAAATGCTGTCGAAGTTTAGCTGATTGTTCCACATGATCCACACTGCAATTCCACGCCTTGCATCAACCACCGCTTCCTCCTCCTCCTCTTCCTCCCACTTCTTCGACAAGTAGAGAGAGAGAGAGAGAGAGAGCCATGAGGCAGGAGCTCGGCAAGGCCTCGTCCAATGCTCTGCCTGCATCTAGAACAAGAATCTCTGCAACGGAGTCCAGGGCTCCGAGAGCAGACTCCGCGAACCGGGCCTTGCCCCGTCCGAAGCCGGCTGCGAAGACGGTGAGCCGAAGCAGCGCCGACAGAGACAGAAGAGGTTCGGGATTCGGACGCGGGGGAGCTGGAGCTAATCGCGACGCCGGGGTGGAAGACTTGGAGAGGAGACTTGGTGAGCGCGAGAAGTTGCTGGGGGACTCGCAGGCCGAGGTGCTGGCGCTCAGAGCTCAGGTCGAGAAGTTGCAGGTTTTGAATGCTGAATTGGAGTTGGAGAACAAGAATTTGGCTGATGGCCTGACTGTTGCTGAAGCAAAAATCAAATCTTTGGAGCACAAGTGCGATCAGGTTTGCAGAAAGATTTCATCTTCTTTTCCACTGACGTTGTAGTTGATGTGTTTGTTCCTTGTTCCCAACGAGTGCAGGCAAATTCAATCATCATATCTGGTGTCGCTAGACCGCCACCTAGTCCTCCTCCTCCTCCTCCTCCTCCTCCACCACCACCAGCAGCAGGAGTTCAGTTTGGCTTGGGAAAGGCAAAGACAGTGCACAAGGCTTCTGCACTAGTTGAACTGTACAATTCATTAACCAAGAGAGATGGAAAGCAAGGCTCCATGTCTACAGATATCGTGCGCATCAGCATTGTCGGGGAGCTTCAAAATCGATCGGCTTATCTACTAGCTGTAAGTGCCTTCTTTATATGAAGGAATTATGTGAAAGTAATGAAACACCAAGTGTTTGCTTTTATGCTTCCACAGATTAAATCAGATGTTGAAACAAAAGGGCACCTCATCAACCATCTCATAGAGAAGGTGCAATCAGCCTCTTTCACTAATATGGAAGAAGCCCTATCTTTCGTCGATTGGCTTGATGGGGAGCTCTCTACTTTGGTATTGCTCGTAAACAAATTTGTATTCGCATTAGCTAGATTAAACGAATGTGTAAAGTTGGCAACTTTGCCATACCACTTGTGATGGTTTCAGGCTGATGAGAGTGCTGTTCTGAAGCATTTTGACTGGCCCGAAAAGAAAGCCGATGCTCTGAGAGAAGCTGCATATGAGTTCCGCGCTCTAAAGTCGCTTAAAGACGAAGCTTCTTGTTTCAAGGATGACGACTCCTTAGCATGTGAGACCACCCTAAAAAGGATTTCAAGCTTTCTAGTTAAGTGAGTATTCAATCTTTAAGCTTATTGTTGTTTTTAATGTTTGTGTCCATTGCAACCGATCTAATCTCATCCATGATTTTTTCCGAAAGGTTGGAGCAAAACACAAGTAGGTTGATTAACTTGAGGGCTACAAGTATGCTTTTGTATAGGGAGTGCAAAATTCCAACAGATTGGATGCTTGATTCTGGGATGGTTAGCAAGGTAGATTATATATTGCATCTATCTCTTGGAGTTCTATGTATTCCTGATACTTCATTATGATGAATTCTAGTCGATTGAGCGAGGATTGGCTAAGATATGTAGTGTATATGTCGTAATTGGTAATTGGCGAGTTATCTTTTTCTTTTGCAAATCAGTGTTAGTCCATAAACACACAAATTGAAGAGATGTTTTGCAGGAAGTATAATGTGCTGTTTGTTACAGATGAAGCAAGTTTCTGTAATGCTTGCAAAAGTCTACATGAGGAAAGTGTCACTGGAGCTAGAATCGACTCGACATGCTGAAAGGGAATCCGCACAGGAGGCACTTCTCTTTGAAGGGGTGCGTTTCGCTTATCGAGCACATCAGGCAAGTCATTCGACTTCGAACTCTATCTGTCGTCTTATGTGATGTGATTCCTCAAAGTAAACAGGTTGATTGATAATGGCCTTCATGGTTCCATGTGTTGTTCAACAGTTTGCAGGAGGCCTTGACTCGGAAACCATGCTCATCTTCGAGAAGTTAAAAACGCGAGTCGAATCGCAAGGTAGAGGGCATTAGATCGACCTGATTCAAATATGATAGTGAAAAGAGAAGTTACAGAAGTTCTTCTGTGAGAGCAATCTTCATCCAATTACATTTATGAACTTGTAGTTTGACTTCGACCAAGAAAGAATGTAGTATCTATCGAATTGCATCGTTAAAAATTTCATCGAAAGCGATATTGATGCGGAAATCATCAACAAGGATGATAGCATCTATCCAATTCAGTGTTATTCAATCGAATCAACCAATTGAACACAAAGGCAAAAGAGGAAATTTGAAGTTCAAACTGTTGTTTTATTTATAAAATATAAATCCACTGATTTAGCACTCCGTAAATTTAGGGAAATCCACTGATTTAGATCGATCACATCGCGGTTTCTTCGTTAAGATCCGTTTCTATAGATCAGAGCTCAAAATAGCAACGCTGCGACGTAGAGCTCGCGCCGTTAAATGGATGGAGCAGCCGGATACGCTGACGGTCTCAACGGCGGAGCGCTGTGAGCGAAAGCTCGGAGCTTGAACAGCCGGCGGTGGCTGGAGACTGAGGGGAGCTGGGAAGGTGAAAACTAGCTGGCGCCAAGTATGGCCGGGGAAGAACTTCAATCTCGCCGTCCATTAAGCAGGTGGTTCCGCTTTGAGATCGGCGGGGCGCGTGATGAACGGCCGATGGACGGCGCGGATGCGCAGCCAACCGTCGCCAGTTCGACGCCGAGGTGATATTAATCTTTTGCCGAAAGCAAGGGATTCTATGATTGACCAATAAAAATCGTTTTTTTTTTTCACTTCCTCCTGGTCTTCTCGCCCCTCTTCTCGCAGTCGCCACTTGGACTGGGAATAGAGATCGCAGCATGATCGAAGAAGAAGAAGGTACTCTCGTCAGCGATTTGATCGGTTTCCTCTTAAAAGATTTGCATTCTCCTCTTTCTCTTTGTCCTAATCTGTTCCTCTCTCGTCTTCGCATTGTGTAGATTAGGTTGGAAAGCGGCTGACGCCGCCTCTTCTGCTTCCGGCGATCTCGTGCAAGAAATCTCCACCGTGCTCAAACCCCCTCGATCCGCTCTTTTCCTAGGTCTGTCCTCGTCGATCTTTGTTTAGTTGAGGCCGAGGTCGTACCATGGGGTCAGTGACTTCCTGAACAACAAGATTTACTTGAGAGCTCAATTTGGCTATCGTCAAGGTTATTGATATTGTTATCCAATACTCTGTTCAGTTTTCTTGGATGCATATGCTTCAATCTATGGTTTATGATTTCAGGTTCACTTCTTGTTGTTGTTGTTCATCTTTCGATGTCTCCTGCCCTTTTTGTCATCGCTGCATTTCCATGTACAATTGGAGCCATAGGGCTCGCGGTGCTGCACATATACAGACACCTCTTGAATTATACCAAGCCTGTTTACCAACGGTACATAGTGCGCATCATCTTCATGGTACCGGTATGCCGTTTGATAAATTGTCTCCTTTGATACTTTTTTCTCTCTTTTATATGGTGTTTTGAGGAAATAGTGGTCCCCACGGGGGTGCTCAGTTGGCTAGTGGGTTGCTACAATTTGAGGAAATAGTGATGGACTTTCCTCTTAAACTCAGGCTCTGCTGCATTGCAGTTTTCATGAATTTAACCATATCACATATAGGTCGCCAAGCACAGTTGATGTAGAACTGTGAAATTTGGCAATTGTGATTCTGCTGTTCCTTATTTCTTTATGTACTCTGCATTTAGTTATTCTAAAACCTTTAGGATGAGGCCTAGACCAATCATCTGAGAATGATAATTTGAATTTAAGAATTACTTGACGCATAAATGCTTGATTCTATTGTTTTCTTAAATATAGAATCATTGTTCTCCTAGTTTTCTACTGCCCTATACCAATGCAGGTTGCTATTATACATGTTCTTGTTTGTCCTTTGAGCCATGAATTTAAATTCTACATGCCTTAAACTAGTAATGTGCCCATGGTCATATGTACAAGCCTGGCAGTGTAGGAAGGCATATCAGTGTATGAAAAAGGATGTCAACTTTAATGGACGTCAAGCGCATACACCCATGCCCATGTGAATCTAACTATGTCCAGTTGAGTGCATGTGAACTAAATGTTCAATTCGGTTTGGTAATCAAAGCATATTAAAGTTTCAGTTTTATTTTATCTTGGTTAAATTGTAAATCAAAACAAACCAAACCTGAAAACCAATTTGTCTTTTAAAATTAATAAAAATATATTTGTTATTGTAATTTATTTTGAAAAAAATCTTGTTTTATATAGTGCATGTAATAAAATTGATAATATGAAAACTAAAGTTAATATATTATTTTTATGGAAAACTAATCTGGTCCATGAAGAGTTAAAATTCAATATAAAAAATTTAAAAATGATTTGTTTGGATGCAAATTAGATTCAATCCAAACTTAACCAAACTAATCCACCAATTTTTTTTCAGTTTCAATCAGCTTACATGCTAATTCAGTTCAATCGAATGAACAACCCTACTGTTAATCTTCAATTAGTTCACCTAGAATAAGTATATTGGGTTCGAACCAAGTATATATTTTTATGTGATAGATAAAGAAATATTGAACTTTTGGAGAAGATAATACAATATTGTTTATATAGTGAAATTATGAAGAATTATAAAATGAGAAATCTAGAGATCCCATGGTCACACGCGCACACAAAAAAACAGACTTGAATTTTTATATAGTAGTTCAAAACAAGAAGAGATCACATCTCGATCAAGCATAACAAAGAATTTGATTCCAAATACTTTGTAATCTAATAAGTTATAGGTAGTGAATGAGCCACAAGTTGATCTAGATAAAAAAGATTGAACTAGTAACCAATGATCATAAGGAATCAGATTATAAGTTAATAACTACAATGATATTGGTATGCATTGGAAATTTGTCATTTTTGAGATAAAACTCTGAGAGACGCGTTTAAGATAGTACAAGTATGTATTTAGATACCAATAAATGCTATGTGAAACTATGATACTCACACTAAACGAGAAAGAGGAAGATTTAAGAAGACTTGGTTAACAATGATAAAACAGAATAAAATTTATTTAAATATAGATGATGATATAGTAAGGGATAGAGCCCAATGACGTAGAAGGATCCATATAGCCAATCCCACCTAGTGAGCTAAGGCTGGGTTGTTATTGCTTTATTCATTTAGTGTTTGACATATAACTGCTTTTCAACAACCAATTAATTATGGTTTTCTAATGATAATTAATTTTAAATTACTTTTCTTATGAAGTTGCATATGCACCCACATATATCTCATACCGAGCGTATCCACATTTTAATGTTTTCCCCTCAATTTTAGTATAGTTTGGTGGTCTTTTTCTCTGTTATGGAGTTTATACACATGAGACGTTTGAGTTCATGGTTACACAAACCAAGGAAATGCAATGGAAGACCAACGTGTTCAACTAAGTTGGTAAAAAAAAAATGTTCTTGAGAAAAAACATAAAAAATTGATTTAATGTTGTTTGCGACATCAACATATGTTTCATTGTCATTTATTATAGCAAATGTATTGCTCTTTAGCTAACTTGCTCAATCTCATCTTGGCAGATCTATGCTCTGATGTCATTCTTGTCTCTAGTTCTTCCTGATAATTCCATTTACTTCAATTCTATTCGAGAAGTGTAAGTAAATAGGTTTTTAAAACTGTCTTTAAAGATAAGTAGAAATTAAATTAATTATGATTGCATTATAGTACTGTGATAATATTTCATTCAGATCATCTTTAGATACAGAATTTATTTTAGCGATATGCAGTTGGTAAAATTTTGTTTTAACTATAATCAAATGTTACAGATATGAAGCTTGGGTCATATATAACTTCCTGTCACTCTGCTTAGCATGGGTGGGAGGCCCTGGTGCAGTGGTTTCAAGTTTAAGTGGTCAATCTTTAAAGCCATCATGGTGTCTTATGACATGTTGTTTCCCTGCTATTCCTCTCGATGGGTCTGTTCTCTATGTCTGTCATTTATGTAATGTTCTTTTTTTAAAAGTTTAGATAGTTTATCAAGTTGATAAATCTTCTTCATGGCACTATACTAAAATTCTCTTTTTCAAATGAATCCAAAATTACTTGAGCACTTTAACCATGAAAATGCAACTCATTTCTTTGGTTATTCATATCTGTATCAAACTCTGTTCAACAGACGATTTATAAGAAGGTGCAAGCAAGGTGTTTTGCAGTTTGTGATCTTGAAGCCTATTCTAGTTGTAATTACATTCATCCTCTATGCAAAAGGAAAATACGAAGATGGGAACTTCAGTGTGGATCAGTCTTATCTTTACGTTACAATAATCTACACTGTATCGTACTCTATGGCATTGTACGCCCTAGCTTTGTTCTATGTTGCATGTAAAGATCTGCTGTGGCCTTTCAATCCAGTTCCAAAGTTCGTCATAATCAAGTCTGTCGTTTTCCTCACTTACTGGCAGGTAGGTTGTATTATTCTCTCTTAATGATCTACTACTATGAATGAACTTATCGATATATCCTTTGTGCAGGGTGTCTTGGTGTTTCTAGCGGCCAAGTCTGGGTTCATTAAAAGTGCTGAAGAAGCTGCAGATCTTCAGAACTTTGTGTTATGTGTCGAGATGCTTGCAGCCGCTGTTGGTCACTTCTATGCATTTCCTTGCAAAGAATATGCAGGTGTCAACGTTGTTGTTTCTGGTGGTTTCAGAGAGAATCTTTTTCATGCCCTAAAGTTCAACGACTTCTATCATGACACGGTTCACCAGGTAATTTCTCATGAAACTCTATGGTTTGTTAACTAATCTTGGTATCACATATCACAACGTGATGCTGTGTGATATTCTGATCAATTTTTCTGTGTAGTTTGCCCCTACGTATCATGAGTATGTCCTGTATAATCACACGGAGGGCGATGAAGAACCAAAGAAGTTTCAGTCGCATACATCTGTGCCAACAGGGCCAGAGATGGATGATGCCAAAAAGAACAAACAAATTTACCCAGAGAAGTTAGAGGATATTGAGTTGTCTAGTGTCTCCACTTCGAATTCAGCTAGCCCTGCGATATCAAGTTCATTGCAAGATCAAGACGACCTGGAATCAATCAAATCCTCATTGCACAAAGAAAGTGCTGCTGCTCCTGTGCATCCCTATGATCTTTCAGTGTTACTTGATACCGAGTTGTCGGATTGCCCTGCCAAAGTTCCTGCAGCCGGTAACCCAAACCATCAGTGATTTGTAGAACATGTGAAAGCTGAAACTTATCAAATTGAAAGTTCTGGAGTGAGTGCACCTATCGATAGTGCCGAACACAATGAGCTTTCAGAGATGGAGCATGCATTGCTTTACTCAAGTGATTCCATACTTGTAACGATGCTTGGGACTACTTTGCAATCAACCCTAGTTAGGGTTACGAACGCCAAACTGACTACAACTTCCATACGTTCCTCTTATTTTTCGATGCGTTGAAGAAATCCTTTATTCTTTTTGCCCTGTAAGTTTTTCCAAGATCTATAGAATTTTATTTTGATGGAAATTAGATGTTTAATGAAGTAATATTTGTTTAGCATACTCTATATGATTTGATGAGATGATAATTCTCATGTGAAATGTGAGATGACATTATAATCTTTCCCAACTGATTGGTTAACTATTTTATATAATGACATTTATGAGGCTTGCCTCGAAGAAGCCCTGCACCGTCGACTACCTTTGGGCTCCTTACGACCTCTACCGGTCCGCGTCCTCTGTCTTGGAAGAGTAATGAAGCACGGAGCAGCGATCGCCGGAGGAGGAAAGGAAGACAAGTACGTGAGAAAGAACATATCAGAAGAGCAGAACAGAAACAAAAACAGAGCAGAGCAGAACAGAACAGAGTGAAGCTAATGATCTTTAGATATGTAAAAGGAAGGAAATGGAATTCCTTTGTTTTCCTTTTATTTGTTTTCCTTAACAAATGATATTAGAGCGATATCTAATTGCAAGATAGTCATCAAAATCAGCAAGAGATTAACTTTCGTTCACAATGTTTTAATTACAGATTATTTTGATTTAGGAGTTCAAAGGATAAGTTAAGGATGTTATTAAAAATGGAATGGTATTGTCAATCACTCAACCAAAATAAAGAATAAATAAATTTTACACAAAAGAAAATAAAGTTAATCATCCTTAACTTAAATAAACAATTTAAAAACATTCAACTCTCTCATTAATTAGATTGCACGCTCGTCCTGCACAGGTGTTTTCTTAATTTTTTAGATATTTAAAAATTAAATTTTAGCTACGATGAATGATGGATTATTCAAGGATTTTTCAATTTACCTTGGTTGATGATCGGATCGAGATTAATTGACATAAATTAGATATTTGATATCAACTAAAAATTTAAATTCCACACTTTTTCTATATATAATATAATTTTTTAAAGATTTTATTACTTTAAATATTATAACCTAAACTTTAAATTTTAAATTTTAAGTTTCAAAACAAATAAATTTAAAAAAAATTATACTTGATGCACACCTTGTGTGCATCATTAGGTGTGTAGAATATCAAATTTATATTTTGAGAGAGAGTTTTAATATGATGTTCACCTCCGGTGCTCGATTGAGTGAGGCGGGGGTGCTTGAAAATTACTTGGGTGCTCGAGTGGGCACTCAGTCAGGGCATCCGTGTGACTTCTGAGCGTTCCGTCTCACTCAGTTATCCAATACAGTCGCGAAAATGAGATATGTAATATATATATATATGACTTTGATAGTCTATATATAAACACTAAACATTTTCTTCACAGACCTCAAAGTCTCAAACAATAAACAGCTTCATCCCGCCACAATTTTTTACATCCCCATAAAATAAAAATGACAAAAAAGAGAGAGGAAACGGATAAAGAAAGAAAAACACATTATCATTGAGTCTCTTGTTGAAGCTGACTGGTGCTTTCTTCCTCTATCTGTCTTTTGCTACCGCATGTGCACCCAATCAAAACCAGACTTGGCCTTTTTAATTAATATATATATAATATTTCTTGTTTTTTATTTGTTCCTTGAGATTCTTTTCAAAATCACTCTCCTCTATTCCAGATGTTAGAGAGAGAGAGAGAGAGACAGAGACAGAGTGCATGTTCATTGATTGTAGCTATAGATGGCAGCATAGGCTGTCAAGAAAAGGAGAGGAGCAAAGAGGAAGGTAAATTTATTGCAGATTTTCCTCCAATAAATCTCTCCAAAAACCACAAAACTTCCATCAGAATCAATCTTCCTCATCACCGATGGAGATTGCTAACTCGCAAAGGAGATATGTGGACTTCACCTCGACTCTCTTCAACGAGGTGTGCACCTTTGCTTTCTTCTAGTTTCTTTTTTGAGGTTTAATTTGTTGATAAACCCTAAAATTTGTGGTTTTGATGTGTGTGAAACAAAAAACAAAAAAAAAAAAGGGATTTTTGGACAGCCAGTTCACTCAGCTGCAACAGCTGCAGGACGAGAGCAACCCCGAGTTTGTCCTTGAGGTCGTGACTCTCTTCTTTGAGGACTCTGAGAAGCTCCTCGGTGACCTAACCAGGACACTGTGAGTCACCTGCTCTGAAACCCTAGTCCTGTTCCATTAGCTTCGTTCTCGAACTCTCACCCTTGTTCAATCTTCTCTTCTCTCCAGAGACCAGAAGACTGTGGACTTTAAGAAAGTGGATGCTCATGTTCACCAGTTGAAAGGCAGCAGTGCCAGGTTATCATCTAACTTGTTCCTTTCCCTGTGCTTGATATGCATATTGGCCATGCACCTGAGTGAGAGATCTGGATTTGAACTTGTAGCATTGGTGCTCAAAGAGTCAAAAATGTGTGTGTGGCCTTTCGAAACTTTTGCGAGGAGATGAACAAGGAAGGGTTAGTGTTTTTTGTATCCATCCATGGTGTCTCAATTTGGTCCATCTACATGTTGTTGATGCTTCTTTACCTATCACTCTGCTGCAGATGCCTCAGGTACCTGAGGCAAGTGAAGAATGAGTACTTCCTGGTGAAGAGCAAGCTGGAAACTCTCTTCGCGGTACGAACCGGAAACTCTTTGTTCGCTGCCGGTGTATGTATGATACTGAAATTTGGCCTAAATCGTTTCTTGAATTTCTCAGTTGGAGCAGCAGATTGTGGCTGTTGGTGGATCAATCCCCATGATGTGGTAGTAGAAGTAGTAGAAGAAGAAAATGCCAAGTGAGTTGTTGAGAAGTGTTCCTTGTGGTGTTATGTGTGATTGTTTTGCTCTTTTGTAGTTTTCATTTGGGCCACTATTGTGAGACCTTGAAACATCTTCCACCTAATTGTACTCCCTTGGTGTTGTAAAATGACTCCATAAGTCAAGCTTTTTGTTTGAGGTCTTATGCACACTCACTCAGAAGTCGATCTTTAGAATATTCGTTCCATTTGAAATATTTTATCACTATACCACACTTGAAGGGGTGTGATTTTGATTTAAAATTATATGATGCATTTGGTTGATGTCTACTTTTGGTGTTTTCATGTTCATTTAATGATGTTCTTGCATGAGAGAAACAATGGAGATAGCTTGAATCTAGTAATTTGTTGTCGAAGAACATGTTGAAGTCCCTCTTATAAATGTAAGTGTGATGTTGGATTCATTGCTTGTTTAACTCAAATCGTATCTTGAGATTGTTTGTGATAGATGCAATGAGTTCGGGTGGAGAATCAATAGATACTATAAATGACCACTTTTGTTTTTGATTTGTCGGTGGAGAATCGATAGTTTGCACTAGACCAATTCTTCCCAACCTCAATCCTCTATTTGCTAAAAAAAAAAACTTTCCCATGACTTCTTATGAAATAATATTCATCCATAACTATCGATCGATTCTTAACCCTTCCGAGAGTGAACTCGCAAGTGAAATAATTTGAGTAGGTCAAACGGTTCGGATTAAGTGATTTGGATGTGTTGAGTGAGAACTAAGTAACTCGATTCCAAGTTGAGCAAGTCAAAGGATCTTAGTCATTTTAGTGATTCAAATGATTGGAGTAGGTCGGGTAGGTTGATCGCGCTCGATGGATTGATAAAAAATAATATCTATTATAGGATAAATTAAAAATACATAATGTGACAAATTAAAGTAAATAATAATATATTTTATATTTTAAACCCTATATATAGTATTTACCTTATCTTTTATTATACATTATTTATTTATTTTACAGTTTTAAATTTTATAAAACACTATATTTTAAATTAAAAAAGATTACACATGTTTAATACAAAATTAAGATTAAAAATTATACTTTAAATATTAAAATTCTAAAAGATAAAGGATAAAAATCAAAAGAGTGTCACTGATTATTAAAATTATCAAAGGATGGCTCTTTTATGAAAAAAAATAATTAAAACAATGCTTTATCATATTTCTTTAAAATATCTTTATTTTAGTATTATTGTACCAACTGCATCATAGCTGATGTAACTTATAAAAATATACCGATTCAACTCAAGCAAAATATATATATATAAAAGCTTTTATTAACTTGATCAAATTATTTAAATTTGATTGAAATAGTTTCAACATACTCAAATTGATCATAATATCATTGTTAAAGTATTATAACAACTAATTAATGAATACAAGCATTGTTATAACGTTATAGCATCCAATTAAGTAGCTATTACCATTACAGGTGGCTACTGTAACATGTAGCAACCACTAAGTAGCCATTTAATTGAAAAATATAATTTTTTATATTAAATATTTTTGTAATTTTAATTTTATATTATAGTTTATAATATTAACACTACCAAAATTCCAGCATTTAGCGATGGAATTAACGACGAATATTTATTTCCGTCTCAAATCAGCGACGAAAATTTATTTCCATCGCAAATTAGTGACGGAAAATTGTTCCCGTCGCTAATTAGAGACGGATAATTATTTTCGTCTCTGACTCCGTCGCTAATTTACAACGGAAATTTATTTCTGTCGCAAATTAGCGACGGAAATTTATTTCCGTCGCTAATTCCCCGACGGGCCGTAAACCCTAATTTCCGTCGTCATTAGCGACGAAAATTATATAGGTCATCGCTAATTAGCGACGGAATTTAATTGTTTGTTGCTAATTAGCGACGAAAATTAATATTCCATCGCTAATTAGCGAGATTTAGGGGAGATCGAGTTCCTTCTCTCTCACCGCGCTATCCTCTTCTCCGATCAGCCGGCGATCAGTCTCTCTTCTCCGATCCGATCATCCGTCGAAGGTAAGCCGCTTCTCTTCTCTTCTCTCCCTCGACGTGGGCTGCGGCGCCGCGGCTGCACATGGCTGGCGCCGCCGCCGTTGCGTTTCATCGCCGCCGGCTGCGCGTGACCGAGGCCGGGCGATTCCAGCCGCGGCTGCCCGTGGCCGTGGCCGGCGTCGGTTGCACGTGGCTGGTGGGGGCCATGGCCGGCTGCGGCTGGTGGCGGCCGTTGCCGGCTGCGGCTGCTGGTGGCAGCCGTTCCCGGCTACGACTGCGAC
>JBBUKS010000100.1:3709935-3720214 GCA_038050645.1 Hedychium gardnerianum
TTGATACTTTGTTGCTGGTTAATGAATTGATTAGAGACAGGATCTATATGGTATGATGGTTATTGCTTGTACAAAGGAGGTTGTTGTATTACCAGTAGATACACAACAACAAGAAAAAATCAGAATTGGGTTCTGTTAACATCAGAACAAATAAACCAACTCAAAAACACATCCAGTTTCTGAAAATTTCCCACAAATCCTTCCTATAAGTTTAACTCTTGCCTAAATCTTAGATCTGCCGTAACTAAGTTGTGCTTCTCCATCAAAACTGATTAGAATTCAACACTTGGAAATGATCTCAAATTGAAAGACTAAATTGATGTAGCATTCAGTTAATCAACCAAGCTGAATTCCACAACTTCAATCATACTAAAATAAGGAATCTCAATGAAAATTCTGCCTTAAAAGCTGTTCAACATCATTAAACCTCCAACAAAACGACTCTTGAATTGATTTATTCAAGTGCATTTACCAAACAGAATTTTTTTCAAACAAACCAAATGATGACAAACACCTCCAATTGATGTTTCATTCACACAAACCAACCAAATTGGAAATAATTACCTCTTCAATTTCTCAAATTGTAATTAGTACATTCACCAAAATTCTCAATCCCAAAATTTTTCTAATTAATTTCTACCTCCACAAACTTCAAACATGTAACACCTCCCTCACACTTAGAATTTTGTCCATCCAACTCATCAAGAAATCAACCAAAACTCTCAACGGAATTAAGACAAAGCAAAGATGATAAAAGATAAGTTTGTGGGTTAGTTATTCAACTAGAATTTGAAAGAAGAAGAAATCAAAGAATGAAAATAGAATTATCCTTCATCATTTCCATGCACACATATGCTATTGTGATTTTGAAAAGAAGCAAAGCAAGTTTTAGAGTTCAATTGTCATGAGTGCATATCACACTAAAGAGAATAAAGAATAGGTTTGTGGGAGTCCTCTCTAAGTAATTTTTGACAATCAAACTCAATTAATCAAAATAGATTTCATCACCACACTAACCAATAACATGCAAGTATAGAATCCAATCATGTCCAATGACCTAAAAGGTGACGGTCAAATTTAAAAAACTTTTGCGATTTTCAAGGTATTACTAAGAAACACATGAAATTTTTTATTCAAAAACAAATGCTATGTAGATCAAACAAAGTGTAAAGTATGAAAGAAAAATATGAAAACAAAGTGTGAATGTAAAGAAAAAAATGAAACAAAAAGAAAAGAAAGAATGGACTCCCCTTTATTCCTAGCGGTTGCAAATGATTAAGAAGCAGAAGCCACGCCTGTAATGGAATGGTCCGAATGGAGGAAAGAGCTATCCTCGTGTGATCAGTGTCGTGATGTCTTGCTCTCCTCATCACTGTCTCCTCGATGGTCCCTCCAGGTGGTTGAAGACGGTTTAGATGCAAAATCCACTGTGGAAGTGGAATGCTATGAGTTGAGATAAGCACCTCTCCTACCACCATTTGCTCCTTAAAATTTCTTCCTGGAGGTTGAAGGCGGTTCAATTGGAGTATCCACTCTGGGAGCTTGTAGAGAGGAAAAGTACACATCTCCTGCACGCATGCGGGGCAAGAAAAAAATTGAATAACATCAGTCTTTATAAAGCATGTATCAAGAAATGAATCGCAACCAATGAAATCAATTACTGGTAAATTATCTGAAGATCACGAGAAATACTAATCTTGCCATGCTGAACAGTACTTGGAGGTTCTAGAGAAATGAATATGGCCTCCTCCTAGTCAAGTAATGGCTCTGGCTCAAGTGAATATACAACCAAAGGAAGTGATGCTTGGGGCTCTGCCTCCATAACACAAGTCCCTATACTCTCCTCATCAACAAATGCATAGTTAGGCTCAACTGGCTCCCCATCAGCATCAACAACACAACTAGAGGAGTCCTGTAGAGCAGCAACGTCAGCGTCAAGACTGTCACAAGCCCTACAAGCCATCTCTTCATTGGATAATTGTACTTGTTGCTGGGCGATAATTGTCATGAGTTCATCCAATTGTATTTGCAAAGCCTGACATGATGCGTCAACTCGCTGCTGAGTCTAGTAACTATGGATCATTTGTTGTTGCATTTGTACTACAAGCTACTGCTGGAGTTCTTTTGTTTCCTGGAATGATGTCTTCATTTGACTGTAAGCAGCACTGTAGTCTTGGAATGTCCCCCAAGGAGCTGGCTCGCTCTGCTGGAGTGACTGTGGCCATATCCTATGGGCTTTGATATGCTGGATATGACTCAGTAAATTGACTTTGTGTATCCTCACACTTAAAATTTGAGTAATCCACCCAATTAGAATTATAGGTATTTGAAAATGACTCATACCTATTTTGTTGCTCCATGGGTGAGTAGTATTGAGGCTCAGACTGATAACACTAAGGCTGGTGATACTGAGGCTCAGGATTCCATCGTCGCGTGTCCCCGTACATGTAATTTGTTCTCTTTAACCATAACCATAAGTCCCATTAACACCTCCACATTGCTGATAATATGGATCCATGGTCGCACATAAGAATTTTCCTGTTCTTTCACTAAAACACCAGAAAACAAGATCAACAGATACAGGAAACATGTAAAATCAAACACATGGATATCTAAACATGAAAGCACTTGACACAATTTTTTTTCAATCTTTTTATGAACAAACAGAAAAGAAACAATCCTAAAATTATCAAACACTGCTCAAAGTCTCCAGCAACGACACCAAATTTGATAAACTCGTATTTGTCATGATACGAGTATAAATAAAATATTGAAACCCCTTTCTATACTAATGCAGTATAGGATAACTCGGATCGTCTCTCAAGGAATGTAGCCAGTGAATTCTAATCTTAGGATCAATTTATTCATGAATGATTTTAGGGTTTTTTTTATATTTTGAATGGGGTTTTTTTTAGTAACAATAAAATGGACAATTGAAACAAAGAAAACCTAATTGTGTTCTTAATGGAAACTCAATCAACCTACACTACCATTGTAACTCAATTCATGGAATTCAAAGAAGAACAAGTGATCTAACCTAACCTTAGCTAATGATGATACGGATCTAATCTAAAAAAGGACCATCATTAAGCCACTACAATTAACTAAGTAAGCAAGGATTCAAATGTAAATGGCACAAACAGTAACTAGAGAACAACAAACTAAATTAACTTCAGTCATTCAAATTTAAATGCATGGAGGAATTTAACTCATAATATCTGACAGTTAAATCACATGGGAAAACTACATTCAAACAATTGACAAATCTCTGGATTAGAATTAAGCTTACAATCCAAGCTTGGAGAAGTACAGAGGAAGCTCAGTTGCTGTCCGGTGGTGATGTTTGCTGATGAAATTGGAGTTGATCTGATATTGTGAAGAAGGATGGGATTAGGGTTTAGCCAAGCAGGAAAATCCCTAGATCTTGGTAGCTCCGGTGGTAATGAAAAGCTCCTTGATCGGCGGCGAGATCAGATGCGGTGATCAGAAGTGAAGATGATCGAAGATGGTCGAGGAAGAATAACGTTGTGGTTGCAAGGAACGTCGGAGACGAAAGGAAAAGCCGCTTCTCTCGCGGTGGATGTGGGTGGACGGTGATCGGCGATGGAAAGAGATCTCTGTTGCACGCGCGGTCGTTTTTGGCCGATGATGTTGTTGCGGAGTGGAATGGAAGATGGATCGGTGATCATTAAGGCCTATGCGTAGGGCCATTATTATTACAAAATATTTTAAATGAAAGAGTATTTTTTTTAATGACTAAGATTTACATCGGACGAACAACAACAACACTACGCCAATGCTGCATCAAGCCACCCATGCATGTGATGCTTCGATTTTGCTCCAATGATGCTTCAATTTCCGCTCCTCAATTACCCATTCCAACTATCAATTAATTTGATATTAATTATATTCTTCTAAAATTCTATCCACAACTACAATATAAGATTGAATTTCATTTTTTTTCCATTTCATTTTGTAATTAGCCGATCATTTCATTCACTCATCAGTGCTCTGCATTTTTCCTCCCTCGTTGATGATTCTCTCTGAGGACGTCCTTCTCCTCTTTCGCTCGATAATATTTCTTTTTTGCTCTTTTCTTCTGTCTTGAAATGTTCTTTATTATTTTGTGTAAATGATAAATTATGGATGGAATGAACCCAAACATCGTTGGAAAAATGGATTATTAGCAATTGCACGAAAAAAAATTCCCCCATTTTTTCTTTTTCGATGCAAGCAAATTGCCACCATCACAAACCTGATTTATGCACTTAAAAAAAATCATAAAATATGAATATAGAATCATAGATTTTTAATACTTTTTAAGTTTATTATATACTTTTCAAGTGCATAAATCAGGTTTTTAAATGCATAAATCAGATTTTTAAGTGCACTTATTTGGATAAATTATTTACTTTGTCTAGATTCTAGATCTCACCATTGCACGTTGCACTATAGAATTAAATGGGCTTGATTGCTACCTAAGAATTATTGACAAATGATAATCTTGATATGAACTTAGTTTTTTTTTTTTTCAAATTTGTATCATAATTATTAAATGGACTTGAATTTTTTTTTTTTTTTTGCAAAAGCTTGATTGAACTCAGTCTTATTTACATTCAACAATGTCTCAAGAAAAAATAAATAATCTAACAATTTTATCAATTGAATTATTAAAGGCCTTTTTTTTTTTGCCTAGGGCCTCATGGAACCTTGAGACGACCCTGCTTCAAGTTGATCGCCGTCGATGGAGAAGCTCTAGTGGAAGAAGAGGAAGCAAATTCGATCCCGATCACGTGTTTTTATACTATTGCCATTGACGATCCACAGTAAGCACGGTAGCTTCTCATTTGAATTCATCTCAGATCTGAACGGACGGTCCATAATGCTTCAAATCTTGATCAATAGCTGGATCAATTCAGATCTTAATCAAAAGCTCCAGATCTAGATCAGTGGTCCTGATCTACTTTCTATTTGATTTGGATGGACCAGATCATGATGGACGGTGATGATCTCCTCGGATCTTGGATAAACGGTCTAGATTATTTCTCGATTGACTCTCTTCAATTAGCCCTAGATTTGAGCCCAAATTTGGTCCGATCTTACTCGAGTCCTTGGCCCTTTTGATCACCTACAAGACCACATTCAAATATTAGCATCAAATACTACAAATTAAAGATAAATCTATTGGTATAGGGAGCACCAGATAATTAAACTTGGTTTTGATGTTGGCAAAGGTTCAAAGTTAAGCTGCTAAGTGATCTAACAAAATTGATCAAGTGTGCAGGTAGCTCAACCAGAAAGTCCTAGTTGAGGCTAGACAAGGAAGTCCTGGTCACTTGGACTGGGCAAAGAAGTTTTGGTCAGTTGGACTGACAAGGAAGTCCTGGGCAGTTGGACTGGACAAAGAAGTCCTAGTCAAGGTGACTAGATAGAAGATTTGGTAGATCGAGGACAAGAAAGTCTTAGGGGTTGAGGACACTAGGCGAGATGTCCTGGGGATCGAGGATTCCAGGTAGAAGTCTAGACGGTCAATGACCGGATGTCTAGCGGGAAGTCCCAAAGGTCAAGATCGGATACTGAGCAAAAGTTCAAACAGGTCTAGAGGACTGGATGTTTAGCACAAGTAAATTCTTCTGAGAGGAGTGGGTCAGGAAGTGTTCCCAGAAAGGGAACATTAGGTGTCGACTCGACCTAGAATTTCACTGAAAATTCAAAAGTCAGAACCAGATAGTCTCGAGACTGTCAACTATTTTTCTTATAATTATTATATCTATTTGTGTTAACTTTGTGATGTAGGAATATGGCCAGGGTCAGGGGATTCTAGGCGCCCGAAGATTCGAGCAACCAGATTGGATCCAGGGGCCCTAAATACCCCGAGCTCAGCCACACATACAGCTGAGGTGACAGACTCTAGTTAGTCAACACACATTAGTTTCCAAGCGCTCGGAAGGGATCCAGGCGCTCTGGAAGGGATAAGGTTGACTCAGATAAGGTTTCGTCCAGATGTCACCACATCAGTAGTCTAGTCGCCCGAAGGTGGATAAATTGCGATGAAAGCGGATCGGATCAGGCCTAGCCGGGGCGCCCGGAAGGGATCCAGGCGCCCAGATGGGTCAATAAAAGAAGCATTCGACTAACAACTTCATACAACTCATTAACACCCTACTTCTAGTCATTGTGCTCCCGCTTTGCTCCAGAAAGACCGACACTATGCCAGGAAGAGTCTGCGACAATCAAGCGCTACTCCAAATATTTTTAAGCTTATCAGTATACGTGATTTTATTTAATTATCTTTTCATATTCGGGTTTTAATAGGAACGTGTTATCGTTCCTTATCTCTTTGTAAAAGGCAACCTTTTTCTATTTTTAGAAAGAGGACATTAGTGAATTTTCTAACGAAAGCGATAAACAATTACGGGCCTTGGACTAGCAATCGCCAGTCTGTGAACCAAGTAAAAAGAAAAGTATTTTTGTTGTGTTGATTTTTTTTTATTCTGCTGCCATCTTTGTGCGAGTTTTCAAAAACTGTGAAAACGCGAAATGCTATTCACCCTCCCTCTAGCGCTTCTATTTGATCCTATAAAATCACATTAAAGCCAAAAAATGAATAAACTCATGAAATATAATATAAACGCTAATTTACTGTATGAGAAGATCAAAAAGTATGAATTTAGAAACCTAAATATCGAGACAAAATGACGGTTATCATAGACCGAAAAGGATGTTTCGGTTGATCAAATGCTGACATGTCAGTTGAATCATCCTGTGTGCCGACATGACATCGAAGTTGGAATGGATAAGTCTCTGATTGCTAACATAGCATGGGATAAAGACAAAGTTGCTAACATGGCATGGGGATAAGCCTTGACCAGTTGACGTGGTAGAGGGCATGGTCAAGGATAAAAACTGCGATGTTGATGTGGCAGAGGATCATCTTCGACGAGCTGATGTGGAGGAAGGAGGTTGAACGGAGGCAGGATTGATAGGCTGATCCCGGGGATTGATAGCCGATTGACTGGATCTGGATCTAGTTTTCAAGGTAATGGGTATACCAATCAAGCGGATTGCTAGACTGATCAGGCGGATCGGTAGATTGATCCAAGTTTATAAAAGAAAGCCTCGAGCTGAAGCTTCTTCATCGATTGCTCACCTACTTCTACTCTCACATTGCTCTAAAAACATCAACACTCCCCGAATTGCTACTCCGACAAACGTGCTCTACTCTAGATCTATATTTGTCAATATAATTGTATTCTTATCGTCTTTCGTGCTTTATTCTATAAAGGAATGATAAACTTGTTATCATTCCTAATCTTTCTGTAAAGATGAGTCTCTTTCTCGTTTCGAGAAAGAGCCTACTAGTGGATTGTCTATTGAAAGCGATCAACACTCGCGGGCCTTAGACTAGCAGCCGCAGGTTGTGAACCAAGTAAAAACAAAAGTGTTCTTTTGTGTGCTTGAGTGTTTTTGTGATTATTTTTGCTACTTAATTCTGAAAATATAAAACAAGTTTTAAACGAGAAAAATGGTGCGCACTATTCATCTCCCTCTAGCTCTTACTCTGATCCTACATCCTCAAGAAGAAGAAATGGACCGAGGAATAAATTCAAAAATATGAGACAAACAAGGTAACTAAAATTTTGGTTAGTTCATGGCCTAATGATATTTTGTACAAATTAAGTAAATATAAGGATGCATGTGATCTATGGAGCAAGTTGACCAAGCTCTATAAAGATCCATCCTCAACGTAAAGTGAAAACGAGCCCAAGGAGGGAGACTCATTGACACTAGAACAAGAGGATTCAGAGATTGAGATGTGTTCAACAACCGAGATGGAGGAAGTTAAAAAGGCATCCACCTCAAAGATTAAGGGGGTGGATGGACCATTGACACCAGAATGAAAAGAACCTCGACATTCGGTGCTAATGAGGAGGAAGCATGTGTCGACCCTACCACTCTAGAAGGTATACAAATTTTAATTAATAAAAATAAAGAATATATTATGTATTTTTAGTGTAGGGAGAAGGGATATTATAAGAGCAAGTATTCAAAATTGACCAAGAAGAAGACACTTACTGCAACACCTAAGACAAAAGAAGTCAAACCCATGATATGAAAGGGCAAGCACATTGTGTACTTCTCATGAAACCAAAGAGTCTACTATCGGAACTTGTGTCCAAGTGGGAGGCACTTGACTAAGAATAAGGATGGAAGCTCAAGTCTAGGAGGAGCTCCTAAGATAAAACCTAAGGTAGCCTGAGTCCACCTATGGTTGAGTCTACCCTTATCTCAAATGCATGTCACTCAAGTCATCTAACAAGTTTACTTTATGCAGGCTTCCTCTTGGCTTCTCATTCCTCGGATGCTCACTCCCTTTGCCTCATTCTCGCTCTATCGGAGTACTCTTCTGTAACTTTTCATACCTTGTATGTACCAAACCCGTCAGCTCCCTTCTCGTATCTTCCTTCTCACTCATTTACATCTTTTGCTAAGGTCTTGTTTTCTCTAATGCTCTTTATCCTTTCTGGTCCCTTGGGTGTCCCATATAAACTTTCATCGTACTCCACCGGATCCTGAGTCATTAGGTACTTATGTGTTCTCCTAAGTCCCTACACATTTAAACACACATATTAGTAATAAAAGAAAAGCCTAATTTAAACTAATTTGACAACACATTAAAATAACCGTGGTTCAAACCACTTGGGATTTCAGGGATCTCTCCCTTAACCACTCGGGTACTAATAGATCATAGCTAGAAATTGATTTGAAAAATATTTTAAAATTATTTTGTAAAATCTGAGTGATATCTATTTGTTGATAGAAATTATCATTGATTATGTTGATATAAAGTTAGAGTGAAATATTGAAGGTTTTAATGATTTACAACTTTATGTCATTCTTTAAAAATAGGATGTATTTTCTTATAAAATTATTTTTTGTTAATAGCATTTGATATAAGTAATGTATGTATGAATTTTTTTAACTTTTTGAAAATAGTATAATAATTTATGCATTTTTTAATTTTAGATTGTTTAATATTCTGATTATTAGCAAACAGTCAACTATTTCATGAAAATAATTAATTGTTGATGATATCAATTGACTACCAATCATTATCTGTTGACTATTATGTTACATTGAATTTTGATTGATTTAGATTGTTTGACTCATCTTTATTCACTCCTAGATATTTTAGCTATCCTTAACCCTTTAATATACTTAGATAAACACTAAAAGGGAGAATTTCTTAGTAAACATGAGAAGAGAGTATTAAAAGGGGGGAGAATAAGAATTGAGAGGAAGTTAAGGTTGAAATTTTAATCTCATGACATAGAATTTGAAATATTTTAAAGGTTTAGGAACTCCAAAATATTATTGGTGTAATACTCGAAGGTACTTACCTTTGAGGGGGAGGTCCACCTTAAAGCAAGAGAAATGATTTAAGAAGAGGAAATGTATTTTGTTAAGGGGAGAGAGGCTTCCCGGATTAAGAATGAAGTTAAGATGAGATGAAGTTTTGGAAAAAAATAGCAGGTAAGGAACCTCCATTATGATGTTGACATTTGGAATGAAGGAAGAGAATAGAATGTGTAGAGATTTTTTTATGTATGTCAAAGAGAGATAATGAAGGGTAAGTTAGAAACATTCATTTATGCTTTGACATAAGAAGTAAGATGTTGGACTAATGAGTTAGCCTAACTTAAACATATTGTCAAATATCAAAAAGGAGGAGATTGTTGGTGTAATCAATCTCTGGTCAAGGTTGACCAAGCTCAAGTTAGCTCAAGTTGAGTTCCAATGTTTGATTAATATGTTTGTCGACGAGAGCGAGACGTCAAATAGAAGGAAAGTTCGTTGGAGAAGGAGATTGTTGGTGCAATCGACCTCAAGTTAGGTTGACCAAGATTAATTTAGATGTGGATGGTTGAGCAAAAAGTCAAGTAGGTCAAGGTTAATCAAATACTTGTAGTGGAGAAGTCCAAGTGGGTCATGGTTGACCAAACACTTGGCAATCGAAAGTCCAATAGTGAGTTAACAAGAGAGAAGTCCAAGTGGTTCATGGTTGACCGAACACTTGACGATTGGAAGTCCAATAGAGAATTGGTATGAGAGGTAAAGTCTAAGTGGATCATAGATGATAAGACACTTGGCAGGTAATGTTAGTAAAAGTCCCAGAGCCAATTATGTGATGATTGACTAAAGACTTTTTGTATCATATTCTATTATTAATAAAGACATGATTTTTGGTTATTATACTTACTTTATATTAGTGCCAAAT
>JBBUKS010000100.1:3721663-3733740 GCA_038050645.1 Hedychium gardnerianum
AAGCCTTTTCATGAGTTGGTTGTTCTACATTGATGTTTGATTGTTTGTGTGTGAATCATTTGATGGAATACTTTTGTATACTTGATGAATTATGTTCTTGTTAATGTAGATTCAAATTTCCCTATTCTGATAGTTAGCTTCAGTTAGAATCATTGTTCATGTTCTTAATTGGATTAATTGAGGAATTAGGGTTTATAATGAATTATATTCCTGATTGGTTTCTTTCAATGCAGTAGTTAGATTAGTTTAGATACCTTTATTCTTTTCAATGACATGATTTGATTGCATGTGTAGTTTAGTTTCCTTAATTTTCTCTCTTATGCATGTAGGTGTTAGGTTTCGTAAAATGCTGTGAGTTTGCTAATTGCTTTGTGCTTCTTTAATTCATTGTACTCGTAATTCAAGTTAGATAGGTTGTCTTTTATTCTTAACTTTAGCATTTGAAAACCCAAATCCCATTTCTAATAAATTAATCCTAGGTTTATTATACACCGGCTACATTCCTTGTGAGATATGATCCGAGTCATTTCTATACTGCATTAGTGTAGTGAGGGGTTTCGGTAATAATATTTGATACCATTTCACAAAAAAATTGGTTATTATCAAATTTAGCGCTATTGCCAGGGATTGTTAGCGGTGTTTGATATCTTGGGATTGTTTTTCTCTTTTAACATAAAAAAATTGAAAAAAATTCAAGTGCTTTAACGTTCATATATTCATGTATTGATTTTATATATTCCTATTTCTTCTGATCTTGTTTGCTAGTGTTTCAATGTAAGAATAGGGATTTTCTTTTATGAGCAACCATGGATTCATATTATCCATATTTTGGAGGTAGGATAGAGAGTCAGAACTATCAGCCTGAACATCATTATTATCAGCCTCATACTCAGTACTATCAGCCTGAACCTCAATACTACCCACCCATGGAGCAACAAAATAGGTATGGGTTTTTCTAAATTCCTATAATTCTGATTGGGTGGATCATTCACATTTCAGGTACGAGGATACATAAGGTCAATTTACTGAGCCATATACAGTAGCCCATAAAGATTTCAGGATGATCCTATGCCTACCTGGTCACATCCAGTCTAACAGATCGAGCCAGACACCTGGGGCATATTTCAAGAGTTCAGTGAAGAAATTCCTGCCCCTAGACAACCTGAATTGTCATCACACGATCTTAAGGAGATTATCCAGCTACTGAGAGAGCATTAGCAACAAATGTCACTACTACAACAACAATTCTCATTGCAACAAGAAATTTATACTTTCCGGATCGAACAAGAAGTTGCTGGTCAGAGATTGCAGATGCAGTTGGACCAACTGACAACATTCGATGCCCAGCGACAAGCACAATGCTCTAGTGAGGAGATGGATTATAGAGCTTGTGACAGCCCTGATCCTGATTCCAGTGCTCTATAGGACTCCTCTGATTTTATGTGTTGTGATGATATAGTTGTAGTTGATCCTAACTCTGATGAGATTATTGTTGCAAATGTTATTGATGATGCAGGTGTTGTTGATGATGATGGGGAGCCAATTGAGCATGTTGATGTATTTGTTGATGAGGAGAGTGTAGGGACTTGTGCTGTAGAAGAAGAGCCCTAATAATCACTTCCTTTAGTTGTACATTCACCTGAGCCAGAGCCAGAGCTAGAGCCAGAGCTTGACAAGGAGGAGGTCATATTCATTTCTCCAGAACCTCTAGGTACCTTCCAACACGACAAGGTTAGTATTTCTTGTGATCTTTTAGAAAAAATTTTGGAGGCACCAGTAATTGATTTCATTGGTTGTAATTTGTTTCTCGATACATGTTTAATAGAGACTGATGTTGTTCTATCTTTTTCTTATCTACATGCGTGTGGGAGGTGCAGTCTTTTTTTGGTTTTGCAGGTCTTGCAAAAATCAAGTTCCCAGAGTGGGTGCTGTAATTGAAGCGCCTTCGACCTCCAGGAAGAATTTTCAAAGAGCAAATGGTGGGAGGAGAGGTGTTTAAGTCAATGCATATCATTCCACTTCCAAAGTGGATTTTGCACCTTAACCGTCTCCGACCACCTGGACATACTTACAAGGAGTCGACGAAGGAGGGAGCATTGCACCACCACACTGACTACACGAGGATAGCTCTCTCCTACACTCGGACCATACCACTACTGGCGTGGATGCTACTTCTGAATCGTTTACAACCACCAAGAATAAAGGGGAGTCCGTTCTTTGCTTTCTTTTTACTTTATGCTTTTCTTTACTTCATACTTTGCTTTCATAGTTTGCTTCCATACGTTGTTTGGTTTATATACCATTTGGTTTTGAATAAAATTCTCCATGTGTATTTCTTAGTAATACTTTGAGAATCATAAAAGTTCTTTAAGTTTGACCGTCTAAGTTCTAGGTCATTGGACATGATTGAATTCTTTACTTGCATGCTATTGTTTAGTGTGATGATGGAATCTATTTTGATTAATTGAATTTGATTACCAAAATTACCTAGAGAGGACTACTACATGCCTATACTTATTCTCTTTTTGTGTGATATGCACTTATGACAATTGAACTCTAGAACTTGCTTTGCTCTTTTTGAAATCACAATATCATGTGTGCATGAACCTGATGAAGGATATCTCCTTTCCCATTCTTTGATTTCTTTTTCTTCCAAATTCTAGTTGCATAACTCACTCAACAAAACTATCTACCACCCTTGCTTTGCTTGAATTCCATTGAGAGTTATTGGATTGATTGCTTGATGAGCTGTGTTGTCCAAAATTTTAAGTGTG
Source organism: Hedychium gardnerianum (assembly GCA_038050645.1). Lineage (NCBI taxonomy): Eukaryota > Viridiplantae > Streptophyta > Magnoliopsida > Zingiberales > Zingiberaceae > Hedychium > Hedychium gardnerianum. The sequence continues at coordinate 3,724,438 of JBBUKS010000100.1, forward strand.
AAGGAAAGTGTTATCTGAAAAAAAAAAACTGCACAGAACCAGAGTATCTTAATTTCTGAACCTTGTGAAACAAATGTTTTTGAGTTGTCTATGTGCTAATTTGGAGGGATGTTCGCAAGCTATAGTGGAGGGCAACGATGAAAAATCCACCACGAGGGAAACTAAACTTGAACAAACCACAAACATTTTCCAAAGACAGCTAAATCCTAATGATCAGTTTGAGGATTTTCTGTTTAGAGCTACACTATTAGATGAAGTATTGGATTACATGGCAATTTGCAGCTGAATATGAAGCAGAAGTTTGGATCTGACATAAATGCAGTAACCTAGAAAGCTATCAGACTTTGCAACTCCATTAGCTTCAGCTTATCAACTCCACTGCTAAAGACAATTCAATGGAGCTGTAATTCTGGACTTCTTGAGCTGAGTCAATGATCAGTAACGTGCAACCAAATTTGAGACTCTACAGTTTCAAATTCAGGGTATCAAATGTTTTATGCTGTGTGCCAAATCCTGGATTGGATAGTCATAGCTCAAAAGCATAGAAGAAAGGAATATCAAGTTTGATGTCTGAAACTGAAATGTTGGAGTAGTGATTTGGAAGCTAAGTTTCTGAAATATGTTCTTCTTGCTATTATTGTTGTTGAGAAAGAAAGTCTTTGATACAGGAATCAAAAGAACTAGCAAGAAGTTATCTGGAAATACATTTGAGAAATTAGCCAATGAACATGAACTTGCATTAGTAATCAAACATGAGTTGTGCTAACTGTTCATGCTGTTTCTAACCAGAATACAAACTGAATTCAAACTTCTACCATTGCAGTGCTAAATGAGTCCTTTGTCTAAGCTGAATTCTTCATTGTCTTAAGTTGGAATTCCCTTGAATCCCAATTCTGTAACTTAAAGCTTCAATTCTGGAAATTCTGAATTCTGGTTCTGTAATCTGAAGTTCTGAAATGTTTAGGAGGGAGTTTTGACTGCAAATTAAAAGCCTCTTTGATGTGGCTATTGTGGGGGAGTTGTTGAACTTTAATTAGCTGTTGGGCTGTTGCCCACAGATGAGGAGCTGCAGGAAATAAGAAGGATTGAAAAGAAAAAAAAAACACAACAGTTTAGTGCCAAATAGATTCCTGTTTCTAACCTACAAATACCCCAAATTGAGGATCCTAACAATTCAGTGCTAAATGATATTATAACCTTTGTAAGCTCTTCATGATTCAGGCCTGGACTACTTCAGACTTTCCAATTCCGAAACTGAAATTTGAAGCCACAAATGTTTAGACAATAGTTTCATTTCTGAGTTTCTTGAGCATGGATTATGAATCTGTTATCTGAGTCTCTGAAATGTAGGAAATCATCAAATTTGAATCCGAATTTTGAATTTTGAAATCCTGAAACTCTTTGGCAGCTCAATTTATTGAATTCCTTCTGAACTGAGGTGAGTTCTGAATTCTGCTGTTGAACTTGCCAAACAGAAACTTTATAGGACTGATTTCTGATTCTAGTTTTTCAGATTTCAATTCAAAGAACTTGATAGGACCTCAAAGTCTGAAATTTTGGTCAAACAAGTCAATGGTTTCTGAAATTTTGATACAAGGGATGAAGTAAATTCCCTTATTCTGAAATTGGAAGAAGTAGCAACTTGATAACCATTGCATAAGGGACAACTGAAGTCTGAAAACCAGAATTCAGTTATCAGATTTATTTCTGAATATCTTCAATTATCAGATTAATTTCAGCAGAGATTAATTCCATTCCTGCATTACTGAAATTCCCAATTTGTCTCAATTTATGATAAGAACAGTGCTACAGAGAAAATCTTGAGTAAATCTTTTGTTCCTTTCAGTGCTAACTGATTTCTAGAATTGGAAATGCAGGAAGGGCTGCAGATGATTGCAATGGCAGCCGTTGGATGTTGAGTTATAACAACAATTTAAATTGAAGTCATATCATTTCATTACTAATTGGGTTCATCTCGGTAGGTGACTGAACTTACAATTCTTGTTTGAATCCAGCAGTTGGATGAACACGAAACAAGAACAGGAAGCACTAGCTACATTTATGTGCGATGTGAATGAAATAACTTATTGAACCAATTGAGATATACATCAATCAAAGAAGGCATTGAAGTGGGAATGTCATGTTGATTCTATTATGGAACCTGTAATTTTCAGAGTGGCACCAAGATTGAGTATTTCCATGCTACTCCATCAATAGAAGATATTCTTTTATGTGCATAATTGGATAACTCATAAGGTTTATTCTTTCAATACTCTCATTCTCTCTTTGATTCTTTTTCTTATACTCATTTCGTTGCCTAGCTTGGTTTTTCATTCTAATTCATTTCTTAATAAGTCCTTTTGATTCATGCATGCTATGTTTTTATGGTGGTGGAGAATTAGAAAATAAGCAAGCCTATGGTAGTGAAATGTTGTGAGTGACATTGAGTGAACCTCCACTTCCATACATGATTGTGAGAGTTAGAGATGATACATTCATCTTGTGAGGTTGCATCTTTCTTAGTTATTCAAATGGATTGAAATCACCATGCTTATTGATTATTGTAGAGATTATATTCATGATTATGTTGGTCTTAGTTAAATTCCTTTTACTATCTTCTAGGTATTGCTAGAGAATTAATTTAGAGATAAGTTTTGTTTTGTTTGCTTACCTGAGACGTATAAGAATAAGTGTGGGAATTTAATAATCATTATTTTGTTACGATATTTAGACTCATATTTTCATGTTTTTGAACCTTTCGTTGGTTTAATTTTGCATTTGTACTATATTTTACGAGTTGGGTTCATTTTTGGGCTCTAATATAATTTATTTTTAATTTGCGATATTTGATGCTAATTTTGAATGTGGTCTTGTAAGTAATCTAAAGAGCCAATGACTCGAGTTAGATTGGACCAAATTTGGGTTCAAATCTAGAGCTAATGGAAGAGATCAAATCTGGAGCTATTTGGACCGTTCATCCATGATCATGAGCGATCTGAGTCATCCATCAAATATCTAGTCCATCCGAGACAAGGGGGAGTAGATCACAACTATAGCTTTGGATTAAGATTTGAACTAATTTCCACCATTGGATCAAATCTGATTCATTAGAGTCATTGATCTAGATCTGATGAGATTTAAAATATTTGAGAAGCTACAGTGTGGGGGATCGTTATTTACTATAGGGAGATCGTCAAAACAAAGGAGGGGCGTGGGTGAGAGAAGCACCACCGATCGCTTCCACCATCGACCATTGGAGCTTCTTCCTTCTCATCCACTGAGATTTAGGGCTTTTCCTACCTTGTCCATCTTCATTTCCGCATCCATTGAAGCTTCGTCGATCTTCATCCCCTTTAACTCGACGCCACCTCCATTCATATCATTTGATCGCCGATCACCGATCGTCGATTGCCGTCCACCACCATCCATAGATAGAGAAGGGTTTTTCCTTTCATCTTCAGCGTTTCCTTCCACCAACGCACCATAAGATCCAGCCATTATCTGTAGGGACGGGTCGACCGATTAGAGGAGGAAATGCCCTGCAAATGAAAGGACTTCTCTTGTTTCTTACTTGAGCAAGGACACACTAGTTAATTAAAAAAAAATAAATAAAGAAAAAAGGCGTGAGATTTACTTGGTTACAACGAGAGTGGTTATTAATCCAAGGCAGCTGAAAGTTCCACTAAAATGCTCCTTTAGGAGAAGTAGCCTCTTTACAGCATTGACGTACAAAACTAAGAATATTGGAATTGAAAATACCAGTATGTTATCTAAAATAGGAGGTCACAACCTTTATTTATAGCAAACTGGTTAAGGTAACCGTTTTGCTGACGTGACAGCCACAGGGGCCCCTCCAATGGATCGAAACTGATCCATTGGTGATCTGGCAGCGCTGGGGGCGCCTCCAAGAGTTAGGGGCGCCTCGGTTGAGCTGACTCAACTTTCAAATCTGATCTGCTACGGTGGGTCTTTAGCGATGATCGGGGACGCCTCCATTGCTATGAGGTGCCTTCATCCGAATAGGGGGTGGAGCGCCTTCATCCAAATAGCGGGTGGGGCACCTCCAAGCCTTGGGGGTGCCTCCATCAGTTGGCGCTTGAGGTGCCTCCATCGCACCGAGGCGCCTCACGTGCCTTTTCTTCTGAGGCGCCTCCAAGACATAGAGGCGCCTCGGGTCTTCTCCTCGAGCAGACTTCCTCCCCGGCTTTCATCCCTTGGACCGCATCCTTCTCGCATCACGTCCCTCGGATCGCGTCCTTCTCGCTCCACCGGTGTACTCTTCCGTAGCTTCTCGTCCCTCAGATGCACCAAGCTCGTCAACTCGCTTCCCATGTCGTCCTTCTCGTCCGCTGCGTCTTCCGCTCGACTTCTTGTGTTCCTAAGTTCCTGCACACTTAGACACAAAGTTCAAATACCACAAGACCTAACCTAACTCGGTTGATCACATAAAAACTATCCTGGGGTACTTACAATCTCCCCCTTTTTGATGTGCATCAACCCGAGTTCAAGTTAGGGTAAACATAAAGAAAGTACAAAAAATAATTTCAAAAAGTTTTGCAATTAAAGTCCCTAAAATTTTGCAATATTAAAGTTTCTATTCTCCCCCTTTGATCACATCAAAAAAATAGGGGAAAGTGTCAAAAAAAACTTTGAAAAAATTACTCAAACAGAAAGATGATAAACATGTTAATCACATTTTATCTTCAAACATGCACAAGTAGTTAATCTACTGAATCAGAACAGATTTCGGAACCTAATACAATTTTCTACCTACTGGATTTATCAAATATTTTCTAGGAATATCAAAAGTTGAATATTTTTTAATTTGACCTCTGTTATTTTTCAAATACCCATTTTGTTTTTCATAATTTCTAAAATTTTGAACATGAAAAATACTCGAATTTAAGCATGTAGGGTTCTTTTTTAACTTTTCTATTTCTTCCTTTAATTTTGCATTTTAATTTTGAATTCTATCGAATTCTATAAGTGGACATGCATTTTCTAAATTATGTTTTAATTTCGCATTATCCTTTTTCAGAGCCACATATTTGGTCCTTAATTTACATATGGATCTAGACATTAATTTGATTCCTTTATAAAATTGATTAGGGGGTAGAAGACATATCTCACTTACTGTGTCGGATTCGAAGTTAGACGCTCCCCCTTCACTGCTGCTTTCTTCTGAAGTAGCTCCCCCTTTATCAATATTTTCTTCCTGGTAGTTGGTAGTTAGGGCTAGTCCAACATATTCTTTGATTTCAGACTCTTCTGAAGTTGAGTCATCCCACGTAGCTCTGAGGTTCAGATGCTTGATTTTACTTGGTACTTTCTCCTTTTCTTTCTTCTTCAACTTAGGGCAGTTGTCTTTGATGTGTCCTTCTTCATCGCAATTGTAGCATTTTACTCTTATTTTTCTTTGTAGAAGCTTCTTGGCCTGCAACTTGTTAAACTTGTTAGTTTTAAAAATTTTATTAAACTTTTTTACCATATAAGCTTTTTCTTCGTCAGTTGAAGAATCTGAGCCTGGTTCTTCCTTCTTGGCTTTCAAGGCTAAGTTGTGATTGACCTGCACATCTTGATTCATGTAATTCTAAGATTGAAAATAATTCTTCTAATGTAATTACCTCTAAATTTTTTGATATATAATAGGAATCAACTATCGAACTCCATTCTTGAGTTATTGGAAAGGCATTTAAGGCATATCGTAGTGAGTCTTGATTTGTTACCAATTCACCAAGGTTGTTGAGTCCCGTTATTAACTCCTTTAGCTTGGCGTGCAGTTGAGCAACTGTTTCTCCCTTTTGCATTCAGAGATTGCTGAGTTGGTTCATGAGTAGATCTCTTCTCGCTAGATTAGCTTCAGATGTGCCTTCATGTAGTTCTAGAAACTTCTCCTAGAGATCCTTGGCGGAGTTATAGGTGCCGATTTGGTTGACCTCTTGTGGTGGTAATACGCTTAGCAGATGAAATTCTGCTTTGCCATTTGTCACGAAATCATCTCTTTGCTTTTTGTTCCAGAGGTGTTCCTCCATATCTTCGTCATCTTTATTCCTAGGTATCTTAAAGTCATATTTTATGGTTAGTAAAATGTCAAAATTTATTTTGAAATATACCTCCATCTTGCATTTCCACAGCGTGAACTCCCCTCGAACTTTGGCAGATAGATACTTGTTCCAGTCATTCTTCTTGTTGCTGGGTCAGCGGTTAGTCCTTCCGAGCGAACTTCGCTCTGATACCACATGTTAGAACAGTTGGACCGACTTAGAGAGGGTGGACAAACCTGCAAGTAAAAGTTATACTATTCTCTTGCTTCTTACTTAAGTAAGGACACACTAGTTAATTAAAAATAAATGAAACATAAAAAAATAAAGTAAGAGACAGGAATTTTACTTGGTTACAACCGAGGAGGTTATTAATCCAAGACAAGTGAAAGTACAAAAGAACTCCTTCGGGCGTAGTAGCCTCTTACAGACGTGGAAAGCTCAGACAATTTAGAAATAGAAATTTGAAATTGAAAATTCAAGTGTGTTATCTAAAATAGGAGGTCACAACCTCTATTTATAGCAAACCGATCGAGGTGATCGTTTTACTGATATGACAGTCACGGGGGCGCCTCCAATGGATCGAAATTGATCCATTGGTGATCTGGCAGTGTTGAGGGCGCCTCCAAGAGTTGGGGGCGCCTCGGTTAAGCTGACTCAGCATCCAGATCTGATTTGCTGCGGCGGGTCTTCAGCGATGATCGGGGGTGCCTCCGTTGCTCTGAGGCACCTTCATCCAAATAGCGGGTGGGGCGCCTCCAAGCCTTAGGGGTGCCTCCATCAGTTGGCGCTCGAGGCGCCTCCATTGCACCGAAGCGCCTCACGCGCCTTTTCTTTCGAGACACCTCCAAGACATAGAGGCGCCTCAGGTCTTCTCCTCGAGCAGGCTTCCTCCCCGCTTCTCGTCCCTCGGACCACGTCCTTCTCGCTCCACCGGTGTACTCTTCTGTAGTTTCTCGTCCCTCGGATGCACCAAGCCAGTCGACTCGCTTCCCGTGCCATCCTTCTCGTCCGCTACATCTTCCACTCGACTTCTTGTGTTCATAAGTTCCTGCACACTTAGACACAATGATCAAATACCACAGGACCTAACCTAACTCGGTTGATCACATCAAAACTATCCCGGGGTACTTACAAAGAGTTGGGTTGTCTTTTGGTTGCCACCTTAAATATCCTTCTCTAGCAAGAGGGTAAGGTGGATGAGACTCTCTACATTCTTCTTGTCTTCTTGAATTCATGAGAGGAGAAAAAGGAGTGTGAAAACTCTCCATTGTTCTTGATTTTCGTGAGACACAAGAAGGAACATGCTATGTGGATACCGTAGAGGCGTGAACATTCTGATCACGCTCAGATTAGCCGGACTAGTAGATCTTCCGAGGGTTGTTCACACACCGAAGGTAATAATCCCTTTCGGTAAAGTAGTTACAAGGGTAATTTTGCATTCACATGGATCTCTGGAGGGATCGTTTTTCCATTTTTTGTGATGTGTTTTTCGCTATAGATTCCTACAAAATCTCTGGTCAACCTTGCCAACTTGACTTCTTTATCACATATTGTCCAAATATTGAAACTCAAGCTCGAGCCATCCCGAGCTTAGTCAACTTGGTCAACCTTAACCCGAGGACGATTCCACGGACAATCTCCCCATTTTTATGTTTGACAATATGTTTAAGTTAGACTAACCCATATTAGCCCAACTCCCTTCTTCATCTCATGCCAAAATATAAATAAGGATTTTCTAACTTGAACCCTAGATTTTTCTCTCCCTTTGACATACATCAAAAACTCTTTCCAAGAGTCTTTTTTCCTCTTGAAAAATCTCTCTTAGAGATTTACTCCTCAAAATGAAAGTCTCATACCTTTAATTGTTTCACAATGAAGATTCTCAACCCCCATTGTCTCCTCATCCTATCACAATGAAGATTCCAATCTTCCATTGTCTCCAAAGCTCAACCTTGAGCATTTCAAAGAAAAAATCAAACCATGCCTTTAAGGAAGACCTCCCCCTCAAAGCACGCTCCAAACTTCTATCATTACACCAACAATGATTAGAAATCCCTAAACCTTTAGGAAATCCCAAAATTTGAAGTTTTGAGGTTAAAGATTCAATTTTGAATCTAAAACTCCTCCTTAACTCCAAGTTAGTCTCTTTTAAATATTCCTTTATTATTATCATCAAGAAAATTACTCTTAATTACTTATCAAAGTATTTTGTAGGATTAGAAATAGTTAAATGACCTAAACATGGCTTAATGGATTGAAATCAGACATTTCGATCAAAAACAGTCTGGCCAATCAATTGGTTTCAGATACCAATCAATTCCAGCTAGTGTTAATCGATTGAAGTTGGGTTCCAATCGATTACTCCATGTACCAATCGAGTGGCAACAGTGTCAAATCGATTGGAGTTTCTGATTTCTGAATTCAATTTCAGAAACTTCTAAGTAATTCTACGAAATTCTAAAAATTATGAAATTTCACGTAGATATTATTTAAGTTATATACTATCAGGAAAAAATAGTTTTCTAGGAAAATAACTATCATTTTTAAAGATTGATATAAAATTAGAAATCATTGAATACTTCAATGTTTTACTCTATTTTGTACCTAACTAATCAATGATGTTTTCTATCAAAAGATAGACTTCACTAAGGTTTTCCAAAATGATTTTGAAATAATTTTAAAAACCAATTTCCAACCATGATCTTTGGGCTAAAATGCACATGACTTATACATTATCTTTCCCCATGATTGGACTTCACATGATCATTTGTTTTGATGAAACTAAAACTCAAATAGATGCACTAGATCAACATCTTGAGTATTGTTCATACTCCTAACATCTCACTTGTATCTAATATGTCTCAATACATATACAAGTCATCTTATGATTCTTGTGAGATGTAAAATGGATTTTCCCTAAACTAGGGAATCATGCATTTCTAACTTAAGCATTTTAAACTTAATCATCCTACTTAAGATGTCAACTAATGTCATATTTATCCTTAGTGACAAATAATTAAAATCTATGCATGTAAATAATCATGGCATACATCAAATGCATATTTTCAAAAGAAAAACTAACAATTTTCAAAATAGATGTATGAATTACATGACATGTATCAAATATCATGACAAGATATAATATGATGTCATGGCATAAAATAAGACACACAAAATATGACACTTTTAGCACGAAGAAAATATCGAGATTTTTCATTTAAGTATCACCACTAATTGCTAAGTCGAAATAATCCTAAGT
>JBBUKS010000100.1:3760440-3772995 GCA_038050645.1 Hedychium gardnerianum
AAAACCCCACTCCCAAAATCTTGAGCTGAATTTTTACTTTTTCGAGTATTTTAAAGCAAAAAGGAAACGATCTGGGGCAATTACCTGACCATCCGCCGCTAACATTGCTTTGAAAAATCGACCCCTTCCTTCCATACCATTGAAGGACTACCCATGATTAACTATCGTACAAAGGTAAAAGATTACCTTCTAACCCTCTTCCCTTAGTGGCTCCCCTTCGTAATTTAACAGAACGTCGGGGGTCTCTGCCCTTCCTCCGGCCGCCCGAAAGCTGCGCGAGAAATAATACGGATGTGACTACGAGCGTCCCCATGAGGATCATTATGCAACTATAAGTCTCACCGTTGATTAGCGGTCAAACCCATCCTCAGCGCACGTATTGCTGTTACGGTTCTGCAAATAGGTAGGAGGCGTGGCATTTTAGTTATTATGACGACAGGCAATGGGTAATTATTAGCTTCTCAAATTAAGAGAAATATGAATCGAGCGTCTCTATTTTCAAACATCTTATGTCGTGATTTTATCTTAAAATTATTTTTTGATCGAGTTTATCATAGAAGTTATTAAATAATTTCTATAATATAATAATTATCGGATAGGATTTATAATATATAAAAATTATCGGATAGTTATTATAAATATTTAAGATGAATTTAAAAGTTATAATGTAAAAATTATCTAATAATTATTATAACATATAGATTTAAAATGTATACCGTGTAAAAATTACATAATAATTGTAATAATTATTATAGCAGTTATACCATATTTAGTATAAATTTAAAATTTAGAATTTAAAATATAATACTATTACATCAAAATACTATTTATTAATTTAATTAAAATTATCTCAACTTCATCAAAATAATTTTAAAATAATTAATATAATAATATTCAGATATTCTAAACTCTAAATCCTAAATTTATATTAGGAGTATCAATTCAGATGAATTCGAATCGAGTTAAAATCGGTTATAAAAAAAAAATCTCAATTCAAAACCGGATAACTTAACCAACCCAAATAAACCTGTCCAACCCCCAAAAAAATTCATTTTTTTATTATTTCTTTACATTTTTTTATTTTTATCTTAATATTTTTTATTATTATATATTAATATTATATTATTTATATACCTAAAATATCTTAATTTTTAAAATAAAATTTAATTTAATTACTAAAAAAAATTAAAATCTAAATTCACGAATTTAACCTGACCCGAATATAAATCAACTCAAAAAATCCAAACCTGAACTCAAAAATTTTCGATCCAAATATGATTTTTTTCGAGTCGACTCAGATTGAATTAGCGGGTCGGATTTATTTCTAATACTAAACAAAGACTATTCTCTAAATTTATATTTTACATACAATTTTTTTGCATATGTTATCCTACTTTTCTAAATTTGAGGAATAAAATCTATTTCCTAAATTTTATTTTGGGGAGAGTGAAAAAAATGAATATGATAAATTATAAGAAAATCGATTTATTATATAGTAAAAAATAGATATTTAAATTTAATAAAGTAATTTTTTATTTTAAATTTTAGATTTTAAATATGAATTTTGATGTAATCCTCTTATACGTTGTGAAAGCTCTCCTAACTTCTCCAACGTTACTGAGTCAAAGGTGATTTCGAAATAAAATCTAGGGAGAGTGCCCGTTTATTTTTTATTTTTAGAAAAAGCCGCCCTTTTGATGCTTTATAAAATCTGGGTCGTCCTTTTAATTTTTACCTAATTATTTTTGACGGCTCTGATAAAGTTGATGGGACAAAGATAAGCATTTATAATTAGGATTCTTTAACCTAAAAATACCCGCGCAATCCACGAATAGGAAGACGTGTCGTTCATGAGTAGGAAGTTTTGAGGAATGTTTAAATTTATAACGGTTTCCATTTTTGCCCTCGTAGGGGAGGAATGATGGAAGCCGACGCTTTAAAAGAATGGTTCGCCCGATGAAGGCCTCTTCCACCGCAACGTGCTCACTTCGCGCTCCGAGGCGGTGCTCGAGAAGCTTCCGTCGTGCTCAAGCTCGTCGATGGGGGGCCGGCGACAAGCGGTAAAGGAGGAGGAAATGGAAAAGGCGGCACGGAAGGGCAGGAAGAGGGGCGGTCAGGTGCGGAGCATGCAGGCCGGCCGGGGCTCTCGCCGCGGAAGATAGGCAGGCTCAGGTCACGGAAGCGACGTAGCGAGAGAGGCGTTGAGGCAACTGTTTCGATAAATAGTTCTTGCATCTCTTTCAGATAAGGTCTCCCGCTGCGGTGAAGTCGGGATCTTCGTTTTTGTTCGATCCGGAGTGCGTTCGTTTGTTTCATCCTCATGGGGTTGCCGCTGAGAGAGGCGTTGAGGCAACTGTGCCTCGACTATGGGTGGTCCTACGCTGTTTCCTGGAAGGTGGATGTCTTCCAGAATCGAATGTAAGCTAACATGCCTTGGTTGCTGCCCCTTCTACTATTTCGCCGGATAAGTTTTGGCGAAAATAGGGCTTGTTAATTTGGTTGTGCAGAGCTTGGCTAATAAAGAGAGGTTTCTGACGTTAAACTTTTTAACGTGATGATAGCCGTATCTGACATGTTTTTTGGATAGATGCGCAGAATAAGTTCTTGTTTATTTGATGAGTATTTTTACTGTCACATACTATTCTTCATTGATTTTTTCCTTCCTTTTTCATTGGCATATAGCAACGAAAAGATATAAGATTTATTAGGTAGGAGAAACTGGAAACTTGTTGTCTTGATATTTGGTCTTGCTTGGATTTTGCTTTGTTAATTTTAGCAGTACTCATTTCAGAACGAGTGGAAAGTTTATGATCTTTTGATCGAATTGAATGCTTCTGCATTTTATGTTTTTATGAACACTGTTGTGAAATTTCACAGGCATTTGATCTGGGAGGATGGATGCTATAATCAGAAGCCTAGCGTTTCAAGCTTCAAAATCTCAATTTCTCTTCCCAAGCAAGAAGATTTGGGTATCAAGAGTTACTTCTCTGAGCTAGGCTGCGAAGCAGATGATCCAATAAAAGTTCTGGTTGACAAGATTATGGCATCCCAGGTCCATTTTGCCGGAGATGGGTGTGTTTATTTGCATCTGATCTTTCTTGATATTCATATTTATTTACACGTTTCTTCCTATCGGGCCAATTGCTTCTTCTTCCTTGTTAAGGTTACTTAAGAACTTGTATTTTTCAGGTTAGTTGGACAGGCGGCTTCATCTGGAAAATATGTATGGATCAATAAACATAGATTTGGTTCAATATGTAAGGTATATATCCTGATTGTTATGCACGTCTTCTGTTTGGAAATTCTTATTCAACATTGGTTGTCTAGTCAGCATTATTAGCATATAAAACTTTGTATCTCTGATACCCCACTTGAACCAATTTTTGTATCATTGTGTTCTTGTATTAAGGAAGCAGGCAACAAGAATAGATTTGGTTATTTGGTTGGAATGTTAATCTTGTTGTTTATATATTAGGCTATTTTTAAGTTCTTGAAAATGACTGACTAAGATAGCATAAGCAATCTGTCATGACTTCTATCTGGTCCTAAATCTGAATCAAATTACTCTTACATTATCTGACATGATTCCTTTGCTTAGTATACACAAACTAAATTGCATTCTTCTCTAGGTTCTTCATCACTGTAGTATTCACCATTCAAAACAATGTATGTCTTAGATAGTTAATGTTCATCTCATGAATAAGTATTAATGTTGGATCTGTATTACCTCAATCAATTGCTTTATCCAACTTTGATTAAGCACCTACACGTCAAATTATGTTCTTTGGGACGAGTGTTTTTGATTGTAATGGCTTCTTTGTGCCCTAATTGATTTTATTTATTCTTTAAGGGTCTTGCTGAGTTGAACTGCCAATTTGCAGCAGGCATACAGGTTAGGCTGTTCATCTTGCTGTTTCTTATTGTTCTCACTCACATATTCTTCTAAAATATAATTTTTGTTTACATTAATTATGTCATTCTCAACTGAATTTATGATGTGTTGATTGTGTTGCAGACCATTATAATTATTCCTGTGCTTCCATATGGGGTTATACAACTTGGTTCTACTCAGATGGTATGCTTCTTCCCACTATACTAATTTGGAATGGTTCATGTTACTAACTTGATAACTTGATTTATGTTGTGCTTTTTCCCCTATTGCTTCAATTTGCAAATATTGATAAAATTCGTTAAAATATGGACTATGGGGTTCTGATGTGTGTATCCATATTACAGGTTACTGAAAACATGGGATTCATTCATCATATAAGAAGTTTGTTCACAAAGATAACTTATAATTCAAATGATCTTCTATCTGAGGGTACCCAGAAATCTTTGACAGAAGAATGTAAAACATATACATCATGCAGGCCAACTTTTGGTTCTCGATCTACAAATGCATTTCTTAATGTGGATGACAGGCCAAATGTCACTTCTGATTGGTGCAACCCTGAGTCCCTCAAACCCCAAGCCCCAAGATCCATCTCTGAATATGTTTCCTTAGTGTCATCGCAGTTCAATAAGAAAGTACAACCTTGTGCTTCTCAACTAATGCCAATGAAACAGGCTGTAAAGATGGCATATCCTATAGGCAAACTTATCTTGCAAAATGCAGATGGCATATTTCAGGAGCCAGACATACAGAGTACCCAACAGGTACTACTAGATGATACAAACTCCAGATGTCAAAATGAGCATTCTATTTCCAACTCAGTTTTACTGTCTAATATAATAAAAATCTTGGAAGAAGAGCTCATGTTTACCTCAGGTGTCAGACCTTTAGAATCTGCCAACAATGTTTCTGACATTGGCAATATTAATTCAAGTTCAAATTCACCTCGAGTTACTAAATGTTCAAGTTCATCTACTAAGCTATCTTTAAGTGGGGCACCTCCAAATTTAGACCAAAGAAGCCATGCGCTCAGATTTCGAAGTACATGCACATCAGAAGTTACCATGGAGCATCCTTTCTCATGCAATGAAGTTGCATATACTCAATCAAATGCAGAGGTAATAGAAAATGATGATTCAGTTCAAGCTTCACATTTTTATTCTGGTGAATCCAGTGGTGAAGTTTCTTACTTTGATATGCTCCCTAGTGTTCTTCAAGAATGTACAATATGCGACCTGAAACCTGTTCAGAGTGATCAAATATGTAAAAATGTTGATTATGAGGAAAATGGCCCTTGTACTGCCAATAGCATACAGTGTGCACAAAATTTGAAAGAATACAAGCTTCTGCCCACATCGAGTCAAACTTCATCATCTTTGTTTGCTTCAAATGATGATATATTTCATATGTCAGATGTTAACCAGAAGACATATTGGATAAGTGACAGTTTGACAGATGTGGTGCATAAGAATTTTACAAATGCTTGTCACTTTTTTGATTTACCTAGTCTCCCAGCAGAAGCAGATGCTCCTCCCATCTTTGATTCTATGAATGAACAAATCTCTGATGCTGGGTTGTTTTCCATAGATAACAGTAATCAATTATTGGATGCAGTGATTTCAAAGATCAATCCAGGTGTCAAACAGAGATCAGAAAGTAATGCTTCCTGTAAGAGTATATTCACTGATACTTATAGTACAAATTGTGCTAGAACTCCCAATCATGGTGAAGTACATTTGGCAAAGCACGTGAAAGATGAGTTTATTGGTTTTGCACCATTTGTGGTAAAAACAGAGCCTGCATGCATAAGTTATGGCAGATCTTCGTGCAGCAGTGAGAAAGATGGAGAGAACAATCATGAGTCTGGGCTTCATAAGTCTCAAATCAGCCCATGGGTTGAAAGCTGTCACAGTGCTAAGAATGATTGTGCATCAGATTCAACTAGTAAAAGGGTTTCAGAAATAGGTAATCTGAACCGAAAGAGGTCTAGACCTGGAGAGAGCCCTAGACTACGGCCAAAAGATCGGCAAATGATCCAAGACCGTATCAAGGAGCTTCGAGAAATAATCCCAAATGGTGCAAAGGTTCTTTGTTATAACAAGAAACTCTGAACCTTAGTTTGCAAGTTATGCTTATTACTATGTAAGAGCACTGCTAATTTATTTTTGCCTTTTTCTGTTGGTGGAGGAACAGTGTAGCATTGATGCATTATTGGAAAAGACTATCAAACACATGCTTTTCTTGCAAAGTGTGACAAAGCATGCTGAAAAACTGAAAGTTGCTGGAGAACCCAAGGTGTGACTTTACTGCACTCTATTATATGCCATGTGTTTACTTGTTTAAATGTTCCAATAGCTATATAGTTCTTTTGCCTAAACTTCAAGCCAACACATTTTTGTCGGTTGTTATCATCATCAAGGTGCCCGTCCCAACTCCCAACAAATTAGGGTTAGTTATACTAATCTAAACCCTTTATTGAACTTTAACAAGACTCCATCACTAGTAATATTCAAATAGAGTAGTTCATTTTTTATTTTATTAACAAATATTTTCTTGAATCTCCTTCAACCCCTTGTATTTTATACTCCAATATATTCAACCCTCTAACATGTTTTGTTTGAATATGTTTTTCTCTGGTTTTATCAACTATTGAAGTAATAATAATTACTCCTAAATGTTATTATTTATTATTATTATTATTATTTTCCTTACTTCTAACTCTACCCATTCACCTCAGCATTACAATCTATCATGCATTAACTTTGTTAAGTGTTGCTTCCAAACAGTCCTCATCCTTATCATTCTTATAAAAAATTTCTTTTACCCTAACAGGGACACGACGATCATTTAAGACTATAGAAGCTCATCTCTATTTTGACTATACATTCTTTACTATTTTAATGATATCTTCACTAATATCCCTTTATTATTGAACAATAGATTAAAGATATCGAATTTCTTATTGACAGATTTTATTTTATTCCATCTTCATTATTCAATCATTTTTTTCCTTCTTTTTATTGAAATTACATTTTGATATTCAATTTTAGTTTTGTTTATTTTAAAACCATTAATTTTTGTAGTTTTCAACCCAATTCAAGTTCTGAATTTAATCTAACTGTAATCATCAATTAGTACAGGGTGGTTTCCATTTTATCAGATTCTTGGATCAGGTGCAAAGTTTCATCAGTAATTTCATTCTCATGCAGATCAGCACTGATCAGGGTGGTGCAACATGGGCATTTGAGGTGGGAACCCGATCGATCACCTGTCCCATTGTGGTGGAGGATCTGAACCCTCCTCGTCAATTGCTGGTAGAGGTAAATCATAATACCCTACTCCTATACAAATCCCTCCTCGTCAATTCCTCATCAATAAAGCAAAAGCCTCAAGTTGCATTTTTGCACAGATGCTATGCGAGGAGCGAAGTTCGTTTCTGGAGATTGCTGATTTCATCAAAGGATTCGGTTTGATCATATTGAAAGGGGTGATGGAAACCCACAAAAACCAAGTCTGGGCAGATTTTGTTGTCGAGGTACCACCGAGACTTTGTTCTCACGTATAACAATAAAAGACTACTATGAATATTGTGCAAATCCAATCGCTAAAACTAGGCTGAACGATTATGTGCAGGCGAACAGAGACGTAACTCGGATGGAGATATTCCTTACACTAATGCAACAGTTAGAATCCTCAGCTGGAAGCAGCAAGGGTCTACCAAATGCTGGTAATATCAACATGCATCACTATTTTCCAGCCAACCTCTGTTCCTCAAAGAGTCATTTGATCGCCTTCGGCAAGTAGTCTCTCAACCCCATTTATTGACTAGTATTCTGGCTCAAATTGAAAGCTGTTTATGTTCATGCTTGTTCTGAATGCCGGCGGCAAGCTTTCTTGTAGTCACTTCTGTTTTTTTTTTTTTCCTTCTAAAATTCTTCAAGTTGACTTGTTCTTGTTTCCATCTCCAGAAGAGCGCTCCTAGTACTTGTTCTTATTGCCAAACATGTAGATACTTGTGCTGAACTGAGTTCAGGTTGTTGTTCTTTTCTTGTTGTGTGGTAACTTATTTGAGAAATAAAAGGAAAAAATTCATGAAAAATATGAAGATTTTTTTCTCTGTTTTTTTTTTGTCAAAAGTCAAAGGGAGTCTCTTATTTTTTTTAAAAAAATTATTATGATGAAGTTTCTCTGTTTTTTTTCCTTAAGAGAGCGTTTTCAATTATCCAACTACCTTTCATTATATATTTTTATTATTATTTTTTATTTATATTTTTTTGTTTAAATTTTAAATCGGGAGTACATTGTAGCGGTTATAATTTCGTAATTATAATTGTTACACTTGAGTTGTCACATAGTTATAATAGTTATGAAAATAAATATTTGGTAAACTTTAAGAGGTTATAAATTTTGATTCGGATTGATTTGTGAGATGTATATTATATCAAATTTGTTTAGAAATTTATATTTATTATTGGTTATAACTTGTAATAATTTAGATTAAAAAAATATTATTTAAAGTTTTTTTAGAAATTTTGATGAATTTAATTTTTTTTATTAATGTTATTTTTTATGTTGTAGTCGTTATGAATTATAAGTTATAATTTTCATAGGTGTAATAATTATAAAATTATAATTGTTATAATTATAAATTATAATAGTTTGTAGTTGTTATAACATACGTAATAATTATGGTTTTATAATTATGATTAATTTAAAATTTAGATGAGAAATGATGTTAAACATAATATTGAATGATAATTATATCACTTTATATATAGTGGGATGTTTTTTTAATAAAAAATTAAACCGAAGCATCTTTGGATGATTTGACCAAAAAATAAGATTTGAAAAAACAACAAGAGCGCTCTTCTGTTTTTTACCATTTTTTTTTACTTTTCTTGTGTGCAAAATAAATATTATTAATTAAAAAACTCTTATTTTTCCTCTGTTGGAAAAAACGCATAGGTAAAAATCATTAGCTTCCTAAACAACAACAGTTGAAATATATTATATATTACGGTAATTTTTTAAAACGCATAGGTAAAAAACGTTTTTATCTATTTCACATAGATGATTTTAAAAATATCTAAATAACGTAACTCTTCTTATTTCTTTTCCCGTACCACCCCTCTACCTTTTTATTTTATTTTTTTTTCAAAAAAAACTTAATCCCCCCCCCCCACACTCCTCTTTCATCTCCATTTCCTCGGAGCATCGACGATGACGGTCTGTCATCGTCCCTTTGCTTCCACCCAGTAGCGTAAAGAGACATAATAAGTTGGCGACAGTTTGAAATAAAAACTGAGCTTCGGACTGATTTGTGGTAGCCAACTCCGTCGATTTTAAAATGGGCACCGGGAGTGAGCTTTCCTCATCATTCCATCCTAACTCCATTCACTCTCTTTTTATGATCCTCTCGTTATTACGATGTATATTTTTATGGTGTCTTTTTTTAGTTTTTTTGTTATTGTTAGAGATAAAGTCCAACGAGTCGGAGAAGTTGGCCATGAGAGGAGAAAAATGAGTGCTTCGGAAGGATGAGATTGATTTCGTCGATTATTGGCCGGAGGGCGACTCCGGTAGCAGGAGTGTCGGTGTGTCCCTGTGATAAAGTAAGTTTTTTATTTCGAATTAAAAATATGAACTTTATGTGTTTTAGGGTGGTTCTCTTTTTTTAACCCATAGTTATTTGATGAAATGTCAATACGGACAACGATGAAAGAAACTCATTGAGACGGAGATGAAATAGGATGGATGAAATATTATAATTTTCAAGGAAAAAATAAGATTATATATACATTTGATCAAGCTTATTTAATAGTATACATATTCACTAATTCTTCATGAGTAATAAAATATTGATAATTTAACGTGTAAATAATAAATTTTACTTTTCTTAATTAAAATGTATGTAATTTTTAAAAAGTTTATCTATTATGATATTTATATCAAGAAAAATAATTATTTTTTCATATGCTAATTAGTATTTTATTTTCTATTTTTTAATATTTTTCTGGTATTGATTATTTATTTTTCTAGTAAGTTATTTCTATGCTTTTTATGATTTCATTCTCTTTCTATCTTTTTTAGGTTTGATCTTTGACTGAATTTGTAAGGGCATATTAAGAATGACTACTTGAGCTATTTACTATAAAAAATCATCTATGATATTTAAAAAGATTAGATAACTTAATTTTTTATTAGAGGATATGGAAAATTTACTCTTGCTAACTAATATAATCGCAGACCTGAATTTTAAAGAGAAATATTCATAATATTTTTTTATTGTTATTATATAATTGCTATTAATGTATACTATTAATTATTAGTTGGTCTAAATTATTGTGCTCTTCTTATCTTATGTATTATTATTATAATGTGTGTTGTTGTTATAAAACTCAATAAAACTATTATTGCTATTATTGTTGTAATTTTATGGTATGACAGTTGTAAGTTGATATTTTTTTATAATGTTGAGAACGAGTTGGAAAAAAAATTGGGTTGAATACATTGTATCTCATTAGTGTTTGACGACATGAGTGTATTAAGGAGACTTATCCGAGCATATAAGACTTTGTTTGAAGTCATTTGGATATCTCTAGGTCCATCAATAACTTTTGGGACAAAAATGACTGATGAATCTAAGACATTTAAAAAGAAAAATTAATTTTGTTTGACATAGAGGAGTCCTATGAATTTACTTGTGGTGTCGAATAGTGAGTATCATCATCATACTATTTATAGTGAGCTTCCAACTTCATTTCTAATGCCGAGAATGAGTTGGGAAAAAAAATGAGTTAAATATATTATATTACATTGGTGTTTGACGACATGAGTGTATTAATGAGACTTAGCTAAACACATAAGATTTTATTTGGAGTCATTTGAATATTTCTAGGTTTATCAGCCACTTTTGTCCCAAAAGTGGTCGATGGACTTAGACTTTTAACTTCGTTACTAATTTTAAGAAATCAATAACAACAATTTGCTCATTTTTAGAAATAGCAAGTGATCTTCAATTTAATATATTGTGCGTCTCGTGATTTAATCTGAGTCAAAAGTTATGATTCCTTAAAGTTTAAATCAGCAACACGTTATTAGTTTCTAAAAATCAGCAACATGTTGTTGCTGGTTTTTGAAAATCAATATCACGTTATTGTTGGTTTCTTAATATCAATAACAAATTAAAAGTCCTAGGTCCATCAACCACATTTGTCACTTTGTTGTTGATTTTCAATGTATTGTTGATTTTCAGAAATTAGCAACATATTGCTAACTTAAAATTTGAGAGATTATAACTTTTAACTCAGATTGAATCACGGGACGCTCAAAACCCTAAACACGTTGTTGATTTTTGAAAATCAACAACACGTTGTTACTGATTTATGAAAATCAACAACAAAACTTAAAGTTCTAGGTTTAAAGTGACAAACTTTGAAAATCAACAATAGGTATTGCTAGTTTCCGGAGATGAGCAACACAAGATTGATTTCCAGAAACCAACAACACCTTGTTATTGATTTCCGTTGTTAATTTTTGGAAATCAACAACACCGTGTTGCTGATTTTCGAAAAATAGTAACACGGGGCTGATTTCTAAAAACCAGCAACACTTGTGTTACTAATTTTCAAAAATTAACAATACCAAATAACAACATTGCTCGACTGCATGCTGTATATATTCAAACACAATGTCGACTGCGCTCAGTTCATCTTCATCAAGGAGATGGAGAAGAGGACTATCATTTTGGTGATCAATAACATATAATAAACTGATGAGCTTCTGCTTCAAGTTTGTAGAAAATCTATATGATTTTGGTCTATTTTCTACTATGGCAATGCATCGAACACATGACATGCGTTTCCTATCATCGATTGACCATCGCGGTCAAGCCATCTGCTTGCTGACGGCGATGACAACGACAATGATGTGAATAGATTCTGTATTAAAGAGAATTAGATTCATCGACAAATTTAATCTTAATTATTCAACACAAGTGTTGTTGATTTTTCGAAAATCAACAATATCATGTTATTGATTTCCGTTGTTACTGATTTTCGAAAATCAACTACACCTGTGTTGTTGGTTTTCGAAAATCAGCAACACAGTATTGCTCATTTTCGATAGTGTTGATTTCCGGATGAACAGTAAAATGAGAGAAAGATAAGGGTAAAATGGTAAATGAAAGGCTATGTTGTTTGGACAATTACAAAAACACATACGCGAAATAGGAAAAATACAAAACTACATACGCACTTTAGTAAATTGTCGTATATTGTTTGTTCATAATTTTAAACATTATAGAGAATTTCTGAACTATCACGCGCTTCCTTCTCAATTCTCAATCAATCATTTAGGGCATCTTCAACTCATACATCGAAACATCAAATTTGATATAATATTAACATCAAACTCCTTCAACTCATACATCAAATTTGGTGTATGAATAGTGTAACATCATATTTGATGTTGCACTATTAATTACATCATATTTAGTGTAATGAGAATTTTTATTTTTTAAATTTTATATTATTATATAATTAATAAAATAAAATATAATTAATTTATAATAATTATTTTTTTAAAATTTATTTATATTTATAGGAATATTAATTATTTATTATAAATTTAAATTAAGTGTATTTAGTAGTATATTTTAATTT
>JBBUKS010000100.1:3785327-3801140 GCA_038050645.1 Hedychium gardnerianum
ACATCCACCTTAACATCTTCATCTCTACAACTCTCATTTTTTGTTCATATGCTTGAGTCATAGCCCAACATTCAACTCCATATGACATAATAGGTTTAATCGTTGTTGTTCTTGTCTGAAACTTGTGGAGGATGAACCACCAGTGAACTGGAATGAATGTTGTCAGAGTCTCCAAAGATCACCTCTACCATAGTATCACCGAGCACCTAAAGAAGAGAGAAGGAGAAGAGGGTTAAAATGAAGACCCGAGGGAGTACCAAGGTGCAGCCACTTCGCCGCTCAAGTGAATCTCCAGTGGCGGCAGAAAAGTGTGAAGGAGAAGAACATTGTAGATGGCTGAGAATATTAGTGCATGTCCCTTCATCCGTGAGTGCATATCACTTTTTATAACCTGCTGCCATGTATTTTTACTATATTAATGACACACTAATTAGTGAATGGACGTATATCATATTGTGATATAGAAATGTTTAATCATATCTACAGGTATGAGCGGCATAAAGATACGAAGTATGATACTCCACGTACTCTGACAATCCACATGCTCTGACACTCTACATGTTGTGTCAGCACAAATGTTGTTGAATGGGCTAGTCCACTAGATCATAAGCCTTAATATAATTGGGCTCAAAAAAGATACCGCATTAAATCCAAGAACAAATCAATCGGGAGGGGTGAGATGCCTCCGTTCAGTAGGATTTGACGGGAAGAGACCCGATTGGTGAAATCGATCAAGGGCCAATGAGAGGTGTCTGATTGGGTTGCCTGTTGAGATCATAAGGTGTTTCCTGATAAGCTAGTTCATGAGATCAATCGGGGATCTAAAAAGAGAAAACTGGTCGATTCTTCACATTGGGAAGTAATGTGGTATCCCGATTGAGGTTAGGCAGAAAACGCCGAACGGAATGTAATATTACGTTTGATGAAAATTACTCGAAGATTTATTAGGAACACTTAGTTTAATCTGCAGGGACCATAAAGAAACACCTGATCGATCTGATCATCCGAGGACGTACTGTATTGTTCGATTGGCTGATCGGGGATTTCCGATTGGATTTAAATGAATCTCCCGAGGGGGCTTCACTAGGTGTTGACCCATCTTGATTTTGACCTCTGACTAAACCTGATGCTTAACTTCCAAGGATATACGTGACAACTCTTATAAACCCGATATCAGTCGTTTTATAAAATTTTCCTTTAAGTCAAAGATATTTTACTATCACAAAGAAAACTTAACGCTTTCTTCCATTTCATAATGAATGCAAAGATTTGTTTTTTTTAATTATAGAGAAGTATTAGAGAAGGTATATTTATTTATTTTTGATTGAAATGTCAAATATATTGATATAATAGAGTTTGTGGGATATTTTAGTTGGCAAAGAAATGATCAAATCACTTTTATTTGAAAAAAAATAAATAAATCAGATAATAAGTGAACCTGGGACGATCGGTTTGGTCATATGAAAAATTTTCATCGATCATTAAGGTAAATTGGAAAACACTCACGACGGACAGTCCAGAAGTCTAATATCTTTTGATTGCGCGCAAACCACTTTTATTTGAAGAATGAAGAAATGCTATCTATTATAGATGAAGATCGACTTGATGGAGTATTAGAACCCATTGTGAGGTTTTGCGGATGAGTTGGTTCAGGTCAGAGAGAAGATTTTGAATGTGTCAATGTTGACATTCGTTACTACTTTGTTACTTGTTTCGTTTGATCTCTAGTGGAAAAGAACTTGTTTCAAAGGCCATAAGTTTACTTAAAAGGTCGAGTTCCAATGCTCTACACAATGAGACTCAATTTAAAACTCATTCTAAAGATAAAAGAAGAATCTAACTAGGTCGAGTTGATTAGATGTATCAATACAACAGTAGTAAAATTCAATTTGAGGATGAGTCCCCCTAAGTAGATCCACTTAATAAAAGATCTATGAGATGATCAACACACTTGACAGAATTTATGGAGTGTTATCATCATGAAATTTGAGGGTCAAATCCTAGCTAGTAGTCAGGTTTCTGTCCTCTCACATGCATTGGTCATTGTTCAGACTAGCTAGACCAGTCCTCATGATTTAGCTCCTCCGTGTTGATCCTGGGGAGGGCTGGCAGGGACGCTGGGAACGAACATTTCATATTTTGCCACTATGAGATGATCAACGCACTTGACCGAATTTTTTTCTAAAATTGTACACCATATATGAATCCAAAAAGACTCATGCAATTCAAATATAGAATTTTGTCATTGATATCTATAACAAAATTGTAAAATAATAATAAATGCAGAACTTGTAAATTCTGACTTGAATCGAGATTTATCACCATCTTTTGATGTTGCAAGAGCAATCTAAAACAGGAAGAAGCAATCGAAACAACGAGTTTAATTTTCCGTAGGAGTTAAGACGACGACAACTAAATTCTTCTCGTGATCATACTCATCCTACGGGGACCATGGCGCGCACACACATAATAACGAAAAAGTAGGTTAACGGATTTCTTCTATACACATAATTCACATCTAATAAATCAAACGCAATGAAGACATCAATTACCCTCTAGATGAATACAAAGTAAAATCTATCGAATATCTACGATCAGCCTTCACCATCGTCGGAGAGTCTAGACCTTGAAAACACTGTTTCGATGTCGCATAAACAAGATTAGCTGTAACTCATGAACAAGAGACACAGAAGCATCGTGAGTAGCTTTTGGGTCTCCTGGCAGCTTTAGACTCCCTGGGACAAAGGAATATGTTCCATGTCCAAAGTCTGGCAATTCGTCCAGAATCGATACCCGAATCCCACACTCTTATCGATCTATCGACCGAGCTATGGAATCTGTAGCTAGCTGGAGATCGATGGACTACCTCAAAAGCCTCAGCCTCATGGAAAGTCACCTCTTAGCACTGTGGCTGCCTCTGTAGGAGGGTGGCTTTTCTTGTTCTCTGGGTAGATAATAAATATAAAGAGGAAGAAGATATGTGGCGCCCTCGATTAGCTTTATATTCTTCCCCCTTTATTCCTCCTTGCCCCACTTTTTCTTTCGTCTTTTATTTTAAAATCCAGGTGTATAGGAGGCCCTCCTCTTGGTTCGCTCGTCAGGTACATCCGAAAACGCTAACGATATTGTGCCGGCAGTTGACCACCGCAGTCTTGGCCGTTCCAATGCCGAATCGAGTACTCTACTCGTGACGGTGGACTCACGGATTTTAAGTTTTTCACTAAATTCAACGATGCCCCAAATTGAACTGCAGTGCTATGGCTTCTCTTGAATGTCTCTTGCTCATCAACTAAATGCCTCTCCTCCTCCTACTTCTTCCAATTAATTAATTTCGTGCAGAATATTTTCCAAAAAACGAAAATTATCGAGAAAACTAAGAAAATATTTTTCTAATCAAAAAAATCATCTCTAATTATTCACACTGTTTTTAAAAATTATTAAAAATAAATACTCTATTCATAATTTGATATCTAAAAGACCTTTTATAATTTTAATCAAAACTACATCACTTTAGAGCTAGCAGTTTTAAATGGATCGATGTTAATTCTTAGATAGAGCAACTACAATTAATTGAGTCAAAGTTTCTTCAAAATAAACTAGTTTTAAAGATGCTTCAAGATGATGAAATTTTAATTTTAATCAAAGCTACTTCAAGTGGAGCATAGAATAGTATTTTATAAAAATTTAGAAGAAAAACACCCTTAGTTACGATTGATTTTCTAGGGAGAAAACGTGCATAATGCATCAAGCCATCTTGTTTATTGCTTACTTTCTTTGTCGTCATTGTATATGTCTAATCACCTGCTGGATTTTTTAGTCCTTAAGCTAATCAGCAATTACTTACTGGTGCATAGATACTTAAATAATTAATTGCATGTGCCAAATATATATATATATATATATAAAAGGATATATTGTACATCCTTTTATGAGTGACACGAGTGATTCTCATATAATTCAGATATTTAAATTTATCCAGATGTATAGATTAATTTTTTTTAAGCAATCAAATGTGCTAATGAAATTTTATTTGTAGGGTTTAAAAATTAAATTATAATATTAAGCACATAAAAAATTTTAAATCGAAAAAATTTTAATTTTTTTTGGATATATACGGGATGTGTAGATAAAATGTGTAGGATATCAAAATTATATATATATATATATTTTTGTATAATATATAAAAATAGATTATATATAAAATTTCAACTAAATTATAACATCCATTGCAATTTGTAACACTTATATCAATATAAAATAAAATAAAATCTATCTTCCAAAAAAATAAAACTTGATGTAAATTTTATACTTTAATAATAGTTGAATGTTATTTATTATTATTATCAACTCATATTTTGTAAGTTTGCTTGTGCAAACTAAAGCCCACATAAATAATATATTTAATTCAATTATTATTATTTATTAAATACATTTGGTATACGAGAGAAACCTCTCTTGCCAACTTATCCTTTTTTTTTTACCTAACATAAAAACTAAAATATATTTGATATGTTTGTTGTTTACCCCCTTATAGTTTAATCGCAATTGTTTACTTAAATTATTGATCTCATGGAATATTTGTTGAATATGATTTTAGTCGATTTAATGAAATCGTAATAAGGTGTTTTTGAGAAATAGAAAAGTAGTTTGGTAAAATATAAAGTACAATGCACCTTTTTTTAATATGTAGTTTAAAACAAAAACAAAAACTCCTAAATTGGTTTGATAAAATGTCACGGCCACCAACTCTTAATGGTGTTCTAAGCAAGACAGGGAATACCTTCGTCGACCAATCACCATTTCCCACGTATATAGACAATTGGCGCAGCAAAGAAAGGAGGCGGTAGATAAAGTTGCTCAGCTGCCTCTTCTTCTTCCTCCCTACTTTGCTTTGATGCCAAGCCAATTGGATTCCTTCTTTCTCCCAAAACAACAGCAAGATCTTGATATTTCTCTCGATTTTCTCTAAAAAGGTAGTTCTTTTGATTCAACCACCGCCTTTTTCTGCTCAGTGAGTAGTATTTTGCAGCAATCGGGGAGCAGGGAGCTTCTCTGCGCTCTGTGATTGCATTCATGGCCGCCGCCAGCGACAACCAGCAGACGTGGGTGCCCTACGTGCCGACGAGGGACTGCTCCATGGGCTTCTGCAGCATCTACTGCCCGCAGTGGTGCTACGTCATCTTCCCGCCGCCTCCGCCCTCGGAGTTCTCGGACGACGGCTCTGGCGTCAACTTCTCCCCCCTGGTCATCGCCATCATCGGCGTGCTCGCCGGCTCCCTCCTCCTCATCTGCTACTACACCGTCATGTCCAAGTACTGTGGCGGCTTCCGGTCGGTGCACCTGTGGCTCAACCCCCAGGGGGGAGCCGACGACAGCCTCGATCTCCCGGGCGGCCGGCCACGCCGCAGTGAGGCCGGGTGGCCGCAGGACTCGCCGGCGAACGGCGTGGACGAGGCGTTGATGAGAAAGATCGCGGTGCACAAGTACCGGCGGGGGGACGGGGTGGTGCAGAGTGCCGATTGCTCTGTTTGCCTCAGCGAGTTCCGGGAGGAGGAGAGCCTTCGGCTGCTGCCCAAGTGCGGCCACGCCTTCCATCTCCAGTGCATCGATACGTGGTTGCGGTCGCACTCCAACTGCCCACTCTGCCGGGCCAGTATTAACATTCCCCTACATCCGCCGCCGCTGCCGCCGCAGCCTCCGGCTTCTGCGACGACGGAACGGGTGGTCCTGGAAGCCCCAGGAAGAGACGAGATGATGATAGTGGTGGAGGAGAGAGTGGAAGAAGAAGAAATGCGGGAGCTTGGAAAGCACGCGCAGCCCCAAATCGCAGCCGAGCAGAGCCGGCACAGCAAACTCGATATCAGGGACGAGGAGGAGGAGGAAGAAGAAAATGATCGCCGACCGATAAGGCCATCGTTCTCGACGGAAAACGCGTTGAACCAAGACAAGGTTTCGATCGCAGACGTCCTGCAGATGGGAACGGAGGACGAGGCGTCGTCGGCCGCAGCCGCCGGCACCAGTACGTCGGCGTACGGGAACGACGGCCGCCGAAACAGAGCACCACATGGCGCCGCGAGCAGATCGCTCCCCAGTGGCAGATTCTGCTAATTCCAACTTAAAATTCTTGAATTACTCGGTTGAATTAGTAAATGCTGAAAGATTTTTTTTTTTCCTGGCAAAAGAATCCAATCCGAAAGAATTCAAGCGTCTGCCAAATTGATCAAGAACTGTCTTTCTTTCTTTCTTTATTTCTATTGCTAATAATTCAACAAAGAAACAGAACAAGCAAAAGTTCTCCTCGTCGACATCGCCATTGGAGTCTTTTCTCGAGGGCCATGAGTCACCTTTCGGTGGGCTTGACAAATCTGCAAGGACGACGCCATTGACGCAACTGGCGAAATGGATCTTTAGCGAAAGGGGAGGGTGGTTTAGAATAGATGACTGGAACCGGGAATTGGAAGTTGGGAGAGTGTCGTTGTCGATTTAGGTTGGAAGAGGAAGGAGAGTTGGCAAGTGATTCAGAGAAGGTGGATTAAAAAAAAACATGAAGATAAGGTTTGGAGCTTAGCGAACGGAGGAAGAAGATGACAAATTGCTCAGTAGGTGGTGGAGGTTGAGACGTCGCCAGAAAAAGAAGAGCTAATCATAGAGTGTGTAAGTAACGGTGCCGCTGGGCGTACATCTGGTCTCTCAAACACTCGTAATTTCTCCCGTGAGAATGATAAATTATGCTTTGGACTTACAAATATTTTTAAATTTATTATAATTTTTTTTTATAGAATTAAATTGATCATTTCTCTAAAATGAGATACATGATGCTAAGATTACTCAACTCAAAAGATGGGATACATGATGCTAGTTAAAAAATACAAAAGAAAAAACATTTAAAATAAAATTTATAATTATTAAGGACATATCTAATAGTTAAAATTCTAAATAAGTTTTTTAATTTTTTTTTTATTTTCAATATGCCACATTAAATGCATAAAAATTTATTACTCTCCACAATAAAAAAAACCTCCCTAAAACCACAAATCTCATTTTTAATTAATTTCCAACCTCACTCATATGATTAATTTCGAGACAAAAGAACGTATTTAAATTTTCATTACTGCTCTTGAATTATAAATCTCATAATGATTCAACAATGATTCAAGGCTTTTTATTCAACTTTTTTTAATTTTATAAATCTCTCCTAAATTTTGTATTGGAGATATCCTAACATGTGTAATTTAATTAAAATTACTTTAGGATTTTAGAGTTTACATTAGTAACTTTCGTATCTTTTAGTCAAATTTTTTATAATAATATTAAAATTAGGATATTTTCAAAATGAAAAATAGGATTTTAAAGGTTTATTTTTTAGTGAGCTTTGTTACTCATTTTGTAGTGGACATGCTATGATTGATTGGGTTGGAGAACATGATGATATTGCCTCTTTTTGATGAATCATAATAATTGATATTTGAGTTGTATGTTGGTTGTAAAAGAAAGGGTTAAAAAAAATTATTCTAGCAAGAAGCTTTCCCTAAAAATTTCAGCATAAAAACTTATGAAATTGTACATGTGATATGATATTTTGGGTTATTGAGTAGTCATCTAGCCATATTTTAAATCTAATTTTATACTAAAATCTCATTGATATGATATTATTACTCCCAGGATGATTATGATACAATGATAAAAGGTGAGACTAGTTTGAGCAATCAGTTCAAAATTGAATCGGCAAAATTAATTTAACCAAAATTAAACAAATCAAACTTTTTAAAAATAACCAAACCGATCAAATTTTTCAACAAAAATCAAATAAATCAAATTGATAAAATATTAATTAATTTGATTTTTTGACTGAATTAACTAAACTTTTTAATAATTATATATTTCTTTTCAATTTTAACTTTCAATTCAATTAAGGATTTAGAATTTTCCAATTTATGAATTTAAAGTTCGACTTATTCGATGTATTTAATTTAACTGAATTAGCAGTTTAAAATCAAAATCGAACCAAATTAATAGATATTTTAAAAAACAAAAATTAGATTTTTTAAATTACCGAACTAAACTTTTAGATTCGATCGATTAATTTGATTTAATCAAATTTTTGCTCACTCCTAACCGGGATGAACTCCCTAGGCAATGAAAGTTCAAATCTTACCGGGATATATTACACCTGAGGAGTTTGAAAATTTTATGACGTTGGATCGTCCGTCATGACCCATCTATGTTTTTCAATTTATCCTGATAATCGATAAAAAAATTTCATAAAATTAAATCGATCATCTCTAAATAATTCGGATTATAAGAATAAGATATTTAAAGGTCATTGTTATTATGACATTGTTATTATGAAAATGATGATCGAAGAGATTTTTTTATAAGATTTTTTTTTGTCAATAATCTTCTTGATGGTTATTTAAAGGTTATTTTAGGATGAAGTTGACATAGAAAGAAAAACTACAGATCTTACTCATAACAATTTGACCCAATTCTCTCAATATGCCCTAGAACCCCTAGCAATCTTTCTACGTCAATTTAATGCCAAAATTAATGCCTTTAGTCGTTCTATGTTAATTCTAGGTCTGATAAGGTCAAAAGGGTTATAAAGTCTCTTAAACGATTGTTTTCATTAGAAGATGGTCATATTAGACGTCTTCAAGCTCATCAAGTTGAACTAAGTGAGTTGATTGGGACCATCAAGTCATGCAAGTCGATAGCCTGAACAAGTCAATATGGCCAACCAATGGGTTGAGCCAATCAAATGAGTTGAGCTAGTCAGATCAATTGAGTAGGTTGGACTACTCAAGCTAGGTGGACCGAGTAAGTCAAGCTGAGCATGTGGGTTGATTGAGCATGTCGTGTGGGTTGAGTGAATTGTGTGAGTTGGTTGTGTCAAGCAGATTAGTCAGATTGATCTAGTTGGATGGTCCAAATGGTTTGGTCAATTTAGTAGGGCCAAGCAAACAAATAGTCAATTGAGCCACCCATACTAGGTAGGCCAATCGAGTCAAGGAGGATGATTGGTTGGATTGGTCATGTTTGAAGCTAGATAAGTCGAATGAGCTGAGTTGGCATTTCAAGAGTTAGATTACTATTATAACATAGGTTAAAGCAATCCACTAATCATATCCTTTTAATTTTACAAGTAAATGAATAAATAACAGATCAAATTTTTATTTATTTGAATTTAAGCCGGTTTGACGTAAACAAACGATTAATCCAATCCAAAGTGTATGTTCGATTCTTCAACTAATTTATTTAAGACGGAATTTCATCTTTCTTTTTTTATTTTAATCCAATAATTAAAAATACTACTTTTTGAACCTATAACTTATAAAAAGGAATGCAATACCTCTTCTTTGTCAGCACTAAAAGTAGAAGAGACACTGTTCATTTAGGTGCATAACTTGAGCAGAATTTATAAGGGCAAACAAAGCATTTGAAATAAGAAAACTTACCAAAATATTTTCAATAATTCAGCAACTTTTTCCATTGATGCCAAAATGTTTAACATTTTCACTTGAGTATCAAAATGTCTTATCTCCATATTTTACCCTTCTAAATTACCACTATATCACTTGTAGAATAAGCATTTTGATAGTAAAATAAAAATGTCAAATCCTAAAAGTTACCCTCGGCTCTGTGATATGGACAATGCATGACATGGAAAAACTAAGATTTGCAAAGAGGCGACATTAAGATCAAAGTTTATTTCTTTTCATTTTGTAAACTATAATAGATAAAATATAATAATTTAAATTCATGATATGATAAAAAAAAAGTACTTACATGGCAAACGGCAGGCGTAAGTGTTTAGCAACAGCCACAAGGAAAGCTTCAACAGCTGCAAGAGACAATTGATGGAAATGGGGAAGTCCTGCTCAGGGCTGGTGGAGACAGTTGCGTTGACATCTAGCTTCTCCATCTCCCCGGCGAGACGAGAAAATGGAGAACCCAATGTACATGGACAGGCTGCCCTTTAGGATCTTTTCCCATGCCTACATCATCAGCCCACCTGCACCACTTCCTCGTTGGTACTCTCCCTCGTCATCTCGCTCTACAAGGAGAAGCAGATTCGAACTATGTGCTTTCTGGCCTGTGTGTCGTTTGCCATGGCACTCGTGGCACTGCTCACCCTTCACCTGAAACATCTTCTTCGTGCAGGTTAACTGTAGCCAGAGAATTAGTGTATGATGCCTTGATTCCGCTCATATTGGAGCTCATCGTCTTTCCCACCATTTGCTTGCTTGTATTGTGCTGTATTATGGGGAGTAAATTTTGGGACGTCATTTAGGCATCTTTGGAACAAGAATACTAAGTCATTTAGGCATCTTGTGCCATAGATGATTTTACTTGACAGTACGCAGTCTCAATATGATGCAATACCCGTGCAAAGAGAAGTATGATCCTACTGAACTTAACTATCTACAAGATCTAAGGTGTAGTGGCCAAGTCTTCCGGTTCTATAAAGCTTTAGTAATTTTGTAGCAACTGTGCTATGTCTGTGCGCACTTGACTCTAGAGAAACTTTAAGAGGCTCTTGCAATGCTTTAATCTGGGATTCGATCAATCTCTCCATGTCACATTCATTTTCCAAACCTCCTTCAAATGATGATATGCAATCGAAAAGGGTTTGACGAACATCTTTGACAATGAAATCCTGCACAGGATCCTAATCATCAAGTTCTGCATGTTGGACGAACACAACCATGTAGAACAAAAGTAGAGGAATGAAGTAACATATATTAATATGCTCCTGATTTTATGAACCATAACATTGATCTTTTCCTTTTTCCTTTTTGAAGTAAATGATCTATCTTATTAATTATAAAAAAATTAGAAAGCGAGACAAGGATGGATTTTAGAGGAAGACACTCGTGTTTAATGATTCTAAAAGTAAAAGGTAAATAAACTTTGGATCTGCTGACCTGTGTAAAATCAGAAGCATATTGCCCCTTTCTTCTTTGTTTCTCTAAGCTACCAGGCATGCTATCTGTAGTATCCTTCGGCATTACCCATCGTTTGTATTCTTCAGACAAGTTTAGAATAGCCAGAAAATACCGAGCAAGTTCATGCTCATCCAATAGATTGTCCTTGATAGCTCCTGTTGTGGAGAGAGATTAGAAATGTATTGATCCAGCAAGAAACAGAAAACAAGATAGAAGTTCAGGCAGCTTCAAACCTGTCAACGCTAGTTTAGCGCCTGAATGATAGTGAGCAATTTCAGGTCGAAGAATACCAGGTGTATCCAATACGTAGAGGTTGGGATGGCTTCCAAACTGTAAAGACCATGTTTCAAAATGTTGAAAATGCAAAATAATATCATAAGGTCTACATGAAAGTAAAAAAATAAGGGCATACCATTATTATCATTGTTTTAGTTACTACTATGGTACTACCCAAATAGGAGTTAACAACTGTTTGCAACTTGAATGAGATTGACCTTAGATTTAAACCACATAGTCATAAAGCTATTGAGAGTTTTGGTAGCCTTAATCTAGAGAAGACAAAAGTCACAAACAATCCACAGCACTAGATGGATAAGTAACTTCCACGTTTGCAACTTGAATGAGATTGCCTTGAATTTAAACCAAAGATGTTATAACCTAATTTAGGAAAATTTTCAAATTAAATGTTATAAACTAAATTTGAAATTCTGATTTTGGAGCTTAAAGTCTAAAATATATTTTTTTAGTTAATTTCAAATTCTAAATTAATTATAAGATATCGTACTCATTTAATGTAATTTAATTCTTATCTGATGGAAAAACTATCTGCTTTTCCTTCAACTTAGAAGTAAACCTCCCTCGCGCTCCTCCCCCTCTCTCCCTCTCTCCCTCTCCCATGGTAAACTCATTGGCTATCACTGAGGGAAGGAGCTATTTTTAGACTTGAGCTGGAGGTAAGTTCTCCATTCTCCCTTTTTAGCACATATATATTTTTTCTTTATCATTATCTTCACGATTTCTTGCAATTG
The DNA here is from genome assembly GCA_038050645.1 of Hedychium gardnerianum. Classification (NCBI taxonomy): domain Eukaryota; kingdom Viridiplantae; phylum Streptophyta; class Magnoliopsida; order Zingiberales; family Zingiberaceae; genus Hedychium; species Hedychium gardnerianum. Next base: position 3,797,302 of record JBBUKS010000100.1, read on the forward strand.
ATGCTTATTATTGATGCTAAATAATTCCTTGATAAAATTACTGATATAATGTACTCAACTCTATCATTTGATAGACTAGATAGATATCACTTGTTTCACATTGTTACCACCTTGACTTTATATTTGACTCATTGTTAGCATACTCAAATTCTCATTTTGCCCCATGAGATAGAGAACAATTGATATATAATTTGCCACATGTGTGGGCAAAAAGATTCACTCATGGCATGTTGTGGCCACTCCGAGTGGCAACTCCAAGGGAGTGCAAAAGTTTCACCATGGGCAACTCTCATCTTAAGTATATGCTTGATCCCAATAGGTCATTGACTTGGGCTTTTTTGAGTACTTGTTTAAGATAGGGGGTGTCATTGGATAAAATTGAGAGATCAATAGTATGGGGTGTCGATCAAGTCGATAATACCTCCACTGTGCATTTTTAACGTTTTATGTTTGATTGCTGATTTTGCTTATTTATGATATTCTTTTGCTTGATAGATTCATTATTGTGTATTCTCTTTTTTAATGAACTTATGTTAAATTTGTATCTATATGTGCACAACTATGTTATTGTAACTTGATGGCTTATGTGCACAGTTATCTATATTTGTCTACTTAGCATCGTTGCTAATATGCTACATTTACTGCATTTTTTTAGCAGGGGTTATTGCGAAGTTTGTAGTCAAGTGGCATTATCATGTGCGAGGGATTGAGTGAAAATATATATGCTCTTTTGATAGATTTCATAAAATTTTACAAATAGCAGGATTTTTATTGTTAGTTCGTACCAGCACATAATAAAAGATGTGCAACCATGTTTGTAAACAATCTCTACCACTAAGTGCTCAAGAGTTTATTGTCCACATTCTTTCCTCCTTGCAACACCTTACCTTTGAGGATTGCTAACTCTTCTTTGCCACTCCCGAACTTGACTAACCTATTTTCCGCTTGCTTAAATCTTCATGGAATAAGATACCAATATTGTAACAAAGAACAACCTATGACTTTGCAATTATGCAATGAGTGCTCCTAGTTTGCTTTACCAACAAGTATGAGTAACTCGTTTAAACCTCCAAACAAAATAGAAGACCATTATAAAGCAGAGCACTGAGTTGTCCTTTTATTTTTGATGGTTCCACAACTTCAACAGTCAACATAAAACTCAGGAAATCACCAGGACAATGGAGTAACATCTTAAGAAACTTTTAGTTATTATATAAATTCATCATATTATCAGCATTTATTCCAGAATTTCAACTCAAAATATACTGTGTACTTCACATCAAATTCTAGAGAGCTAGGTGAGCCAAATTTTGCTTTCGCCATTCAATTCCTAGCCTCAAGTTTCCTATTTGTAGGATAACATTAAATGCTGATGTTTCATATAAATTATCAGATGCCACTACATGCATTTCATTACCTTAAACAAGACAGATGGAAAGATGCAAGAAAATGCTCCTATAGAATAAACATACCTTATAACTGCTGATATCTTCTGTTTCCCCAGGATATGGGCTAACTACTGCATGCTTTAGTTTTCCTGTCTCTGCAAAATGATGTTGCAAAGCAACAACAATAACAACAATGAACCCTGAGCCTCAGATAGTTAATCTGGCCAACTGTGTTACGTAGAATATAGAAAAAGAAATAATAATAAAAAAAAAATCAAAATTTCATAATCAATGGTTGAGGGAGCACCTGCTGCTCCAATCCTTCCTATTTGATGCATACTATTGGCTACGGATGATTTTCCAACATTTGGGATTCCAGCAAGCAGTATAGTTGCAGTATAGTTACTCCGACCAAACTTTAGTTCTTTCAGTTTAGCTCGTACAATTCTCAGTAGCTGACCAAGAAGATAATTTTGATCAACGCCCTCAAAAACCATAATAGATAAGTGTTTGACTAATGCCCATAAAGGCATCCCTACATTGAGCACAACAAACTTCTCTATGGGACACCATTTACGAATTGTGGCTATTTAGTAAATGCAGTATCATATTACCTCTTTGATACTATCCTTATTGTGAGCATTGAGTCCACACGTTGGATAGTTCTGGTTTTTGAAGTTCTCTATCCATTTCTGAAAACGAAGATGGTCAGTTTTAAAGAGAATAACTTGCATATATACAAAGAAAAAAAAAAGGTTATCATTCTCTAGGAGGAACTTCTGTTGCAAAAATAAACAACAGAAGATACAATGCTTCAAAGATATTATTGATACAAGTGCTAATATTTGCAAAAAAAGTTAGTCTATCTACCTTGGTTAGGGAATCATTAGCCAAGTCAGACTTGTTCAGCACAATCACTTGCTTATGGGAGCAACACACTTTTCTTAAGCACTCAAAAGCAGATGTAGTTGGGATCTGCAGAATAAAGTTAAACCACAAGGCTAAAAAAATTTAGTGGATAGTTCCTCTGATTAACAAAAAAAAAAAAATGCCTTATGAACTTCTATACCTAGCTTTTCTTCAATACTTTATTATTACTCTGAAACAAAATCAAAATTTCATGTATCACAGACAATATTACTTCCCCTCCCCCAATGTTTTGCAGTACATTAACAATATTGTGGTTCTTAGAAGAAAAGGTGCATTCCTAGCAACAAATTGTATCTATACAACCAGAGCATCCAGAAGCTAAAGAAAATATTTGTATAACTCCTCAATCCAATTGAGAAGATACGAACCACAACAACAGAAGTGTTTTCCCATGACTAACGCCAATAAGTGAGTTCTTTCGAAAAGTTCAATTTTTCTAACAATTCAGGGAAATCAATTTTTTTGATCATCATGCAAACAGTACCATAATGAAAACCAGTGCATAGGAAAGCAAAACCATTGAACAAAAAAAAAAGGAGCAAGAGGAACAAACCCGAGCATCCCGGACTTCGAGAACAAGGTCAACGAGTGGGATACGATCGAGGATGGCCCGCTCCGCAGCAGCAATGTGAGAATCACACCATCTGCCAGAACCTTTCTTAGAAGCCAATTCACGGGCAACGGCGTCCAAACGTCTTGTGAAAGGCGTAGTCATCGCTGTTGCACAGGGAAGAAAAAGAAATCTGGGGACAAAAAATGTATAGGTTGACAACTATTGTGCTTCTAGGGCATCGAGAGTATGAATGAACCTGCGAAGGACTGGTTAACAAGTTCATCGATAGACGACGAAGCAAACCCCAAAGATCCGACGACTTCCGCTGCAGTCTCAGGCGACGAAGCGGAGGAAAAGGTGGAACCCGCCGAGGCAAGATGATCGAGTCTTGGATCTACTGCGGCCTGGAGTCCCCGAGCAAAACGAAGAGTCGCTCGGCCGCCAGCGATGCCCTCGAAGCAAGATGGAATAGAGCGATCAGGCATAAGATTAGGCGTCTCTCCGCGAGATGAGAGGAAGCCCCTCGAGGCAGCGGTGGCGATCCTCCACATGGCGGCGGCGTTCGATCTGAGAGCCAGAAGGGCAAAAGCTTTTCGACGATAAAACCACGAGTAGGTCAAACTGAAGAGTTTTCAATTAAGCCCCCCGCTGTACCATAATTACGAAGAAGGACCTATTTGTGCGTCCGAACTCTTCGCAAATTGACGGTCGCTAATGGTATTCAGCTTTTAATAAATTCATACATTTTTTTACATTTATTTATAAAAAAATTGAAATATTCCGACCCAATCTATTCGTGTACAGCCCCTAATTTTAACTTGGTTGTCCGGCCTGAGCTCAACCTGATTGTGCCCTAGTAGGGTTGTTAACCAGTCCTTCGCAGGTTCATCGATAGACGACGAAGCAAACCCCAAAGATCCGACGACTTCCGCTGCAGTCTCAGGCGACGAAGCGGAGGAAAAGGTGGA
>JBBUKS010000100.1:3801655-3811661 GCA_038050645.1 Hedychium gardnerianum
TGCTGGCGAAGTACTGTAGGAACACACTTTTGAATCCCTCGAAGGAATGAATGGATCCGGTCGGCAACCGGTTGAACCATCTCTGCGCTGGACCCGTCAGGGTCGTCAGGAAGACCATGCATTTGACTCCATCTGGGTATTGGTGCAGTAGCGTCGCGTTCTCAAACTTGCATAAGTGGTCTTCTGGGTTCGTCGACCCATTATACTCCTCGACGGCCGTGGGGCGGAAGTGTTTGGGCTGGGGATCGCCCAAGACATTCTCCGTGAATGACAGACCCTTAGTTCTGCTAGCTCCGTCGGGAGTTGACCCTTAGCTCTTGGCGACGTCTTGGGCTTTGGCCTGGGCGATCGAGGACTCCTCCGACTGCTCTAGTGGGAGAGATGCTTCTACCGTGGGTTGGCCAAAGGCCAACGGTGTGTCCGCGGGTGTGAACAACCTTTGTTGAGCACTGGGTGGGGCCCCAACCGACGGGGAAGGCATACTCGGCGGGGAAGGTTGTACCGGCCGTGACACTTGGCCCCCGGCCTGCTGTTGCTGCCAGATGAACTTTTGTTGTTGCATCCATGCTTCTTGCTTCTGTTGTTGCATGGCCTCTTGTACGACGGTCGCGATTACCTGGGCCAGTTCGCTTTGCGAAGAGGGTAGGCTGGATCTTCTATTGTCATCCATCTCAGTCTCGGCTTCAAGATTTAATAGGATTCCCACAGACAGCGCCAATTTGTTCCCGCGCGGAGACTTTTAGAGGATGAGTCACTGGTGAGCTGGAGATTCACAGACCGAATTACCGTTGAGAGGAGTGATCCTGCCGGTCTTCCGAGGTCTTAAGGCCGATCGGAGGGGTTCGTCTGTGGAGCGGCGAGCGAACAAGATCCTTCTGTTCTCTCCGGTCGGGGATCTGCACAGATCACAAAAAGAGAGACGGAGGGTTAATGGAGAGCTCCAGGCGAGAGACCTGGGGATCCCGCTCCGACGCTCAAGTCAGGTATGATCATGTAGAGGTATTGAAACAGTAAGTAAAGGTGTTTCAAGTTAGGAAAAAAGTTCCTCTCCGCAATGACTCATGTTTCTTTATATACTCCTCTGAAGTGTGTACGACCAACATTAATGATCCGTACTGTTCAGGCATGGGCGAGCATGTTCTGGTTCGAAAGTACCATCGTTCCCCATATTTCAGGGGAGTGTCTGGGGTACAGTTGGGGGTGTTCTGATTGTACTGTTGAGGGGTGTTCTTGCCGTACCATTGAGGGGTGTTCTGGTCGTACAGGTGGTGTCAGAGTCAACCCTTATAGTCATGTCGGAGGCCGAGGCCAATGATAAGATCATTCCGGTCGGTTATATTATATACCCGATCGGGAACATTTTTCAACCGACCAGGCTTAATAGGGCGCATCCGGTCGGTTATCATAATATATACCCCACCGGGTTTCAGAGGGCGCTCCGATTGATTAGCTTAATATATACCCGACCGGGATCATACTTCAACTGATCGGGATTTATAGAACACATCCGGTCGGTTAGCATAATATACCCCGACCTGATACCTTGGTTCCGATCTGCGATATTGATTTCCTTTTTCCGACCGGAGTGATGATAACTGGGCCCAGTTGACTATATAACACGCATCCACCCGGAAGTCGATATTTACCTTAACTATGTGTCATGTGGGACCTATCCATAATATCAGGGGACTTAGACTTAACCACCCATATCATCCTCATTGCTTCATAACCTATCATCTCTCATAACCTCCTAATTTATGTAAATGCTTGAGCATAAGAGTTTCAAGATGTATCTATAAATACCCATATATGTATTCTTTTCAAATATGAAAAAATTAGAAAAAATCAATAATATTTTCTTTTTGTATGCAATTACTTATATAATTTCACAATAGAATTAGAATTTAATCATTTTAAGTAACTGACTTTTATATTTTAAGTATCACGCGAGTTTTAATTTTATAATTTTTTTTTGGTTTTGATCACAGTTTTCTATATCGTAATTATTTCTCATTCAAAGTAAAAGAGATATAATTAAATTTCTCTTTGAAGTTTTTTTTTTAAATAACATTGTTTATTTTTATTTTATTTACAAATTTAATAAAAAATATTTATATGAGTTTATAATTTTGACCTGGCAAAAGATAATATTTCCGTTGTAAGAATAATTTGGAAAGGCAATGTTTTCATTTAGGTACGGAAGAATGGTAAATCTTTTTTAAAAACAATAAAAGTTTACATAATTTCAATATAATTATTCATTTTGATAGAAATATCATATTCTTCCATGATCTGATAAATAATAATAATAATACAAAAAAAAAACTATCTAGAAAGCCTCAAGCGGCATATCTACAAATTGGATTTAAGTAGTCACAGAATTTATCTAGCTTTTTTAGAATCTACTTGGTATAAAACTTGAAATTTCAATCATGGCAAGCTGGCTGCCCCTAAACAAAGTGTCTGGCTACTGCAACCTGTTACATCGAAAGAAACCAAGAAAGCATTGTTTAGCATTGGAGACTTGATGGTCATGGTGCTAAGTTCTTTAAACAAGCCCGGAGTGTGGTTCAACACCACTTTCATGTAGCTATATTAGAATTTGACTAACAAGATACTCAAACAATGAAACCACACCCTCGTTGCTTTAGTCCCAAAGACCTCGCATGCAACTAGAGTAGAGGACTACTAACCAATTTCATATTGTGCAGTATTTTACAAAATAATTACTAACATACTTACAGGGAGACTAACAGAAATAACAATACAGATACTTCATCCAACACGACTGAATTTGTGAAAGGGAGGTCAATTGTGTATAATATACAATTAGCTCAGAAGCTATTAAGGAAATACACAATGAAAAAAATATCACCTAGATGCATACTCAAAGTTGAGCTCCAAAAACTTTTGACTATGTTCATTAGGATTTCCTCTAGGATGCATTATATGACCTAGGATTGCCACCTCAATTTATGTCATGGATAATGGAATACGTCACTCTTACATCTTTCTCCGTGGTCATCAAAGGTGGAGTGTATGAGCATTTTAAGAGAGGATGCGACTTAAGACGGGGGGATACATTGCCACCTTATTTATTTGGTCTGTACCACGAGATATTTTCCCGCATGTTGCATCAAAACACCTCAAGTTCAGGATTTCACTATCCTTTCAGCCTATAGCCTCTTGATTGACAAACTCATCAACAAGATCAATTCATGATCTAAACACACTCTTATGCGGGTAAACTACAAGTCATTGGATCAGTTTTGCAACGAGTTGAATGCTTCTAGTTGCCTATTTTACCTTCACCTATTGGCGTCATAAACGGGATATACACACTATGTAGAACTTTCATTATTAGTGCAATCGACCTTTGATCAAGGTTAACCAAGTTAACCTTGGTCGGTTGACCATGCTCGAGCTGACTCATATTGAGTTTCAGGTTGACCAAGTTGACCTTTGTTTATTAACCAAGTTCAAGCTGACTCGTATTGAGTTTCGATATTTGAGCAATGTGGTGAGCAATTGGGTGAGCATGTGAGTAATATGATAGTTGGTTGAGTGAAATGTTAAGTAGGTCAAGGTTGACCAAATACTTGATGGTGAGAAAGTCCAATAGGGAGTTGACATGAGAGGAGAAGTTCAAGTGAGTCATGATTAACCGAACACTTGACATGCAAGAGAAAAGTTCAAGTGAGTTATGGTTGACCAGACACTTAGTAATTGGAAGTCCAAATAGGCCACATTTGACCGGACACATGATGATTGGAAGTCCAAGTGGGTCATGAAAGACCAAACACTTGACATAAGAATTAAAATCTAAATGGGTCATGGAGGATCGAACACTTGGCAATGAGGGAAGACCTAACAAGTCATAGTTGATCGGATGTTAGGCATGAGACAAGAAGTCTAAACAGGTCAAGGAAGATCGGATGTTTGGCAATAGTAAAGTCCCAACATGTTAAGATTGACCAATGTTGGGCAACGAAAAGTCCTAATAGGTTATGGTCAACCTAATACTAGGTAAAATAAGATTTCATCTTTGGAAAGACTGAAACAAAGGTAGCATTAGATTGGTAGGAAGTATCAATTAACTATTGAACCCTAAACCCCAAATTCGGGGTTTGAGGGAGTAAAGAGTGTTTGGAACTCAACTGTGGGGTTTAACTGTTCGGCTACCAATTAATTGTTGGAAATGACACTATAGCAGCGAACAGAGAGTTTGGAACTCAATTGCAGAGTTTAATTGGTCGGCTACCAATCAATTGTAAGAGGCTTCTCTGCCTTCTGAAGGTGTCCGAGAAGGACAAGGATAGTGATGATAGTTCGACAGGACTAGGCCTTGGATGTAATTGCATTGGGAGGATGTGAACCAAGTAAAATTGATTGTGTTTGCATCGTGCTACGAGTTTGCTTCAAGTTTTCGTTGTGCAACCGCATCGACGTGAGAAGAGCTATTCACCCCCCCCCTCTACTCGCATCGGTCCTAACAAGTGGTATAAGAGCAAAGTTGCTCTTAATCAAACTAACCGCCGGAAGAAGCACAAAGCTAGAGGAAGAAGAAGGAGCTACATTCTTGAGCCCTCCAATACAAACAAGTCATCGGACTGATCATCGAAGGAACTCGAGTTTGTAATGGACTCCCGAGATAGGTTTGGATATGATATTCGAGTATATCTATCTTTGGATTGGGAGGATTCTATCAATGGAAGACAAGAACGGAGATGTTCTTCCAAATGAACATAGAAGATTAGTTTGCTCTAATGGAGGGGTTTGAAGTTCCGAAAGATAAAAGTGGAAGACCTCTCGACAAAGGTAAGTGGACCAAGAAGCAAATTATGAGATCCAAGGCTCATGATAAGGTAATCAAAATCTTGGTAAATTTGATTCCTAATGACATTTTGTGTAAACTAGGTAAATATAAGGATGTCAAGAATCTATGGAGTAAGCTTGCCAAGATTCATGAAAGTCCATCCTCTACACAATATGATGTTGAGTCCAAGGAGGGAGATTAATTGACTCAAAGAGATTGAGAATTCGTAGGTTGAGAGGTGCTTAATATCCGAGGATGGAATTGAAGAAGCATCCACTTCAAGAAATGAGGGGGAGAGGCCATTGACATCTGAAGTCGATGAGGAGGAAGATTGTGTCACCTCTACTAGTCTAGAGTTACTCAAATATCTACCTAATATCCCCACTATGTACTTAAGATTCAAACGCATACATACCTGAGCATACATAAAATTCTCTACTACTGATGCATAAGGGAATTGTTGTATTTTCTTTATTTCAAGTTCAAGACGTGAATATTGTTGCAAGCTAAATCTATCACCCTTTAACATAAGTGTGTCACTAGGTGTATAATTTTACAGGTCATACCGAATGAGCATCTTTTCAATATAAGACTTTTTGTGAAAGTCCAAGTGTACCCCTTGAGCAATCATTACAAATTTGTATGTCTAAAATAAAGGATGCTTCATTAAGATCTTTCATTTCAAATTCACTTGATAGAAATGACTTGATTTATTATAGCAAACCTTTATAAAAACAAGTATAACAAACTTGCTCCCACTGAATTTAATATACAAATATTGATCAACGAGATTATCCTTTAAATAATAGTATATAGTAAGCACTTGATCAAATTTTCGGTACCATTAACAAGATGTCTACTTTAGACTATAAATGAACTTCCTTAATCTACATGCTAAGTTCTTTGAATATCCTAATTCAAAGTTTTTTGACTACACCATGTATATAGTTTTCTCAATATTTCTATTGAGAAATGCAGTCTTAACGTCCATTCGGTGTAGCTCCAGTTCATAATAATCTACAAGTGTCATGATTACCCTAAGAAAATCTTTCATCGAAATTAGCAAGAAAATCTTATTTTATTCAATATCCTCCTTTTGAGTGAATTCCTTAAAAACAATGCAAGTCTTATACTTTTCGACATTGCTATATAAATCCTATTTGATTTTGACATATACTTTTTAAGCAATTCGACAACTTCCTAAGCGTCATTGTCCGCCATGGACTTCATTTATTCCCTCATGGCTTCAATTCACTTTTTTCATATTAGAGCAATATTTGACTTCTTTGAAAGATGTGAGATCATCTTTCAACCTTTGTCAAACTCATGCTCTTGGAGATATATATATTGTAGATATCCTTCCCCTAGAGGATCTCGACATTTGTACTTGAGGTGGTTGGGAGGCATGCTCAACCGTAGGAGGGAATACCTCAATTTAAGCTGACGTACCCTCCATTTGCATTAGAGGTGACATGAAAATATCTTGTCCTATTTGATCTTACTTAAGGGGTTATAAACTTAAAGCCTAAAAAATGACAGCTAATAGTCCTTAAGTCCAGTTTTCTTTCATTAGGCGTATAGGGCGTAGCCTCAGTTGGACAATCTCAGACATGTAAATGTCTAATACTACGCTTTCTACCTATCCATAGATCGTATAGTGTTTTCTCTACCACCTTACTAGGTACTCTATTGAGTAAGTATATCGCAATTTTGAGTGTCTCACCTTATAAAGGCTCCAATAAAAAAGAAAATGTTATTATACTTCTAATCATGTCTTTTAGGGTATGGTTTCATTGCTTAGCTACGTCGTTTTGGTTAGGAGTACCAAGCATGGTATATTGAGCCATGATCCCACACTCAATAAGGTATTTTGCAAATATACTAGGATATTATTCACCTGATCCATCAGATCTATCATAGTATTCACCGCCATAGTCATATCTTACGACCTTAATATTTTTGCATAGTTGATTTTCAACTTTTTGTTTGAAGAGTTTGAACATAACTAGGAATTGCGACTTCTCATAAAGTATATACGTGACCATTCCAAAAAAAAACTTTAGGGAATGACCCACATATATTAGTATGTATCAGCTCTAAAACTCCATTACACTGACTTGAACTCTTAATTATATGTTAGTTGTTTTTTCCTTAATACACTCAATGCAAATATCAAAATCTAATATATCAAGGGAATCAAGAATTCCTTGTGACTTTAACCTGTCAATGTGTTGACCAGAGATATGTCTTAAATGCCTATGTCATGCCATGAATGAATTCTCACTCGTCAAACCACGCTTTGCACATATACTATGCATTATGACATTACCTGTATGAGTCTTAATGTCTAACCTATACAATTTATCAATCAAGGAATCAATACTAACCAAAAATTGAATTTCAAAAAATATTAAAATTTTCATTTTCAAATGAATAAGAATATCCGAATTTGTCAAAACAAGAAATAGAAATTAAATTTTGTCTAAAAGACAGTTTTACAAAAGTATTTTCAAAATTCAAAAGTATATATCATTCCTAAGATAAACTCTAAAAACACCTTTAGCCTCTACTATTTTGCCTTCTTGTTAGTTTCTGTATAGATGTATCTTTCAACATTAATCGATAGTTGACTTCAAAGATATCCCTGCGTAGTTATAATTATGTGAGTAGTTGCACATGTATCTATCCATCAAGTGTTATTAGGTATATTGGCTATGTTGACTTCTAAATTAACAAAAGTATACTTTTCTTGACATGCCAATTGACATATCTAAACAATCCTCTTCAGGTAACTTTTATTTTTTTACAAAAGAAACAAGTTGGGTCCTAATCTTGTTGCTTTTGTACTTTATGCCCTGAAGCCTCAGTCACTGCAGGTGGTTTACCTTTACTCTTAGTATTTTTTTCTTTTTTTTTCCTTTTCTTGCCTGAGTTCTGAGATAAGGATGCAAAGTGAATACTGTAAGATGTATCATGCCTCAATCTCTCTAATTCCTATACACACTGAGCTATGAGCTCATTTAGTGTCCACTTCTTCTTTTGAGTGTTATAGCTAATTTTGAAGGGAGTAAATTGTGGTGGTAGAGGATCAGGACTAGGTTTATAAGTATGCTTTCAAACATTTCCAACTTTAGTGTCCTTAGTCTTGTAACCAAATTTGACATCTCCATTATGTTCTCTCTAATACTGCCCTTCACATTATACCGCATTGACATGAACTTCGTAAGAAGTGTAGTAGTCTTAACCTTTTCATTTGAAGTGAATCTTATTGGTGCATTTAGCCTCTAGGATTTTGTTGTTTGACAATATAACTATGTCGGGTCAGTTTGACTAAGGGTTAATCCAAACAGGTCTTGGTGTTTGGAAGAGAGAAGTATAGTCAGGTCAGGGTTGATTAGATGACTAGCAAAGAAAAATCTAGTTATGTCAAAGGTTGACAAGATGACTAGCAAGGACAAGTCTAGTCAGGTCAAGCGTGAGCGGATGATTAGCAAGGGAAAGACCTAATAGGTTAGTGAGAACCGGATATTAGGCAAAAGTCTAGTTATGTCAAGGGTGACCGGATGACTAGCAAGGGAAAGACCTAGCAGGTTAGTGAGAACCAAATGTTATGAAAAAGTTCAAGAAGGTCAAGGTGACCGGATGTCTGGCAAGGTTGAGTAGTCTATCGAGTGATTAGCAAGTCCAAGCGGGTCTGGAGGACTGAAGGCTTGGAAAATGGAAATCCTAGGGAAGTGATCTCTAGGTAGAAGTCTTAGAGGAGTGAACTCCAAGCAAGAGTGAAACCTAGTAGGTCAGGTAGACTTACATGATTAGGCAGGTTGCGTGTTTGTATTTGTATCCTTATCTTGCAAGAACCTGAAGCTGGAAGCAAGGTGGGAGAAGAAGCAGACGCAAACTAGACGCAGCCACCTGGATGATGGATCGTGGAATACGAGAGAAGGGGGTGAATCTCGTTCATTTGAAAATATTTTCTTTTTACATAAATCAAAGTTTCAGTAGAAACAAAAACGAAAAGAGTATGCAATTCCTTTTACTTGGTTGGGAGCCCATCCGACTCCTACTCCAAGAATCCACGACCCTTCCGATCATATCAATGGGTTAATCCACTATTATAGTTCTTTTGATGAAGCAAATTCGTACAATAATAATACAATTAAAGATTATGCAAGTATAATAAATAATACTGACAAGTAGAATATAAAGTGAAATGTAGCTTGTCGGAAACCTCCCGACGATGTAGTAACTTGCACAAGCAGTAGCAGATGCTAGAACAGAATGGAGCATAGAGTGAGGTGATTATCGACTTGGACCCTGAGGGTTTCTTTTATAGGCTGTGTTCCATCGACTGAAAATCCGATCAGTCGACTGATCCTTTCAGTTGATTGATCCTCCTATCCATCGACTGAACCCATGCCCTTCCTTCTTTACTCTGATCCAATCCATTCGATCCCGGATATCATGCCTAATTGGTCGAATGATCCAACTTAACAGTGGATGAATCTCTGTGTTTACCTTTTCTGCATTGATTCGATCTGATCTCTATTTAATGTTATATTTAATCGGTCGACTGATCCTCTATATCAGTCGACAAATCCCAGTGTTTTTCCAACTTTGTATACTCTGATTGATATTGTGACATGTTACCCTGATCGGTCGACTGAATCCATTTTTTGGTCGACCGAACCCAAGGAAAAACCAGAGCTTTGTTTACCTGCAAAACAAAGTTTAGCACAGAAAAATAGGAGTCCTGCAAAACAAAAGTTAGATCATATAAGTATGCTTGAATATGACAGTTTAGCATGTCTTGATGACAACTTAAAAACCTCCATTGTTCTCTTTAGTTGGATCAGCGCCTAAGAATTGTCCTCACTGCACTAACTCCAGTTTGCTTATCTCAACTCACCTGCCAAACATTGGGTCCTCCAAACTTGTTTGGACTTTGCACATCATCGAATCAGCCTTCCAGGTCCTCTAGACCTATCAAATCCACCTGCCAGATGTCAGGTCCTCTTGACCCATCTAGACTTTCTACCTAGTTCCACGATCTGTCGAGACTTCCCTTGCAAAACATCAGGTCCTCCAAACCTGTTTGGACTTTGCTCAGCATCAGATCGGCCTTCCAGGTCTTCCACTTGATTCCATATCAGGTCCTCCAGACTTATTAAATCCACCTGCCAGATGTCAGGT